>SJYX01023464.1:185651-227156 GCA_006410675.1 Oreotragus oreotragus | reverse complement strand
GAGTTGACTCATTGGAAAAGACTCTGATGCTGGGAGGGATTGGGGGCAGGAGGAGAAGGGGACGACAGGGGATGAGATGACTGGATGGCATCACTGACTTGATGGACATGAGTCTGAGTGAACCCCAGGAATTGCTGATGGACAGGGAGGCCTGGCGTGCTGCGATTCATGGGGTCTCAAAGAGTCGGACACCACTGAGTGACTGAACTGAACAGAACTGACACTTGAATCTAAATTAGAACTTTTTTGCTTCTAAGATCATAACTTAATGCAAATTCTAACTTCTTGTAGCTCCAGTTTCCTTGTTTGTAAAACAAAGATAATGATGCCTATTGTGTTGAGAGCCTTTGAAATTTAAGCCAGATAATGCTTAGCTGAGCTCTTCAAAGAGAATAACTAACAGTCAGTGGACTTAGCAATAGTAATCAGTATTACCACCATTAGTTGAAGATGGCGCTGAGTATTTTTAAGTTCAAAGAATAACCCAATAAGAAGAGGTAGCTCACTGAAAGTGAGATCAACCTTCTAAAAATCTCTATGTTTCTTTAGGCTAAAGGCTGCTGAACTGACATTCTGTTGCCATAATACTGGGAAAGTTAAATATCTATTTTTCTTATTTGTTAAATGATGAGAGGAACTAATTTTTAAACACATGAACCACTCTGATGAAACCTTTCTCCCCCCTACAATTGCACAAAGATTTTTTAAACTTCTTAAGGTTGTTGTCTGGATGATACTGTTTATTTCCACCTATGGCACTGCTCTGTCTCGGTGTTCCTTCCCTGGCCACATTTAACCAGCTTTAACTGGTGTCAACTCTCTGTGACCTCTAGTGAGGCAAATGGCTGAAGCATCTGGCAGGTTCATTTGCACAGTAATGAGTTCTGTCTACTAGTCTGCTAGAGACTGATGGAAAGAAGAAGATTACCTTCCACCACTGCCTATTAAATGTGATTGACATTCTTATATGATATCTATCTTCCTTAGCAGCCCTCTCTCCTCCTCTAGAAACAGTTCATGAGCACAAAGAATTTTACTTAAAAGAGGTCTGAAGCATTTGCTCCTACTTTCATATATTTTGTTTCAATTGTTATGGGATAAAATAGCAGAATCTTTTAAAAAAAGAAAAAATGATACTGTGTATAACTGGTACAGAAGGAAGATTTTCATTATGAAAATAACAAATTAAAAAAAAATGTTATCTCCTTCAGTGAAAAATACAGAGAAAAAAGGTATAAAATATTTCGTTAGCTCATTCTGTTTTCTTTAGCATTTTAATTGTGCTATTTCATTTCATATTTTCAAACATTGGCATTTATGATAACTTTTACATCTACATTTATCCTCTAATCTTCCTTTCCATTTTTTCATTCAGTTTCTACTCTCTATTTTAATATAACTTAGTTTTGTAGTATGATTGCCATAAATATCTTTAAAAAAATCTCTTCATACCTCTGTAAGATATAAAACTGCAACACTTACATAATAACTCTAATTTTATACTTCTACAAGTATACATACAGCAGAAAACATTCCAAAAACCTCACAATAAAAAGTATATTTTAATTCTTGTAAAAATTTCCTATTATACTTGCAACATTTCAGGCAATTAAATCCTATAAATTTCTTGTAAGGCCTTATTTTAAAACAAAATGGAAGGCTAAATTCTATTTAATTGCAAGAAATCATGGGCAAGTCATATTGAAATTCTCTCCAGGAGTGAAATGTGGGAAGGATTTTCCAGTTTAAGATATTTAAATACATTCTTGCTTATGTTTTATGATCTATATTTAATCCAAAACTTCAGCATGGTTTAATTTTTAAACATACCCAGTCATAACATTATTGATCCTATTTTCTGATAATTAGTAAAACTTAAATAGCTGCCCATCAACTTGGAACTATATGCACTGGGTCCCTGCCTAATCATTTTTCCCCATAGTACAACCACCATCTATCTGTCTAGTTAACACAAAGCTCTGTTAGTTTAAGCTTTGGGTGTATCTCCAATTGGAGCTACTTTGAGGCATGAAATCCACCTTGCTCTTACCTAGAAGTTCTGGATGTACTGGTTTAAATTAACTGCTTGACTAAAGCAATATAGCCATGAAAGTGAGAAGAGAGCAGAAATGTGTTCTCATTCACTCTACATTCATTTTCATTAAATGAGAGAACAAGAGGCAGACAGCTGCAGGAGAGAAAAACAAATTCTGTTATTTGGAGTCACTAAACAATTGTACTGCATCAAATGCTTGTAATATATTATTTCAATTTTTGCTGTTGCAGAACAGTAAGCACTAAAGAATGGTAGATATCATCTGTCAGCTCTAGTAAATCATTCTCTACATTTTTATATAAAAACTAAAGTCTGGCTTCTCCATTGATGATTGCTTCACTAATGTATGGAGAAAAAACAATTGGGATCTCTTCTGATATTAGTATTATAATTTAATTTAACTCAGGGCACAGCAGGAAATTGATTAATAACTACAAAATGCACACATGATTTAAAAGCATGAAAAGTAATTACTTCACCAATTACAGAAAGTCTAAATGAGCTGTGATTGACAGTACATGAAATGCATTAGAGTTGAAAAGTTGATTGGAAAGAAAAAGAAGACATACAATCTGCCAGATAACTGTAGGAAATGCCATCTCTGGTGAATCGGAACAGTATTGGCAATATCTAAAATTGTCTTTAAATTCTGATCTTCTAATGATTATATTTAGTGNCACTCCCCTGGTTCTCAGTCATCCATTCTGCACCATTCTTAAGGTTGTTTCTTATCTGATATGCATTCCCAGCCCTGACTAAGGATGTGAACTGTCATTATTTTTAAGCACTTTAGTGCAGTCAAAGATTTCTAGTTTCCCTGAGGCATCATGCTGTATCAACAGTTCAATAAACCTGCCAAATGTTTTACTTATTCTGAAGGAAAAACAAGTTTAGAAAATATTAAGCCCTTAATATTTTGTGGACTTATATGAAGTGACTCTCCAGTAGGAATAAATGTCAAAAAATAGAATCTTTCCTCACAATGTCAAGCTCAGTCAAATGCAGTATTTTAAGCTGCTCGAATGCAGGAATGTTTGTTATTATTAGTTAGATTATATTTTAGCATGAATGACCTTATTCTAATTTGTTGGTAAAACACAACAGGACTGAAATTAGTCTCAAACATGAATATCAAACAAGAGAAGTAATACATGGCAGATACATCTCTATATCCCAACTGAGGCACAATCCCTATAAAGTCTTCTACTGATTTATTTAGAACTACCACTTTATTCATTTTGCTACAAAAAAAAGTTATGTAAACCAAGATTACTCAAGGCCACTGAATGTAAACTACGTGTGAAGAGCCAGACTCCGAAGATACACCAAAATATAAATTTAGCAAAAGATGCTTTCTCAAGAATTCTCTCCATTACTTACTTCAGCATACTAAGGTGACTTAAATTAAGATCTGAATTAAATTCCAAAGTTAGAGTAGGTGTCATTTCTCTAACCTACTTAGGGAAAACATTAACTTATACTGAAAGATTGTCCCTAATACCCACTAAAACTCTACAATACACTTAAGGTTACTTAGAAACAATGCACAAACAAAATCAGAAGAAGAAAAATATTAGTGTTCAAGGATAATCTTTCTCCTTTGTAGTCTATTTACACATTTAAAGCTACAGTTGAAACATAGAATTATGTCTTATATATTCATGCATTTATGAAAATTATAAAGGAAAATAAATAGCTTATGATTTATATGCTTGCCTATCTAGAAGAGCAATAAAATTCATTTAAAATTACCATACTGCACTTTAATAAACTATATTTATTATATTTCTTATTCCTTTCAGAGTGATAACAAGGCAGTGAAGAACTACAGGGAAAAATACAGAAGAAAAAGGCAGATCAGTGAAGGAAAGGTGGGCACTGCTTCTGTCCTAGAGGGGCCTGTTCAGAACACCTGAGCAGGTATCCAGAAGAGGCAGGTGAGAGGCTCAGAAGCTCAGTGGAACTTGTGAATGACTGTGAGCAAATTTCCACAGACTCAGAGGGCTAGATAAACAAAATGTTGAAATTCAAGTTGCAGATTTCAAAATGTGCCATGAACACCAAGAAACAAAATGACTCGTTCCTAGGTACGTACACCATGGCAAAATAACTGAAAAGCAAAAACCAAAAGATATCTTTAAAGCCAGAGAAGAAAGATTCATTAACTCCAAAGGAGAGTCAGTCAGTCAGACTTACAGCTGACTTCAGAGCCGATAAACTAGAAGCTAGAGCATGATGAATATGAACAAATGGTGACTTCAAAGCACTAAAAGGAAGTAAATACAGGTTTCATTTTATACCAAAATAAGCTTTCAAAAATGAAAAGGAAAAAAAAAAAAGATATTTCAAGCAAAGAAATTCCTATTTTTTTAATCAGTAGTCTACCCCAAAGATGATACTTCAGAAAAAAGAAACACAGTATCAACTGAAATGGTTTTTAGTTGCTAAGTTGTGTCTAACTCTGACAGCTCCATGGACTGTAGCCCTTCAGGCGTCTCTGATCGTGAGATTCCCCAGGCAAAATACTGGAGTACATTGCCATTTCCTTCTCCGAAGGATTTTCCCAACCCAGCAAATACAGCTATGCAAATGGAATGAAGAATGAAGGTAAAAAGAATCTGTGGTTAAATCTCAATGTTATTTATGAAATGAAATAATAATGATCATATGTTGTGGTATTTTAACATGTATAGATAACTACAACATTTGACGCAACACATGAGTTGAACAGGCAGTAAATGATGTTAAAGAATTTTAGAACTTTTGCACTTTCAAGGTAAAAGCACTCTTTATATTAGACTTTGACTAGGTCAGGAGGTATTTTATAGTGGGGCAATGACAATAATAGTCAAAATGCAGCATAAAAATACCAGGCTACTCAGGGAAGAAGACGGAAATAAAATAACAAAAGATTGTTTACAAGACACATACCTAAAAATAGAATCTTTGATTTTCAATTTTTAAAATGTTTGGACAAATGATAGAGAAAGATTTGTTAAATGGCTTATAATGGACAAAAACAATAATGGAAAGAACTGCTAAAACGCAGTACATTAAAATTAAGAACTTCTATTCATTAAAAGACACCATTAAGAGAGAAAAGGCAAACTGCAGAATAGGAAAAGCTATTTGTAAAACCTATCATTCATGAAAGGTTTGTATCTGGAATATTTAAACATTTTATCTACAAGTAAAAAAGATTAGCAAACAAATAAATGGCAAACTAATTCAACAAACACAACACAAAATGCATCCGTATGACCACTAGAAATGAAAAAATGCTCATACTGTATTTTCTGTTACCAGTTAAGCATCGTCCCTACCCACATTTAATTTCTCTGTATCACAAAGGAGAGACCAACAACTACATTTTCTAGAACCTCCTTTTCCCATGCATCTAGTTTAGCATTTGAGAATAAAAGGCACTTGAATTAGAGTTGAAATGTGGATGAGAAAGCAAAGCCAGAGGACCAGAAGAGTGAGAGGAGATGGTATGTACAAGACCTGCCTGGGTAGTTCTTACAAACACTTCCAGGCATATTACCCAACCAGATTCCATGCGTATGCGCACCAAAAACATGAATGCTTATAGCAGCACTGTACCTAATATCAGAATAAAGATGACCCATATGTCCGTATAGATATGGAAACGGATATGTGTATCCAGTACACAGGCATATCCAACTCTTTGCTACTGTAGTAACTGTAGCCCTGCAGGCTCCTCTGTCCATGGGGTTTTTCAGGAAAGAAAATGAGTGGGTTGCCATTTCTCCAGGGGATCTTCCTGACCCAGGGATCAAACCTGAGTCTCCTGTGTCTACCACATTGCAGGCCATTTCTTTACCTGCTGAGCCACTGAGGAAGTACCCAAATGCCCATCCACTATACACACTGATTTACCCATGAAATGGAATGGCAACAGTAAAAATGAGTGAACTATAGATTCATGCACCAAGTGGTGAATCCCAAGATAAATTCATTTAAAACCAAGACCACTTCTTTTAACTCCTTTTTTTCTTCTGTCTGATTTAAGTATTTTTTCCGGTATAAAGATGTAATGAAACAGCAACCAAGAAAATCAAATAAGAAACTCAAGGCTCTTTTTTATTCCTTTGTATTTTTATACTCCACGTCCAGTCTCCAAATACTACCCAGTCTAATAAAAATAGGTAAAATATTTTAAATATATGCTTAAGTGTCCATCTCTATATTAATAACTGTGTGATAAAATCTCACTTGATCCTGACAATGTTTCTATACGGTTAAGTGCTGTTATTTCTTTTTTCTGATATGGAAACTGAGGCACAGCAAATTTAAGTAACTTGTCAAATGCAATGGCTAGGAACTCCTGAAGCCAAAATTTAAACCGAATTGTCTGATCTGAGAGACTATGCTGTTAACTACCCCCACTAGGCCTGGAATACTCCTCAAAATCTACATTCCCACTCATCGCCCAATGCAATCTGCCTCCAAAAGCCTTTTACCCCTTGTCTCCCTCACATTGTCTTCCTGTGCTTCCTGAGACTTTTCTGAATATTTTCATTAATTGTTATCTGTCCTATGGAGAAGGCAATGGCACCCCACCCCAGTACTCTTACCTGGAAAATCCCATGGACGGAGGAGCCTAGTGGGCTGCAGTCTATGGGGTCACTAAGAGTTGGACACGACTGAGTGACTTCACTTTCACTTTTCACTTTCATGCATTAGAGAAGGAAATGGCAACCCACTCCAGTGTTGTTGCCTGGAGAATCCCAGGGACGGGGGAGCCTGGTGGGCTGCCGTGTATGAGGTCACACAGAGTCGGACACGACTGAAGCGACTTAGCAGCAGCTGCTGCAGCAGCAGCATCTGTCCTACTGGTCTCTTCTAAACCTTTAACAGGGGCAGTATTATTAGGAATTAATAAAAAGTGTGGTAGTTTGTTCAAAAATTATTTTGATTTGAACTATATCATTTCATCCATTCCGGTTAATTGTATTGGATGTAATAGGCGCTTGGGGAAAAAAAAAAAATCAGCTTTAGTAAATATATTTACCCGCATATTTGGCTTTTTAAAAATTGATTTCTTATTTTTTCCTTGAAGGCTAAAGCACATCAACTGTGTGTTCTACTAGATTTAAAAAATTGACCATTATAATTATACTTTCTTCTTTATGTTTTTAACTCATTTACTTCTGAGACGACTGGAGAGGGCTGTCACATTAAAAACAGTTATGCAGTGGGACAGAGACCAGGAGAAGAGACTTTACTCTGCTTCTTCTGCAGCTGGTGCTGAGCATACTCTCAGCAGTGTAGCAGTCTAGACAAATAACGTGTTGCATCAGTATTCTTTTAGTCCAGGAAGCATGAATGCACCAGGACTTAATGTCACAGACTCCATATTCCAAGGTGGTATTTCTCAGCTTACAAGTATGAATGTGCAGTGAAAACACTGCAGTAAAAAGCCAGTAGTGGACTAACTTACTGTTCTCTTGGGCCAATTGATTCTGCATGCCTGCAGAAGTAGACCAGAGAATAAACCCTATTTGGCAATATTGCTGAAAAGGCCCTTTCCCTTCTGGCCCCTAACCTGTCTCCGGGCACTTCCTCTACCCAACTTGCTTCGCTGCCACCTCCTCTTCAGCCTGGAAGACAGCAGTAACATCCTAACTGGTCTCCCTATTACCCATCTACAGTTGGTTCTCCTTGAGATAGGTGGGTTTATCCTTCAAAAGCATAAACCTCATGCAAAAACACTGTTTTTGCATCAGACATTCTTATGATTTTCTCTCTTACTTCTCTCCAGAGAGGCCTCCCTTAGTTTGCACAGCTAATAAAACATCCCTCATTATTCCCCATGCCCTTGCCCCACACTATTTTACCATCTAGCACTTATCTCATCCAACATTATATTATCTAACTGGTGATGTTTTTAGAGCCTTCCTTCCTATTTAGAATCTTAGAAAGAACTCTGTTTCTATTCAATATTTCTATTTAGTAATTCCAAGCCTCTAGGATGGTGCATGCCACAGAAAAGGTACACAATAAAGTGAATGAATGAACAATAAATATATGATGACAAAAATGACCCACTTAAAAATGAAGCTATTGTCCTTTAGACAAAGAAATTCTAGGTCTTCATGAAGAAGCTTCACCTACTGTGTAAAGTCTGTACACAGCCTTCTTTCTTACAAGAAAGAAGTGGATTGTACTTGTAGATCTTACTTATAGATCCACAGGTACAGACAGAAATATCACTTAATATTAATACATTTTATTATTATCATACCATTCTACTACAAGGCTACACTAGATCACTTCCTATTACCTAAGATACTTCAAGATGTTCTGTTCTTACACCTTTCTTCAGAATACATTCTCTTCCTAGAAACTTCTATACGCTTCACCACGTCATGAAATTCTACTCATTCATTAAGATTTACCTCAAGTATTATCTCCTTTGTGAAGGTCCCACTAGAAAAAGTTTATCTTCAATTAGTGATAAATATGATTTTAATAACTGGATATCAAAAAAAACTGTTACTTTATTTTTGAGTGATATTTAATTTGCTTCAAGTTCACCCTTGGCCAGGCTAGTATTATATTCATTCTTGACCATTAGCACAATCTTCTCAGGGTTGCAAACAAAAGACTTGGAACCTCATAAATAAAGGGAATTTGTGGAAATGTCCCGTAGTCTTCAGACCATGCTTATCTCTGCCAACATGCCCACTGTCTAAGCTGGATTTTTTCTGGAAGAAGGGCAGTCCTGGAGCTTCCGAGTCAAGCCCAGGCCCAAAATTGCAATTCCGGTACACAGTGTTTGATGTCCCCCACTTGCGTTGAAATCACCCCTCTAAGATCCGGCACGTAAGTAGCCCTAGATATCTACTCTGGATAGACCTCCAACCCCAGGAACCCATCACTTCTGCCATCCCCATCCCTTCTCTTGGTCTCAAAGTTTCTTCAGATATTCTACTTTCACTCAAGTCTGATCCTAAAATCTAATACTTTCCTCTATCCTTTCTTCTCTCTAGGACATTCTAATATATTCTCATTAATTAGGTAAATCAAAGCCAATAGAAAGAAAAAAAACCACAAAAGGTCCAGGATACCACCTTGAGATTTGACAGAAACAATAAAAAGCAGTATGAACAAAATAAAAATTAACATATCAAGAAATTGTCCTTCCTACCCAGCACTAAATAAAAGTGAATTGAAAAATAAATTCAGCTACTTACAGATCCACAAGCATAGACAGAAATATTACTTGATAATAATAAATTTTATTATTATCATACCATTTTACTTCAGTGCAAATATAAGGCAAGTGTGAAGTGCTCATTCTATGGGTAAAGAGTATAGTATAGTTATTGAAAGCTGTATTTCCCTATGAATTTGGTATACATCCACAATCTGCATCCTTGATGAAGGAATTAGTAAGAAAATCTACAGAAGAAACAAAGAAGCCTATTGAGAGGGGAGTGCCCGAGAACTCACTTACTCAGGAGAATCATAGTTCAGAAAATGTAGGTGTACAATGTGGTCCTGACTTATTTCTACTGCCAGGGAAATAACCATGAGGGAAGAAGGAGTCTGGGCTAATGACCAAGGCTCAATACAGCAGACAAGCAAATCAGGGCAAAAAGCCGAAGTCGAGAACACACAGAGATGACCCAGTCAGCTGAGAAACAGAAGCTGAACTTGAGAATAACAGCGCTGTCATCCTGAGTCCCCAGGATGTTCACATCACTGAAACCTGGGTCCAGGACTCTCTCAACGAGACATCACCAGAACATGAACAAGTATTCATCAAACTCTGAAAGAATAATGATCAGCAATGAGACTGTGATTTAGCAACCAAAGAAAGGTGACATTTCAGAGTTTAGATATATCCACTTAGCCTGCATGAACTTCAGGATACTTGAAAACCAGAAAGAATAAAGGCATGCAGAGAACTGCATAATCAGTTGGGAAAAAAAAAATATTGGTGTGTGATCATATTTCTTTCCCCAAATGGTGAAGCAGATGATACTACTTAGACATGTTCAAATATCTCCAAGTAGACTGAATTCCTTTGAGCTCTGGATTGCATTTTTTGTTTGTAATTCCAGAAAAAAACGTTCAGTAACTATGGAGAGATGGAATACTTCCATCACCTTATTTTATTTGGTCATGCTACCATTCCATGTTGAAAGTGTGTCGGTTGCTCTGTTGTGTCCGACTCTTTACAACCCCATGGAATGTAGCTGGCTGGGTTCTTCTGTCCATGGAATTCTCCAGGCAGGAATACTGTAGTGGGTTGCCATTCCCTTCTCTAGGGGATCTGCCTGATCCAAGGATCAAACCCAGGTCTCTTGCCTTGCAGGCAGATTCTTTAGTGTCAGAGTCAATGTTGAGACTTTTAAAAACCTGACAATTCTAGTAAACAGACCCTAGATGCACCATGAATTTCTCATTCTCCCACCTTTTTAAAGCCGACCTTTTTATTTCTAAAATTCTGGTTTGACTGAGCAAAAATATATAAGTATATCCATTTTAGCTTATTCCCCCCATCTATCAGTGTATCGTCTTTAAAACTTACATCATTAGGGTTTATTAAGGTATTAATAGGTACAACTAATGGGGTTTTCTGCTGACTCTTTAGAAAAAGGTAGAATCTGTGCTTTGCCAAAATTGTGTTGGTAACTAAAGAAAAAACAGGTTATTTTATCACACCAAAGACTTTTCTGTGTTATTCTCTGGTTCAGCTTTCCTCTGTCATGAGTTGGGATAGATTCTGAGGATCCATGTCCCCACAGACATTGCTCATCCACACACTCCTGGATGCACCCATTTGTGTTCTGCTTTGACTGAGGTATCATTTATGAGCAGCCTTCTCAGAGTAGTTTCAGTTTCCTCATTGCCTATGACCCACTGATCTTTGCAGAGAGCGACACAATAGTCAACACCAGTAAGCAGGCTCTTAAGGGGGAATACATCAACCCCGGGAGACACACAGAAACACACAGGCACCATGTGGGATCTCTACAAATCAAAAAGGAAATTCTTTACAAGTTCTTCTTACCTGACAATATCTATCATCCAGAGAACCAGAAAAGCCTTAGGCAAGCAACAATTATTCAACACTTTAGACTCAGCAGGCTGGCAGATTCACTGACACCCACCATTGGAAGTGATTCCACCCAAATATTTTGAATGTCTTCTTTCCAAGCGACCTGACATAAGTGTTTGTCTCACACTATCTCTCTGCTCAGATAGATACAGAGAGAAAAATGGTCAAAATGTGCATACTACTCTTTGGTAAAACTAAATCTGTTTAAGCACATTTCAAAGGAAGGAGTGCCAAAAGCCCAGTGGTTTAGCCTGAGTTAGTTTCAGGAAAATCAAAAAAGTGACCCTGGGTTCACCAAATGAGGAAAAGTGTTAGTTGCTCAGTAGTGTCTGACTCTTTGTGACCCCTGGACTGTAACCTGCCAGGCTCCTCTGTCCATGGAATTCTCTAGGCAGGAATACTGGAGTGGTTTGTCATTCCCTTCTCCATGGGACCTTCCCAACCCAGGGATCATTCCTGGGTTGCCCTCACTGTAGGCAGATTCTTTATGATCTGAGCCACCAGGGAAGCCCTAATCCACTTGCTAAATCCTGAAGTAAAATTAACCAGCATTCTTCCTTCAAGACTTGCAGTTTCTCAATTCCAGTGAATCTGTTGGCCATCATCAAACCCATGTCCACCCAACAGTTCAAAAATATCTGAGCTTACTACATCATCCGTAATGTTATGTCTTTCAAGGGAATAGATTATAATTTGATTAATGTCACCTAATTTATAAATGAATACACTTGCTTCATCATCTTTTTTACAGGTATAGCTCACATTTTCTTACCTTGACTTTATGTGACTTTCCCCTTTGTGCAATGCCATTTCACTTAAAGATGACTTCAGAACAAGACAGCCCATTTTGCTACAACATCAATTCCACATGCAGGCTTTGAGGAGAAGGAATAATTATCTCTTTCTCATGTATACTACTTTCATATCAAGGCTTTTTCACTTCCATTAAAAACTATTCTTGATGCTTTCACCTACAAATACCACTTTTTCCTCTTCATCGCCATTGTTTTCTTGACTGATTATTATCCTGTTTTTACCAAGGACTTGAAGACTGAATCATAGTCATCTTCCCCATACCATAATTTTAGTAATAACCAATGTGCATAATTTTTCAGTGCTTTAACAGTTCCTTGATCCCCTAAATTCTGATGAGATTTTTTTTTAATACTTCATTTAAATCATCTTGCCAGAGCCTGCAAACCAAGGGCATTTTTCCTTATCCAAACCATTCTTCTGTTAATTCTTAAACTGAAATATTTCCTCTCCAACCATAAATGGGCAAAGGTTAAGACAAAAGGGACAAGAACCCTTCATTTTCTGGGTGGGATAAGAGATAGGTAGTCAGAGGACATGATATCTAAAATTAGCTTTAAAGAAAAAGTAGGTAAAGTCTGCTATGGCAGATGTTGAAGGAGATCAAATGAGATGAGAGATGATAGTAAGTGAGGAAGAAGGAGTTTTATTCAATGCAGATTCATGAATAAACGGGAGGAAATGAGAAAGAAATTGGTCATAGATTAAATATAAGATGATTTCTGGGAATAAGAAGTGAAGGTCAAAGGAGACAGAGTAGGAATCTAATCATACGTCATGCTAAGGATTAACCTTATTTATAAGCAATGCAGCATTGAATATCATTAAGCAGAAAACTGAAATGACCAGATATTGTGGGTATTACATAGACTGAATCATGATATTGATGTCTTTCTGCAGTTCTGGAAAATAATGAGTCTTGATAACTTTGATTATTTTATTTTCCTTGGTCTACTTATTCTCTATTTCCTGGATTCCTACCAGACATATATTAGAAATTGTTTTTGTTTGTGTCTCTTAATTTTTATTTTATATTTTTCACCTCCACATTCCCAAAGAAAGGCAATGCCAAAGAGTGCTCAAACTACCACACAATTACACTCATCTCACACACTAGTTAAGTAAAAATTCTCCAGGCCAAGATTCAGCAATACATGAACCATGAAATTCCAGACATTCAAGCTGGATTTAGAAAAGGAAGAGGAACAAGAGATCAAATTGCCAACATCCTCTGGATCATCAAAAAAGCAATGGAGTTCCAGAAAAACATCTATTTCTGCTTTATTGACTATGCCAAAGTCTTTGACTGTGTGGATTACAATAAACTGTGGAAAATTCTGAAAGAGGTGGGAATACCAGACCACCTGATCTGCCTCTTGAGAAACCTGTATGCAGGTCAGAAAGCAATAGTTAGAACTGGACATGGAAAAACAGACTGGTTCCAAATAGGAAAAGGAGTACGTCAAGGCTGTATATTGTCATCCTGCTTATTTAACTTTTATGAGAAATGCTCGGCTGGACGAAGCACGAGCTGGAAACAAGATTTCCAGGAGAAATATCAATAACCTCAGATATGCAGATGACACCACCCTTATGGCAGAAAGTGAAGAAGAACTAAAGAGCCTCTTGATGAAACTGAAAGAGGAGAGTGAAACAGTTGGCTTAAAGCTCAACATTCAGAAATCAAAGATCATGGCATCCGGTCCCATTACTGTATGGCAAATAGATGGGGAAACAGTGGCTGACTTTATTTTTTTGGGCTCCAAAATCACAGTAGATGGGGACTTCAGTCATGAAATTAAAAGATGTTTGCTCCTTGGAAGGAAAGTTATGACCAACCTAGATAGCATATTCAAAAGCAAAGACATTACTTTGCCAACAAAGGTCTGTCTAGTCAAGGCTACGGTTTTTCCAGTAGTCATGTATGGATGTGAGAGTTGGATTATAAAGAAAGCTGAGTGCTAAAGAATTGATGCTTTGAACTATGGTGTTGGAGAAGACTCTTGAGCGTCCCTTGGACTGCAAGGAGATCCAACCAGTCCATCCTAAAGGAGATCAGTCCTGGGTGTTCATTGGAAGGACTGATGTTGAAGCTGAAACTCCAATACTTTGGCCACCTGATTCGAAGAGCTGTCTCATTGGAAAAGACCCTGATGCTGAGAAAACTGAAGGCAGGAGGAGAAGGGGATGACAGAGGATGAGATGGCTATATGGCCTCACCAACTCAATGGACATGAGTTTGGGTAAACTCCGGGAGTTGGTGATGGACAGGGAGGCCTGACATGCTGCAGTTCATGGGGTTGCAAAGAGTCAGACACAACTGAGTGACTGAACTGAGTCCTAACCTCTACATTTCTCTGGGCTGAGTGATTTCCTCAAATATACCTTCGAATTCCTTATTTTTCTCCTTGACTGTACTTAAACTGTTGTGTGATTATTTTTCACTATTACTGTTATGTGAATTCTACTACTTCTTTTACTTCCTTAACAATCTAAACAGACTCATTTTGATTTTTCTGCTTTCTTCAGTTTCTAGGGTGTACAATCACTTCAGTTCCGTTCAGTCGCTCAGTAGTGCCCTACTCTTTGTGACCCCATGGACTGCAGCATACCAGGCTTCTCTGTCCTTCACCAACTCCAGAACCTGCTCAAAGTCATGTCCATTGAGCCGGTGATGCCATCCAACCATCTCATCCTCTGTCATCCCCTTCTCTTTCTGCCTTCAATCTTTCCCATCATCAGGGTCTTTTCCAATGAGTCAGTTATTTGCATCAGGTGGCCAAAGTATTGGAGTTTCAGTCTCAGCACCAGTTCTTCCAATGAATATTCAGGACTGATTTCCTTTAGGATTGACTGGTTTGATCTCCACAGTTCAAAAGCATCAACTTTCTTTAGAGTCCAACTCTCACATCCATACATGACTACAGGAAAAACCATAGCTTTGACTAGATGGACTTTGTTGGCAAAGTAGTGTCTCTGCTTTTTAATATGCTATTTAGGTTGGTCATAGCTTTTCTTCCAAGAACCTTCTTTTAATTTCACGGCTGCAGTCACCATCTGCAGTGATTTTGGAGCCCCCAAAAATAAAGTCTCTCACTGTTTCTCACTGTTTCCACTGTTTCCACGTCTACTTGCCATGAAGTGATAGGACCAGATGCCATGATCTTAGTTTTAGTACAATCAGTAAACCTTCCATATGGGGAGATGAGGAACACACAGATACAAAGGGCCAACTCTTATATTCCATTTTATATAAAGTACATTGAGCATGCATTGATTTGGATGTGCATGAGGGTCCCAAGACCAATCCCTTGAGGATATAATTTTCTTGTTGTTTGTTGTTTGTTTTGCTAATTCTTTCTCATGACATTAAACTTCTTTATGATCTTTGTAATTTTTTGTCTCTGATCTCATTTTCAAAATATCGTTTGTGTGCTAAGCATGTGCATGTCCTTCATGATATAAGTAGTTTAGACTTCACTGAGGGGTGATTTGCCTTGTAACTCTCACTAGAGTCTTTTGGAATTACATTTTTACTCTATTTTTCTGTCTTTGAGTTCTTTATCCTAAGAGTTACAGAAGAACTTAAGGCTCATAGCCACAAATGATGCTGATGAGAGAAATAAATTATAATTGAATCTCTTGCAACCCGTATTAAGGATAGACAACATTCACTGATGCGTTGACCTTAAGAAAGCTATACTTTTTTGGCTCTTGGAGATCAGTCCTAACTCTATCTCCTGTGTAACCTCTTTCTTCTTTATCTTCTAGTTTTCTATCATAAGCTGCATCAGTATAATTACCCAATTTTAAACATACTTGGAATTATAGTTTAAAAAGTTTAGGATCAATGTACACACATAATGTTTGTTTTATGTATTAAACTAAAGATTACAGATGCATTTCTAACTGTAATTCTCCTTAAAGTATCATCATTGTTGTTTTAAAAACTTCATCTTCAGATTTGATTGTGAAAAATCACCAGATAGTCTTAATCCTTTCTACAAATTATTTATTCTTGAATATTCTATAATGAGGCAAAAAATAACTCAGTTATATATATTTATGTTCATAAAGTAACTTTTATTAGGATATCTTTCAAGGCAGTGACAAGGATTAAAAAGAAACTCATTAACTTGTATAGGAGTCCATCGTATTAAAATTTCAAAAGACATTCTCAGTTGTGCCATATTGCCCAATGTGTTCCCCAAATGAAACAGCTTAGACTTGTAATGGTTTCCATCTGATAGATAGAACTGATAAACTTAATGACAGTCATGTTGATATATTTCTTTTGATATATTTCACTAGAATTCAACAAGCCCTCAATATTAATATTCTACAACTATTCTGCATATGTTAAGTTCTATCCATCTCAAAGGAAATCTTTAGATATCTAGGTATCAATCAAGAAAAGAATACAATAGCCCTATGGTATGTCTCTCTAGGGCTGTTATGACGGATAGATTTTAAAATATTCAAAGAAAAGCATAGCTCAGACTCTCATTGGAATTTTATACAATAATATTTTAGCATTCAAAACTGTCCAATAAATCTTCCTCTAAAGCTTAGTCTTCATGTGAATACTCATCTACCTAGGCATCACTTTAGAAATGTATTTTTGCTCCCCTCATAAATCTCACACCTAGTCTATGTAATACTGTACATGAGAGGTAAGCAGATTAAAGACACAATTGAACAATTGATCACTGTTCCTTGCTGTTACACAAATTTCTAACATTAACAAAAGAAATTTTTATAGTGATCATAAATCTCTCAAAAAGGGAAATTTATTTAAAAAGCAGAATACAAACTAATAAATATTGAAGAAAGGATACAATTAAAAAATCACTATTTGTGACACCCAGTGAAATAATCTAAGCAAGAGTCATCAATGGATGCTAAAAGCATTAGATAAAAGCTGTACAGGATATTCACAGGTTGCAAAAGTATCATGTTACCAGTAACCTGCTAATTACAAAGAGAAGAACCTGCCTAGACAGGGAAGTGACCTGGTGGTCACTATCTTCCAGTGGTTAAATGTAGCATCACTAACAGTTAGGAAGCAGATGACATCAGGTCTCTTCTGATGTGATACAGAAGAAAAACATGCTCTGCCTTGGAACCATTTCTACATAAAACATTTAAACTGAATTGAATTAAGCCATAGACTTGATTTTCAATATATAATAAGTTCAGTGAATAGAAGAACACCATGGGGAAAAATAGGCAAATTCAGGAGGCAAAATGCAGCTGAACTTATTTCTTCAAAAAGCCAGTGTCTTTGGGGAAAGAAAAATATAGAGGACTGTTCTAGAGTAAAAGTGACTAAGGAGGCATAAGAAAACACCTCTGTGACCCTTGATTAGAAATTTGGTTTGTTAGAAGAAAGAGGTCTGTGCATGTGCAGAAGCTAAGGGAATCTCTCTGTGCACTCTGACTCAGCATCTATTGCTGAGCCTGAAGTCACTACATGTCAGACAGTTTGGAAGGCAAGCTGGGTGTGGACAAGAACAAGGAGAATGTACAAACTACAAGAATAAACTAGAATCGTATCTTCCTTGCAGTATCTCCCGCCTCATGGAAAGCAGAAACTTGCAGTTTTTAACCACAGAGCTGCATATGAATTTGCCCAGAGGTGGGTAAGCTGAAGAAGGAGCTCCAGTAGGAGCTGGGAAAGGGGCTGGTCTAGATGCTGCCCCACTCTCACAGTGCAAGCCCCATCAGCAGCAGCATGCCTGCCTCCCTGAACAAGGTTCAGAACATAAAAATTAAAGCTGGTGCTTCATATCTGCTTTCCAAAATTCACCCACAAAATGTCTTTTTTTTTTTTTTTTTCCTGGAGAAGGAAATAGCAACCCAGTCCAGTATTCTTGTCTGGAGAATCCAATGGACAAAAGAGCCTGGCGGGCTAGAGTCTATGGGGTCACACAGAGTCAGACATGACTTAGTGACTAAACAACTATCAGAAACCATAGTGATGAGAATTCTGGGAAATTAAGATAATACAATACAAAGACATCACAATTCATTTATTTTTGGTACTTACAGAAATTTTCATATCATGCCCCCCCAAAATTTTCATATCACATTTTAAATAAATATCTTATTATCCTTTTATCATGCAGAAGAAATCCTTAAACACTAATGTTTACAATCTAAATACAACAATTAGGTTTTTAAAATTTTCACTGGCGTGCTGTGGTTCATGGGATTGCAAAGAGTCGGACACAACTGAGTGACTGCACTGAACTGAACTGAATCTTGATAAAAGGATAAAAACAGTCCTTTGACAAATGAAATTCCAACTTCATTACTGTAAGCTACAATTGTATCTTTCCTATCATAAATAAAATCTTCAATATAAATATACTGACACAAAAATTACTTGGAAATGATTTATACCTACCTGTCAAAGCTAATATTAATAAATAATAACCTTTCTTCTCCCTGATGATATAAACTAGAAACTGCTAATAATGAATATGGATCTGTCATTTTAGAAAGACAGACTTTACATCACTTATCCAAAACAGTGAATTTGACCAATCTTTCCTATATGGTCAGTTGCAAATCATCTCCTACAAACAAATTAAAATACTCAAATAAATGGCTAAAATAACACAAGTAGTGGCTTGAAAATCAGAGGCTCTACCAGGATGCTCAATCTTACATGCAGGTTCAAATTACCTGGGCCCTACCTCACATGACCACCTGAACCAAAATATCGGGAGGCTGAGCCCTGGCATCTGGCACCAGCTTTGGAGAAGCACACTGGCTTCTGTAATGCCCTGGAAGGGTTAAGAATTACTGAAACCTTGGGTGGGGAGGTAACTAGATAAGACCTTTAAAAGGTAAGTACTTCCCTGGTGGCTCAGAGGTTAAAGCATCTGCCTCCAACGCGGGAGACCTGTTTGCAAAGAGTCGGACACAACTGAGTGACTGCACTGAACTGAACTGAATCTTGATAAAAGGATAAAAACAGTCCTTTGACAAATGAAATTCCAACTTCACTACTGTAAGCTACAATTGTATCTTTCCTATCATAAATAAAATCTTCAATATAAATATACTGACACAAAAATTACTTGGAAATGATTTATACCTACCTGTCAAAGCTAATATTAATAAATAATAACCTTTCTTCTCCCTGATGATATAAACTAGAAACTGCTAATAATGAATATGGATCTGTCATTTTAGAAAGACAGACTTTACATCACTTATCCAAAACAGTGAATTTGACCAATCTTTCCTATATGGTCAGTTGCAAATCATCTCCTACAAACAAATTAAAATACTCAAATAAATGGCTAAAATAACACAAGTAGTGGCTTGAAAATCAGAGGCTCTACCAGGATGCTCAATCTTACATGCAGGTTCAAATTACCTGGGCCCTACCTCACATGACCACCTGAACCAAAATATCGGGAGGCTGAGCCCTGGCATCTGGCACCAGCTTTGGAGAAGCACACTGGCTTCTGTAATGCCCTGGAAGGGTTAAGAATTACTGAAACCTTGGGTGGGGAGGTAACTAGATAAGACCTTTAAAAGGTAAGTACTTCCCTGGTGGCTCAGAGGTTAAAGCATCTGCCTCCAACGCGGGAGACCTGAGTTCGATCCCTGAGTCGGGAAGATCCCCTGGAGAAGGAAATGGCAACCCACTCCAGTATTCTTGCCTTGGAAAATCTCATGGACGGAGGAGCCTAGTAGGCTACAGTCCACGGGGTCGCAAAGAGTTGGACATGACTGAGCGACTTCACCTTCACCTTCACTATAATTAAAGGTAGAAACAAATGGAGTTAGAGATAGAAGACATTAATTGTAAATAGGTGACTCAGAGAAGAATTTTTAGAGAAGAGATAATTTAACTTAGACCTTGAAAACAGATATACATTCATCAGAGGATTCTGATAGGGAAGGATAGTTCTGGAAATAATAGGAGTCTAAGCAAAATATTGTTGGCAGGAAAGTGGAGGCAAGGTTGGAGAAAAGGCAAGGGAATCCTGTCTCTAGGAGAATGAGGCGTGAGATGACAACACAAGAAATCTAGGAGTTGCAAACTTGAGTGGGTACTGTGTTTACTTCTGAAAAAAATAAAGTGAAAGTGTTAAGTCACTCAGTCATGTCCAACTCTTTGCAACCCCATGGACTGTAGCCTGCCAGGCTCCTCTGTCCCTGAAATTCTCCAGGCAAGAATACTAGAATGGATAGCCATTCCCTTCTCCAGGAGAACTTCCAGAACCAAGGCTCAAACCCAGGTCTCCACTGCAGATAGATTCTTTCCCATCTGAGCCACCAGGGAAGCCTATACCAGAAAGCAATCTTTAAAGTGAGAAGAATATTTAAGATAAAAGCAGAGGGCTTCCCTCATGCTTAGTGGTTAAGAATCCACCTGACAATGCAGGGGACACAGGTTCAATCCCTGGCCTAGGAAGATCCCACTTGCTGTGGGACAGCTAAGCCCACGAGTCACTACTATTAAGCCAGTGCTCTGGAGCCCATGAGCCATAACTACTGAGCCCACGCACTCCAGGTACTGAAACCCACACACCTAGAGCCTATGCTCCCCAACCAGAGAAACTATTGCAATGAGAAGCCTGCACATCACAGAGTAGCCTCCACTCACCACAACTAGGGAAAGCCCACGTGCAACAGCAAAGACCCAGCACAGCGGTAAATAAATAAATGTCTTTAACAAAAATAAAAGCAGAGATTGTTTAATGTGTGAAGATAAGCAGAGCCTCTTTATTCTAAAGAATACAGCCTGTTGAATTCAAAGCTAGGGGGATATGGCTAGGCCCACAGGCTGGTTGCTTTATACGCGTATATCCCAGTATAAGTAGAGATAAGTGCCAGGACACGAGAAAGTTTTAGAAACACTGATCTAAGTTTTAGAAACACTGATCTCCCCTACAACCATTTTGATTGATGTACAGACTGCCTGCCCTTGGATTTCTCATTCTACTAAACCTAAAAATTATATTTGTTTTTGTTGTTTAGTCGCCCAGTCATATCTGACTCTTTGTGACCCTATGGACAGCAGAGAGAGAGGTAAACATTAAAATGTTAGTGAAAAAACAAATATATTAAGAGAAAATAAAGAAAAAAAAAGTCATTCTAACAAAATATACCTCAACTCAGTGAGTTTTTTAACCTCTTTTTTTTCAAGTATGTAACACATTCCCTGGTGATAAAAGTAAAAAGAATAGAAAAGGGTAAATGTTGAAGGGAGCAAATTTAATCAAATATCCTCTTGTCCTTTAGCCAATTATTCTTCCTGAGAAGCCAAAGTCACTGACTAAGTTTTATTATTTCAGAGAGAGTCTGCATAGAAGCTGTGCAAAAAATAGTTAACATAGCAGGCCTGTGACTGCTCTCCTAAGAGAGACTCCTTAGAAGGCTGGCCATTGGCTGGTGCTTGGAAATGACCACTTCCAATAAAAACCCTGGGCAATGAATCTCTATTGAGCTTCCCTGGGAGATTACACTCCACACCTGTTACCATAATTTGGAGCTGGAGAAAGTAATGTCTCCTCCATGACTTCCTGGTGACAGGGCTCTTGAAAGTTTGCACTAACTTTCCTCCAGACTTTATATCATGTGCCTTTTTCCCTTTGCTGAATTTGCTTTATATCTTTTGCTGTAATAAATCATGTCCATGATTATGACTATACACTGAGCACTATGAGTTTTCCTCATAAGACACTGAACCTGGCAAGGCCTTGCATAGCCCCGCACCTGATACACAAGCATATATGACAATTTTACACAGTATATACATTGTGATAAACCTTATCTTTAAATAAACTGTATGTCAACATTTTTCTGTTCAGGGTATTTAAGCCCTAAATCTCTAAAGGAGATCAGCCGTGGGTGTTCTTTGGAAGGAATGATGCTAAAGCTAAAACTCCAGTACTTTGGCCACTTCATGTGAAGAGTTGACTCACTGGAAAAGACTCTGATGTTGAGAGGGATTGGGGGCAGGAGGCAAAGGGGACGACCGAGGATGAGATGGCTGGATGGCATCACCAACTCGTTGGACGTGAGTTTGAGTGAACTCCAAGAGTTGGTGATGGACAGGGAGGCCTGGCATGCTGCAATTCATGGGGTCACAATAAGTCGGACACAACTGAGTGACTAAACTGAACTGAACTAATACTTCTTAATGGCTAATAGTATTAACGTACATGAATGTACCATAATTTAATTCAGCAGTCCTTTATTAGGGACATTTGCGTTATGTCCAGTTCAGTTCTTTGTATCAATTCTTTAGCACTCGGCTTTCTTTATAGTCCAACTCTCACATTCATACACAACTACTGGAAAAATCATAGCCTTGACTAGATGGACCTTTGTTAGCTAAGTAATGTCTCTGCTTTTTAACATGCTGTCTAGGTTGGTCATAACTTGTCTTGCAAGGAGTAAGCGTCTTTTATTTTCATGACTGCAGTCACCATCTGCAGTGATTTTGGAGCCCAAGGAAATAAAGTCTGCCACTGTTTCCACTGTTTCCCCATCTATCTCCCATGAAGTGATGGGACCGGATGCCATGATCTTCATTTTCTGAATGTTGAGCTTTAAGCTAACTGTTTCACTCTCCTCTTTCACTTTCACTGAGAGATGCTTTAGTTATTTGCTTTCTACCATAAAGGTGGTGTCATCTGCATATCTGAGATTATTGATATTTCTCCCAGCAATCTTGATTCCAGCTTGTGTTTCTTCCAGTCCAGCGTTTCTCATTATGTACTCTGCATTTAAGTTAAATAAGCAGGGTGACAATATACAGTCTTGATGTACTCCTTTTCCTATTTGGAACCAGTCTGTTGTTCCATGTCCAGTTCTAACTGTTGCTTCCTGACCTGCATACAGATTTCTCAAGAGGCAGGTCAGGTGGCCTGGTATTCCCCTCTCTCTCAGAATTTTCCACAGTTTATTGTTATCCACACAGTCAAAGGCTTTGGCCTAGTCAAGAAAGCAGAAATAGATATTTTTCTGGAACTCACTTACTTTTTCCATGATCTAGCAGACATTGGCAATTTGATCTTTGGTTCCTCTGCCTTTTCTAAAACCAGGTGAACATCTGGAAGTTCATGGTTCATGTACTGCTGAAGCCTGTCTTGGAGAACTTTGAGCATTACTTTACTAACGTGTGAGATGAGTGCAATTGTGCGATAGTTTGAGCATTCTTTGGCATTGCCTTTCTTTGGGATTGGAATGAAAACTGACGTTTTCCGGTTGCGTGGCCACTGCTGAGTTTTCCAAGTTTGCTGGAATATTAAGCGCAGTACTTTCACAGTATCTACTATTAGGATTTGAAATAGCGCAACAGGAATTCCATCACTTCCACTAGCTTTGTTCATAGTGATGCTTTAAGGCCCACTTGACTTCACATTCCAGGATGTCTGGCTCTAGGTGAGTTTTTCACACTATCATGATTATCTGGGTCATGAAGATCTTTTTCGTATAGTTCTGTGTATTCTTGCCACCTCTTCTTAATGTCTTATGCTTCAGTTAGGTCCATACCATTTCTGTCCTTTATTGAGCCCATCTTTGCATGAAACGTTCTCTTGGTATTTCTGATTATCTTGAAGAGATCTCTAGTCTTTCCCATTCTATTGTTTTCCTCTATTTCTTTGCACTGATCACTGAAGAAGGCTTTCTTATCTCTTCTTGCTATTCTTTGGAACTCTGCATTCAGATGGGTATATCATTCCTTTTCTTCTTTGCTTTTGGCTTGTCTTCTTTTCACAGCTATTTGTAAGGCCTCCTCAGACAGCCATTTTGCCCTTTTGCATTTCTTTTTCTTGGGGATGGTTTTGATCGCTGTCTCCTGTACAATGTCAATGTCACGAACCTCCATCAATAGTTCATCAGTCACTCTGCCTATCAGATCTAGTCCCTTAAATCTATTTCTCACTTCCATTGTATAATCATAAGGGATTTGGTTTAGGTAATATCTGAATACTCTTGTGGTTTTTCCCTACTTTCTTCAATTTAAGTCTGAATTTGGCAATAAAGAGTTCATGATCTGAGCCACAGTCGGCTCCAAGTCTTGTTTTTGCTGAATGTATAGAACTTCTCCATCTTTGGCTGCAAAAAATATAATCTATCTGAGTTCAGTGTTGACCATCTGGTGATGTCCATGTGTAGAGTCTTCTCTTGTGTTGTTAGAAGAGGGTATTTGCTATGACCAGTGCATTCTCTTGGCAAAACTCTATTAGCCTTTGCCATGCTTCTTTCTGTACACCAAGGCCAAATTTGCCTGCTACTCCAGGTGTTTCTTGACTTCCTACTTTCACATTCTAGTCCCCTATAATGAAAAGAACATCTTTTTTATGTGTTAGTTTTAAAAGGTTTTGCAGTTCTTCATAGAACCATTCAACTTCAGCTTCTTTAGCTTTACTGGTCGGGTCATAGACTTGGATTTCCATGATATTGAATGTCCAGTCCTTTTCTATTACCAAAACTCTGCAATGAGAATTGTTGTAAGTGGACCACTTGCTCTTTATGTCAGTAGATGTATTTCTTGGGGGGAAAAAAGAAAAAAACTAAGAGAAGCATTGCCAAGTCAAAGGTGATATATATGATTTCATTCTAAATGCTATTGACAGTTGTATTTCTTATAAACCACCTCAATTTTGCTTGTATTTTACATTGTATGACAATATATGCTTTCCTTAGAATTTCCCAATACTGTAGTTTATTATAAAGATTAATCCTTTGCTAATCTGAAAAGTAGGAAATGAAGCTGATAAATATCAGCTTCAACTGACATTACTCATATAAATGAGGCTACACATTTTAAAAATAAAAACCTTTTATACATTTTTTGCTTACTAGCTTATGCTTGGTTCTTTTTATCTATTATATTCCAAGAATTTTTCTCACTGATTTTCAGTTCTTTAAACACTGAGAAAATTAATATCCTTTTGTGATGTGAGCTGCAAATATTTCATCTCAAATTGCTGTTTACTTATTGCTTTGTTTATGGTAAACTTCAGTGGAGAAATATTTTGTCGTTATATATATTTTTTGACTTGGATTTGTGTCAAACGGGTTTTCCTAAAACCCATAGTCCTTAAACAATGTATATGAAACAATTCTAGACTTTCTGAATGAAATATAAAATATAAAAGCAAAAATGAAATGTACAAAAGTATATTTAAAAAGGAAAACTATAATTTTTCAAATTCTATTTCAAATAAAATGAATTGGCAAGTTCACATTACATCTGCTTCACCCATTTCCAATCTAGCATTAATAATATTAACATCCCAAATGACACTTTCTAAGGACATAGTATTTCAACAGGTTTGGCACTAGTGCATAAATAAATCTTAATTTCAGTTTCTAGTTGACATTTCAACTGGCTAATATAAATTACTTGAATTCTTTTACAAGTGAATTTAATTTAAAAGCCTCTAAAATAAGCTGATGGACAGGATACAACAGTTGCCAACCTCTATATTCACTAAATTTTAGACATGCATATCTGAAATCTCTCAATATTTATTTGACTGTTGCCTTGCAAGAATTATATTTAAGAAAAGAATACTCAGTTCATATACTATCTATTTATTCAATGTATAACTTATCTCCAGAATATCAAAATTAGAAAACAAACAGAAATATAATAATTTTGCTCTAATAAATTATTTCCTCTCCTTCCCTAATTTATTTCCTTTCTTCCTTCCATCTTTTCCTCTCCTTATCTCCCCCTCCTTTCCTTCTTCTATTACCCATATATCCACCCATTTCTCTATCTATCTTATACCTTTTCTTTCCTTCCTTATATTTAATCAGTTATAATTAATGATGATCAGAGCTAATCTACATGCTGAGTTTACGTTGCAATCTGTGCCAAGTAGCTACACATATTCCAAGTGAAGTGTGTTACTGATGAGGAAATTGAAGCTTGAATCTGTGAAATAATTTGACCAATATCACAAAAGTGAAAGGTTAGGGGCTGAAATTTAGCTGTCTCTAACTCCAGCCCAGCCTCAACCCTTGTTTCCTGGCATGCTGCTGCTACTGCTAAGTTGCTTCAGTCGTGTCCTACTCTGTGCGACTCCATAGACAGCAGCCCACCAGGCTCCCCAGTCCCTGAGATTCTCCATGCAAGAACATTGGAGTGGGTTGCCATTTCCTTCTCCAATGCATGAAAGTGAAAAGTGAAAGTGAAGTCACTCAGTCGTGTCTCACTCAGCGACACCATGGACTGCAGCCTTCCAGGCTCCTCCGTCCATGGGATTTTCCAGGCGAGAGTACTGGAATGGGGTGCCATTGCTTCCTGGCATATATAAGTATAAATATTTAGACTGTATTTCACCTTTCTATTTGTTTTGGTCACATACTTATATAATGCCCCTTTCATTACTATATACAAGCAGAAACAAAATAAACTATAAAGTCATAAAAGGGAACATTATCACCATCACCCCAAAATACAATTCCTCATGGGAAATGAGCCCTTAACTTATACTATATTCTTCACACAACAGTCATAAGTTAGTGAAATAATTTGGTCACAGGCAAATAATTTGCTGTCTCCCACACCATTATAATAAACATCCTGGCTACCTTAGGATTAGATCCTCATTAAAGGTTTTCAAAGTTGGGCTCGCTGGCAACAATTTCCAGGCATGACCACTTTAGCTTATAAAACCAAATCCATTATGTTGAAAATTTTTCTTAAGGACTTACAGTTTAGCACAGAGAACTATGCTCAATATTTCATAATAACTGATAAGGGAAAAGAATCTGAAATTATTATATATATATATATGTATGCAAAGAATCGGACACAACTGAGTGACTAACACAGAGAATTATGTGTGTGTGTAATATATATATGAATCACTTTGCTATACACCTAAAACTAACACAACACTGTAAATCAATTCTACTTCAACTGACTGCACTAAAGCCTTTGACTTATGTATCACAGCAAAATGAGGAAAATTCTTACAGAGATGGGAATACCAAACCACCTTACCTGCCTCCTGTGAAACCTGTAGGCAGAGCAAGAAGCAACAATTAGAACCAGACATGAAACAACAGACTGGTTCAAAATTGGGAAAGAAGTACATCAAGTACCTTGCTTATTTCACTTATATGCAGAGAACATCATGTTAAATGACAGGCTGGATGATTCACAAACTGGAATTAAGATTGCTGGGAGAAATATCAACAGCCTCAGATATGTAGATGAAACCACCCTAATGGCAGAGCATGAACAGGAACTAAGGAGCCTCTTGATGAGGTTCAAAGAGGAGAGTGAAAAAGCTGAGTTTAAAACTCAGTATTCAAAAAACAGATCATGGCATCTGGTCCCATCACTTTGTGCCAAATAGATGGGGGAAAAGTGGAAACAGTGACAGATTTATTTCCTTGGGTTCCAAAATCACTGTGGGTGGTGACTGCAGCCAAGAAGTTAAAAGACACTTGCTCTTTGGAAGAAAAGCTATGACAAACCTAGACAGTGTATTCACTGTCTAGGAGGGACATTACTTTACTAACAAAGGTTAGTATAATTGAAGCTATGATTTTTTCAGTAGTCATATATGGATGTGAGAGCTGGACCATAAAGAAGGCTGAAGACCAAAGAATTGATGCTTTTAAATTGTGGCACTGGAAAGACACTTGAGAGTCCCTTGGACAGCAAGGAGATCAAACCAGTTAATCCTAAAGGAAATCAACCCTGAATATTCATTGGAAGGACTGATGCTGAAGCTGAGGTTCCAATACTTTGGCCACCTGATGCCAAGAGCCAACTCATTGAAAAAGACCCTGATGCTGGGAAAGACTGAGGGCGAGAGAAGGGGGCAGCAGAGGATGATATGGTTAGATAGCATCACTGACTCAATGGAACATGAATTTGAGCAAACTCTCGGAGACAGTGAAGGACAGTGAACCTCTTGTGTGTGGGGTTACAAAGAGTCAGGCACCACTGAGTGATTGAACAACAACAAATACTTCAGTTAGAAAAATAAATTTAAAATATTTTTTCTCGTATGTTCACTTCTTCACTTAGGAAAAATCCTTCCTTCCTGATCCTATCTCTTCTAACCTTCAACCCTATTACTCTAAATTGCTTTTTTCTTTTGTCTCTAACCCTGATAAATTAACCAATTTCTTAGCCTGGTGGCTTAAGTGGTAAAGAATGTGCTTGCATGTGGGAGACCTGGGTTCAAACCTTGGTCAGGAAGATCCCCTGCAGAAGGAAGTAGCTACCTAATCTAGTATTCTTGCCTGGAGAATTCCATGGACCAGAGGAGCCCACAGTACATGGGGTCACAAAGTGTCAAACAAGGCTGAGCGACTAACCCTGGCTATAACTAAATGGTTTCCACAACAGTCCTTGCCTCTTTCCCATCAGTCTCTTAATGTCAATCATTTTGCATAACATTTTTGTGAAAATGTGACACTTCATTGAATTTTTATTTACTTTATAGAGTGTGAATCCCAAGTTTCTTAAAACAAAGTGTGCCAGGTAGTAACTCTCACACTCAGAGCTTATAGAGAAAGGAGATAACATAAAATGATACCCGTTATCTGATGGTGGTTTAGTCGCTAAGATGTGTCCAACTCTTGCGACCCCATGGATTGTAGCCCACCAGGCTCCTCTGACTATGGTATTTCTCATGCAAGAATACTGGAGTGGGTTGCCATTTCCTTCTCCTAGGGATCTTCTTGACCCAGGAACCAAATCAAGGTCTTCTGCATTGCAGGCAGATTTTTTTTTTTTTTTTTTTTACCAACCGAGCTATGACTATCTGTTAGACATTTTATACATATCACTACAACCTCCCCTATGATCAAGACCTAAAACTGAAGCTTAGACATTTTAAGTAATGGAAACACTGGACTGGAAGAAACACAAGCTGGAATCAAGATTGCCAGGAGAAANAGCATTAGATTCAAGAGAATGAAGGCCATTTCTTTCTTGTGGCAGAGGGATGAAAGGTCAGTGACATAAAGATGCAGATTTATGTAAGATTTTCTCTTGGGAATATGACAGAACTCATAGCTGTTGATTTCTTTTTCCCAGTATCATGGTATGAATGTGGGGAAGGGAGCACAGATTCTGAGATAATTACTGAAAGGAAGAGAGGACAAGCTTCAGTGAAAAAGTCCTGGGCAATACTGAATGCTCACTTGAGGCTGGTGATTTTAACTCATTTTGATACAAGTCAGCTCGTTTACATGATTTTCTCCAGTAACGCCAATCTGCAAAAGGGAGCAGGTACTGAAAAAGTTAACTGATCTGGGTTCATCTAGGATTGAAGTTTATTAAGGAGTATAGAAAAGGCTGAGAAGCAGAGAAATTTTGTAAGGAAATGATTATAATAATGAACTTAGAATGTAAGCCATATAAGGCAAATGAAGGTCAGCAGAGGCTTTTACATGGGGCCAGTACAGCACATAATTTTATGAAGTCAAATAATTTTACCAGTGTTTCAATTTTAGGGTCTCTTGATAAAAGTGGTAGTATATCTTGTTAAGTAGAGGTTCAGTGCTTCTTGTTCTAATATGAAAGCTTAAATATGAATAGAAAGGCATTTATGGATGTCAGATAGCCAAAGAGGTGGACAGTGCTCAAGTGTCTGCTGTTTTCATCCCCATGCTTGCCTCTCTGTATTCCCCATCCCACCAGGACTGAAAGCCCACATGCTACATTCCTAAAATCCTCTTGCCAGTTGAATTCCTGATAGGTTTGTCAATGGAAGGCACTAGTTGGAGATTTTGAAATTAGGGAGAAAGAAGACGCCACTTTTTCCTTCTTTCGGCCACCTCTTCAGTAGCAGCAGTAGCATCCACGGGCAAATGGCAGTAACCACAGTCGACCGTGGGCTCTAGCTCTGTCCACGGAGGCTCAGTAGCAGCAGTGGGCTCTGGCTCCCTGGATAGGTCCAACTCAGTGGCATCAGCATGGTTCCCAATACGGCAGCACCTCCAGCAATTCAGCTGAAAGACAGAGTGGCTCCAGCCTAGGATTATTTAGTGGCTACAGATCTTGAAATTTAAAATGCGAAAACCCTTCTTTTGTTTGCTCCAGTCCCTCTCTACTTCTGTTTGCTTTCCAAGATTTTCCAAAACCTTTGAAGCAATACCCTAAACTAAGTCCATTCTGCTTGAAGTATCTTGAGACATTTCTGATTTCCTAATAGGATACTGCCTAATAAAGAGGAGGAAGTGGGGGCCCAGGAGATGAATGGAAATGATTAGTACTATATCCAAAAGCTAGTTGGTTGCTGTTCAGGCCTTAAGTCATGTACAGTTCTTTGCAACCCCATGAACTGCAGCATGCCAGGCTTCCCTTTCCTTCACCATCTCCCAAAGTTTGCTCAAACTCATGTCCACTGAGTCAGTGATGCCATCCAACCATCTCATTTTCTGTCACCTCCTTCTCCTGCCTTCAGGCTTTCCCAGCATCAGGCTCTTTTATAACAAGTCAGCTCTTCACATCAGAGAGCCAAAGTATTGGACTTTCAGGTTAAGCATCATTCTCCCAGTGTGTATGTTAGTCGCTCAGTCATGTCTAACTCTTTGCAACCCCATGGACTGCAGCCCGCCAGACCCCTCTGTTCATAGAATTTTCTAGGCAAGAATATTGGAACGGGTTGTCATTTCCTTTTCCAAAATAAAATCAAATCCAGAAAAATTACAAAGACATGTATACCAGAATTCAAGACAAGCTGAGATCTCACAAATATATCATAAATCTATGGATTCGTAAAACATGGCACAACCAGATAGGAATATGTCCTTGAGCTGTAATGTAATAATCTAGCTATTTTCTAAAGTTTTATAGAACCAAAATTTATTGAAAAATGCTTTAAAAGTTTTAAATTTCATGAAAAAAGTATATTTGAGAAGTACTAGATATTATACATTTGTTTTTTATTAAATTGTAAAGCACATTAGTGAATCAAAAAAGTTCTAAAAAATCTTAAAGTAATGTCTATTTAACATCATTGAATCCAAATGTTTCACGTATATATGAGCTATGAATGTATATTTTATATTCATATATATCTACATGTATGAATATATGTGAGCATATAAATCTCCTCAATTTCTCTCTCTCTCAATTTCTATCTCTATCTCTGTTCCTTTTCTTATCACACCTAGTAACATCCCTTTAACACCCCATGAAACAAGTATTCTGCTGAATGCACTTTGGGAAACTCTGCTGTGAGGGAAGCTGCCCATCTGGTCCATCTATTCTGGACTCTCAGATCTCAACTACAGTTGGCAGTGCAGCACACTTTGACCAGATATCTATATATATAAATGTTCTAGAAACTTTGAAGGCAACAAAAAGATTAGTAGGAATGATTAACACTGTGAAATGAATAATTTCCAATTTAATAGTTAATTTCATTCTAAATATACACATGTAGATTAAAGGCACTCACACATACACAAACAGCAAACTCTATATAGTAAGCAGTGATGACAACCTTTCATAAAATAATCACCGAAACGGTTGTCTAATGAATGACTGAATGAGTAAATGACCTAGAAATTAAAGTAATTCTTGACCTAACTAGATGTTGATGAAATCATACTTTACTGCACTTTCATTCCTCTTTTTTACCCTGCAAACATCTATTTGCGTCCTTACTCTTAATATGCCAGATTCAGCCAGATACTGGGAAAACAAAGATAAATAGGACAAGGTCACTGCCCTCAAGGAGTTCAGGTTCAGAAAAGTGGGAATGGAAAACATGTAAAGAAATGGGTATGAAAGCAACGTGCATAGGGAAGTAGAATCTGTATAGGGGCAGGCAACGATGGTAACTGTAACACGAGAAGCCTAACACAGCTTTGTGCGTGTGTGCACATACACACAAGTGTGAAAGCCAAGAAGAAGTAGGCTTGGAGGAGTGGAGGTAGGCATGTAGGAGTAAGGGAAAGCTCTCTTTAAATGCTGTTTGCAGTGGCAAAAGTCAAACCAGATAGGAACAAGAAAATCATCTCAGAGAGCTGCTGTTTTAGCATAGCACCTTGGGATAGAAACCAGGAAGTGACAATAAGGAAAGAGTCTGAGTGCTAGACAAGGGTAATTCTGAGTTATGAAAGGGGGTACATTCCTGTGCAATGCCCACATTTAATAGAGGACAGACAATTAAATCCTTAATTCAGACGAATAAATCCTTTAACAAGGAATTTGAGATCTCACCACTAGACACTCCTCTGCCTGCCTCTACCCCTCCCAAGATACACCAGGAAGACCTTGACTTCCCTCTTGTGCTTCCTACTGAACATGGTTGTTACATTCATGGTTCCAAGAATAAGAATTCTGTATAGGGGCAGGCAACGATGGTAACTGTAACACGAGAAGCCTAACACAGCTTTGTGCGTGTGTGCACATACACACAAGTGTGAAAGCCAAGAAGAAGTAGGCTTGGAGGAGTGGAGGTAGGCATGTAGGAGTAAGGGAAAGCTCTCTTTAAATGCTGTTTGCAGTGGCAAAAGTCAAACCAGATAGGAACAAGAAAATCATCTCAGAGAGCTGCTGTTTTAGCATAGCACCTTGGGATAGAAACCAGGAAGTGACAATAAGGAAAGAGTCTGAGTGCTAGACAAGGGTAATTCTGAGTTATGAAAGGGGGTACATTCCTGTGCAATGCCCACATTTAATAGAGGACAGACAATTAAATCCTTAATTCAGACGAATAAATCCTTTAACAAGGAATTTGAGATCTCACCACTAGACACTCCTCTGCCTGCCTCTACCCCTCCCAAGATCCACCAGGAAGACCTTGACTTCCCTCTTGTGCTTCCTACTGAACATGGTTGTTACATTCATGGTTCCAAGAATAAGAATAAAATAAAAGGATGAGGAGCTTGTGAAAAGCAAGGAAGAGCATCCTATAAACTGTTCTTTGAAAGTTATAGCCTTGTTTTGTGTTTCTCATATGAAGCAGTCTCCTTTCTCTATCTCCTAGACCTCCAACCAACCAGTTCAAAGATTTCTAATGTTGTCTGACATTTCCTCCTTATCTCTTACTCTTGGAGCAGAAGGCATTTCCTATTTTAAGTAGGAATAAAAGGAAAAATAAAAGTTAAAACTCATTTTAATAGATATTTAAGATGAATATCAGTATTTATATTAAATCTTGTAACAGGGAGACACAAGATTTCTCATCATTGGATAATGATCCTTGAGTGCCCCACACTCTGGTCAGGTAACTAGAATCATGTCTCTGGGAAGTGACTTGTATCCAGACAAACAGAGGCAGGTGGCCAAAAGCTTTGCTGTATCTCAATCAGCAGTGTAGATGTCTCAGATACTAAACCTAGAAGCAGCAGAGATCATCTTCGACATAGGGATGAATAAGTAAGCGGATATCATAAAAGTAACTCAGAATCTTTTTCTAACAACTGTGCTGACCTTCATTAATGGAAATTTGCAAAAGGCCCATGAAATTGAGTCTTGACAAGTGAAGAGCTACTTTAAAAAGGATCAATATTCTATAACATGGCCCCTATAAAGGCAGTAATGATTAACTGTAACCATGAGTGTAGGTTGTGATCTGTGCTATATAAATTCTAGAACAAACTTTAGAATTTATCTAATTCACCTTTTAAAATTTTGATATTTGAACACTGAGGGCCAGAGAACTGAGCCCCCTGCTGAGTATGGTTAGCAGTATACTAATTAGAACTCATGTTTCAGTCTCTATGGATTATAATGGCCCGCCTCATATATTCTTGGGAAGTGTTGTACTGTTGATGTGACATATCACTTCTGAGTACAAAGCTACAATCAGATCCCCTAATCCCACTTATCTTTTACTCAGATATTACCATTTCAATGTGTGGTTTCTCATTTTGCTGAGAGGTTTTTCTTCCCCACCTACCCCTCCTTAAGTCAGGCAAAGAGACAAGTAACTGACTTCAGTTTTCAAAAATGTAACCCGCAAGTGCATAATTCTTCCTGTCAGATTTCCTTTTCTGTAAGTTGGTGAGTTTATTGTGGTAGCACTCAAAAGGCTGAGCCTGAAAAGTTCTATAACATATGGCATACATTTAACATGGCTTGTGAATTAAAAATAACAGCCCGCCATCTGCCTCTGCAAGTTGATTTTATCAAAGTCTAAATGAGAAGCTCAAAGATGTGAATGTTGTCAATTAAAATAAGAAATACTCAGGTTCAATACAGAGTGGCCAATCTGAGTTTGCCCCTTCCCCTCATGGGATTAAAGTTGCCCATTTTGTCCACTCCTGCAAATAAAAAGAGCTGCCCAATTTTCAGTCTACACAACTATTTTTTTTTAATATTATAAATTATTCTTTCCTATCTTCTCCCCCTCAAAACAACCCTTTATCACAAACTTAGCTTCCTAAGTTACCTTCCTCTAGGAGTAGGTTATGTAGATTTCTTTTCTGAGGCTAGTACCCTCCTAAATAATTGATAAAAGTTATAAAATCTTTTCTCTGTTATAATGTTTAATTTTTTTTCACCAAAACTTGAAAGTATTAAGTAAAAGGTTTTGGAGGGAGAGATTTGATGATTTTTCATTGTCATACATTCTTACATCCTGTGGGAAATTCTGGAAATGATTTAAAGTGCTAACGCTGAGTCAGAAACCCACACATCAGTTTAGTTGGATTAGCATTTATCCACCAACTACATCAGGAACAGGGCTTCCCTAGCGTCTCAGTGGTAAAGAATCCCCCCGCCAGTACAGGAGACCTGGGTTCGATCCCTGGGTCAAGAAGACTCCCTGAAGAAGGAAATAGTAACCCAGCTGGGAAATCCCATGGACAGAGGAGCCTTGCAGGCTACAGTCCATGGGACTGTAAAAGAGTCAGACCTGATTTAGCAACTAAAATACCACCACCACCCGGAATAACCTTGGGAGGGCAATGGTCATATAAAGGGTTTAAGGCAGTTGCTTCTTTCAGAAAGTTTATGTCATAGTTGCAAGNAAAATGGCTAAATCCTGTCCTGTGTGGAAAAATACTGTGATTATTATGCCATGATATGTCACAGCATAAAAAATAAGATGATAATCATGTGAGACTTATGTTTCTCACCTGTGTCTGTGTTTAGTGTTTCTGTGTTCATTTTAGACAAATCTATAAAATGCGTTAGTCTCTGAAATTTGTTGGAGAATTCTCTGTTAACTGAAAATAAGAAAGCATATTTAAAAAATTCTTCCAGAGCATTCTGCTGCGTTTTACTGCCCCCTTCTGCTGCTTCAATTTTTATCAACTTCTTTTTCTCTCTTAATTGTTGTAAAGATCACTAGGTAGATTTTGTGTCTGATGTTACAACATTCTTAAAAGTCTGCATATGTAGTTTTCATTTGAGATTTAACCTTCATGAATATACTAAAAAAGGAATGAAATATGTGTTAGTTGAAGTAATAAGCCATTCATATGAGCTAAAAAAATGAACAGTAAAGACTATTAATACCCAAAATTCCAAAGGCACTGACATTTTCAAAGGAGCTATTTCTTACTGCTTTGAGCAGCACCATTCAGGGGCTACCTTGGTGGCACTAGTGGTGAAGAACCCGCCTGCCAATGCAAGAGACATAAGAGATGTGGGTTTGATCCCGGGTCGGGAAGATCCCCTGGAGGAGGGCACAGTAACCCATTCCAGTCTTCTTGCCTGGAGAATCCCATGGACAGAGGAGCTTGGCAGACTACAGTCCATAGAATTGCAAAGAGTAAGATACAACTGAAGCGACTTTGCACACATACACGCACTATTCAGACATGAAAGGATGGTCATATCTACTATCTTAGACATGGAACTTTTTTCTGTCTCCCTGTCTTCACCTTTATCCTATTCTGATTCACTCAAAGATAGTGGAGATTGCCCTTGTCTTTTTTATTCATGACAGGCTGACTATAAAGAGAGCTTTACTATCTTGCATCTTGCCTGAAGAGAAATTTTTAACAAGGTTTTGCCACAGTTTCTTGAAGGGCAGAAACAGATGTACCCATAAAAATACCCATGAAGTGAAGTCTCTCAGTCGTGTCTGACTCCTTGTGACCCCATAGACTGCAGCCTGCCAGGCTCCTCTGTCCATGGGATTTTCCAGGCAATAGTACTGGAGTGGATTGCCATTTCCTTCTTCAGGGGATCTTCCCAACCCAGGGCTCAAACCCGGATCTCCCGCATTGTAGACAGACACTTTACCATCTGAGCCACCAGGGAAGTCCAAAAATACCCATTAAAGACCTCTACTTTAGTCTTTTAATGCACGCTAAGTTGCTTCAGTCATATTCGACTCTACAACCCTATGGATTGTAGCCCTCCAGGCTCCTCTGTCCATGGGATTCTCCAGGCAAGAAGACTGGAGTGGGTTGCCATGCCCTCCTCCAGAAGATCTCCCCGACCCAGGGGCCAAACCCACATCTCTTATGTCTCCTGCATTGGCAGACGGGTTGTTTACCACTAGCGCTGCCTGGGTGAATCATGGTTATTTACCTATTCCTGACTACACAAGATAGGAGTTTCAGCTAGAAAAACAAGAGCGTGTGGACAAAGAATGTCACCTCTCATTTCAGTAAACAAAGGATGTAAAACCCTCAGCCGCTTCCCCCTGCCCCCACCCCAGCCTGATTCAGGTCAGGACAGTGGCTCCTGAGGGGAGGTAAACAGCCTGCCACTGCAGTGACTGTGCGCCCCGAGGGGACTCAGGGTGCAGAAAAATGGGATAGTGGCCCTATCAAGGAAGCATTTCGATAATCCCAGGGTCTCGCATCTTCCCATGTGTGGACAGCACTGAATTCACTAGCTTCAGATATCTGGTTTCTTTTGATTAGCAGGAATCTTTTGATCTTCCATTTCCTGAGTTTTGGGGTTTTTGTTTTGGAAAAACACTTGTATATCCTAACTCCTTCTTTACCTCTTCAGAAAAGTCTTTCAGAGTTATCTGAGAGATGGTATCCTGGGCTTAACACCAAAGAAAACATAATTCTCACCTTTTAGATTATGTAGTTTTTTTTTTCTTGTTTTTTTTTTTTTTTCAGTTGACAAAGACAAACATTAAAAAAAAAAATCCTCGTCAAATAAACCAATGAAGAAATACCAAACAATATCTAGTCCTAAGTTTTATTTTTAAAAAGTATCTCGTTTTTCTCAGCTTAGTTCCCGGATAGATTTTTCTTTTCCTTCATTTTTCATGGTTGTATATCATAACTCCTAAGGTGAGTTAAGGTAGATTGGACATGGTCTTTGTGTTAGAGCTAGGAATCCTAAAAGAGGATAAAGAAATTCAAGAGAGTGTGAGCAGGGTGAGCTGGGGCCACATAATGAGACCACACTGACACTGATGGATTAAACCCAGTTTAAATGACCTTGGAAGTTGCCACCTATCCTAACAAAAATCTGAACAAAGTGAAAACTCAAAATGCTATTCTTAGATACTCCAAAGAAGTGAGGTGACAGGATAAGCTGCCCTCAAAATTGGAGAGGGCGTCCATGATGGTTCAGCGGTAAGGAATTCGCCTGCAGTCCAGGAAACATGGGTTCAATCCCTGGGTCAGGAAGATCCCTTGCAGGAAGAAATGGAAGCCCACTCCAGTATTCTTTTCTGGGAAATCCCATGGACAGAGGAGCCTCGAGGGCTACAATCCATGAGATTGCAAAAGCGTCCACACGACTTAGCAACTAAACAGCAACAGCAACAAAATTGGAGAGAGTGGCCATACAGAGAAACACAATTTACCAGAACAGAAACCTACAGGCAAACACCTCCTTGAAACCAGGGCCTATGCAGGGAAACCCAAAGAGTAATGGATCATGCTTAGTCGCTCATTGTGTCTGGCTCTGTGACCCCGTGGACTGTAAACTGCTAGGGATTCTCCATGGGGAAAACAATACTGGACTGGGTTGCCATGTCCTTCTCCAGGGGATTGTCCCAACCCAGGGATCGAACCTAGGTCTCCAACATTGCAGGCAGATTCTTCACCGTCTGAGCCACCAGGGAAGCCTGAAGGGTGACGCGCACACATACGCATCTTGGATAAATCTTAAGGGTTAAAAATTCCGAGGGAAAGGGGGTGTCTGTTTACTTCCGTGAGTTTTACTTCTTGGAACTCTGCCAAGTTCCCACAGTGAATTATCAGGAAAAGAAAAAAAAATCCCCTTGGAGGACTGGCAGGGAAGCAGGGGAAAATAACCGTCTTGAAATATGCCAGAGCCTTGTTCTTTTAAATTAGGCTCAAAAGAAATTTTATTACCAGAGCCTAAACTCTGGGAATTTTATCAGAGCCTAAATGACCTGGGGAAATGATGTACTCAAAGTAGCACCCTCTAGCCATGTCCCACTTAATCTGTGGCAGTGGGGAATGGAGGAACACTTGTGACACTCACAGCTCAGAGGCATAGGCTGAGTAAAACACCGAGACCTGATCATAGGACTCTAGAAGGCTCCCCCACCCCACCCGTCCCACCACATTGCTAAAGGCCTATTTATCAGAGTTCTTTTCACCCAGTACACCTTGCCCAATTTTCAAAAAACAAAAAACAAAAAAACAAGTCACGATAAGAGACAAAAAACAGTTGGAAGAGGCAGAGCGAACACTGAAACCAGACTCAGAGATACAGCACAGATGGTGGAAATATAAGATCATGAATGCTGATGGAATAGTAGTTAATGTGCAAGAACAGATGGGTAATATAAGCAGAGAGATGGAAATTCTAAGAAAGAACAAACAATTCTATAGGTCAATAACATTGTAATAGGAATGAAGAATGACTGATGAACTTCTTAGTAGGCTGGACACGTCTGAGGGAAGAATCTCTGAGCTTGAGGGTATGGAAGCAGACACTTCCAAAATCGAAAAAGAAAAACATGAAAAGAGAAAAAAACAGTGTTGAAAAAAACAAACATAAAGAATAGCCAAGAATTGTTGGAGAATTGCAAAGGGTGTCAAACAGATGTAATGGGAATAGAGTAGGAAGAGAAAGAGAGAAAGGAATAGAAGCAATATTTGAAGCAATATTAACTGAGAAATTCCCTAAGTTAATCACAGATCCAGGAAGCTCAGAGAACATCAAGTAAGGATGTGCCGGTGCAACCATACCTAGGTGTATTATATTAGAACTGCAGAAAAGAAAATATAAAGGAAAAAATCTCAAAAGAATCTAGAGGAAAAAAAAAACCAAACCTTACCATATACACAGAACAAAGATAAGAATTATATCCTATTTCCCCTCAGAAGCCGTACAAGCAGGAAGAAAATGAAATAAAATGTTGGAAAAAACAGCAACAACAAAAATCACTGACATAGCATTCTGTATACTGGGAAACTAACCCTCAAAAGTGAAGGAACAAATTTTCTCAGACAAAAGTTGAGGGAATTTGTGGCCAGTAGATCTGCCTTACACAAGAAGTTCTTCAGAGAGAAGGAAAATGATGAAAGTTAGAATCTCAGATCTACAGAAAAATAAAGAGCATTAGTGAAGACTAAGTAAGGGTAAAATAAAACCTTATTTTCCTTATTTTTAATTGATCTAACAAGTAGCAGTTTGTTCAACATAATAAAGGTAAAAGTACATTTAAGGATTATAGCTTATGTGAAGGTGAAGTCACTCAGTTGTGTCTGACTCTTTGTGACCCCATGGACTGTAACCTACTAGGCTTCTCTGTCCATGGGATTCTCCAGGCAAGAATACTGGAGTGGGTTGCCATTTCCTTCTCCAGGGGATCTTCCCGACCCAGGGATCGAACCTGGGTCTCCCGCATTGGAGGCAGACGCTTTAACCTCTGAGCCATAAATTACAGCTTATGTATAAGAGGTAAATTACACCAAAGGAAGAGGGACGAATCAGGAATATTTTGTTATGAAGCATGAAGTGGTATAATGTTATTTGAAAATGGAGTTGGTTTAATTGCAAATGCATATGATGACCACTATGACATTTTTAAGCATAATTGATATGTTAAAAAGGAAGAGAAAATAGAGTCATATAAAATCCCCAGTTAAAAGCACAATAATCAGAAAGAAAAAGAATGGAAGACAAAAACAGGAACAGAATACAAGGAAAACAAGTAGAAAAAAGTTAATATGGTAGATATTAATCCAGCTCTATCAGTAATCACTTTAAGCAACAATGGTACAAATATATCAACTAAAAAACAGAGATTATCAGAACAAACCAAAGAATAATACCACCTATATGGTTTCTACAAGAAACCACCTTAAATATAAAGACAAATATAGAATAAAGTAAACGGATGGAGAAAGATATACCACGCTGCTGCTGCTACTGCTGCTGCTGCTACTGCTACTGCTGCTGCTGCTGCTGCTGCTGCTGCTGCTGCTAAGTCACTTCAGTCGTGTCCGACTCTGTGCAACCCCATAGATGACAGCCCATCAGGCTCCCCTGTCCCTGGGATTCTCCAGGCAAGAACACTGGAGTGGGCTGCCATTTCCTTCTCCAATGCATGAAAGTAAAAAGTGAAAGTGAAGTCGCTCAGTCATGTCTGGCTCTTAGTAACCCCATGGACTGCAGCCTACCAGGCTCCTCCATCCATGGGATTTTCCAGGGAAGAGTACTGGAGTGGGGTGCCATTGCCTTTTCCGATACCATGCTAACTCCAATTAAAAGAAAACAGTAGTAGCTATATGAATTTCAGACAGAACAGGTTTCAGAGCAAAGAAACTTATCACGGACAAATATATATATATGAAGTCGCTCAGTCATGTCCAACTCTTTGCGACCCAATGGACTGTAGCCTGCCAGACTCCCCCGTCCATGGGATTTTCCAGGCAAGAATACTGGAGTGAATTGCCATTTTCTTCTCCAGGGGATCTTCCTGAGCCAGGGATCTAACTCAGGTCTCCCGCATTGTGGGCTGAATCTTTACCCTGTGAGCCACACCATGGACAAAGATATACATTAAATAATACAAAGGGGTCAATTCTCCAAGAGGACATAGCAGTCTTTAAAGTGTATTTTTCTAACAAAACAACCTCAAAATACATGAGGCAAAAACTGGCAGAAATAGAACTGCAAGGAGAAACAGATGAAGTCACTCTAATTTCTCTATCAAAAACAGATCCAGCAGGCATAAAATCAAAGAACATATTTGAATTCAATAGTACCATCAATCAACTGGATATAACTGACATCTGTAGACTGCTTTACTCAAAAACACCAGAATATAGGTTCTTCTCAAGGTCACACAGAAAATACAGAAAAATAAACCACATTCTGGGTCATAAAAAAGAACGTGACTGCAGCCATGAAATTAAAAGACGCTTACTCCTTGGAAGAAAAGTTATGACCAACCTAGATAGTATATTCAAAAGCAGAGACATTACTTTGCCGACTAAGGTCCGTCTAGTCAAGACTATGGTTTTTCCTGTGGTCATGTATGGATGTGAGAGTTGGACTGTGAAGAAGGCTGAGCACCGAAGAATTGATGCTTTTGAACTGTCTTGTTGGAAAAGACTCTTGAGAGTCCCTTGGACTGCAAGGAGATCCAACCAGTCCATTCTGAAAGAGATCAGCCCTGGGATTTCTTTGGAAGGAATGATGCTAAAGCTGAAACTCCAG
>SJYX01023464.1:123051-185501 GCA_006410675.1 Oreotragus oreotragus | reverse complement strand
CTGATGCTAAAGCTGAAACTCCAGTACTTTGGCCACCTCATGGAAGAGTTGACTCATTGGAAAAGACTCTGATGCTGGGAGGGATTGGGGGCAGGAGGAGAAGGGGACGACCGAGGATGAGATGGCTGGATGGCATCACGGACTCAATGGATGTGAGTCTGAGTGAACTCCGGGAGATGGTGATGAACAGGGAGGCCTGGCGTGCTGCGATTCATGGGGTCGCAAAGAGTCGGACACGACTGAGCGACTGAACTGAACTGAACTGATCTATCAATATTATTATACAGTTAAAACATGGCTGAACCAGGTTCTGAACCTGTACATTGCTTCAAGTTATTTTCTTTTTATTCTACTACCCAGATACACTGCTCCTTTTGTGAAATTCCAAGTACTGAAATTTTTGTATAATCTGCAACTATACAAGCCCTTTGGTCACTTATTTATATTGATTCTTAGACTCTGAGACACTCAAAAATGCTTTCTTTTTACTGTTCTTTTTTTCTTACTTGGATTTCTTAGTGGCTCAGGCCATAAAGAGTCTGCCTGCAATGCAGGAGACCAGAGTTCAATCCCTGGGTTGGGGAGATTCCCCTGGAGAAGGAAATGGCAACCCACTCCAGTATTCTTGCCTGGAAAATCCCAGGGATGGAGGAGACTGGCAGGCTGTAGTCTATGGAGTCACAAAGAGTCAGACACAACTGAGTAACTTCATTTTCTTTCTTTTTTCTTTCTTTCTTTTTTCAAAGATAAGCAAGAACTTATCTTTGAAAATAGTATAGGATTTTAAAAGTTGATATATTTATTAAAGATTATCTTTCTAATTCATACAGAGTTTTCTTACATATTTCAGATTTATTAGAGGAATTTTTATCTCCTTACATTTGTAAAAACATGTATACACATACTAGACTTCCCATGTCCTAACTCTGTTTATCAAATATCAGTATGTACCCTCACTTAAGTTTCAATCTGAGGTTTATTAAGTAAATGTCTCACTCATTTCCAGTTTTTCTATGGTATTAAACAACTTCACATTCTATAATTGATCCAAATAGGTTCAACAAGCAATAAGCAATGCTGAAATGTCATACTAAAGCAAATTTTGAATATGAAATTATTCCTATTCAAAAATTTGAATATAAATAAAATAATCATTGAAATTCTAGTGATAATTATTATGATACTATTAATTTGAAAAAACAAATATACATTCATTTTAAAATGTTATGATTCTTTTAAAATTGATCATAGATTAGAATCTTGGTGTTCATAAAATTAAAAATCTTTAATATACAGGTAGATGGACTCATTATCCATATCTTCACATTTCTTTAAGGTCATCATATAGATCCTGGTTAGTACAATTCAGATGCTTAATGCTAATAACCATAGCATAGACCACAACTTAAGTTGTTAGAAATCAGTATGACTGGTGACTTAACCTGAATGGAAATCTTTTTGTTTGTTTGTTTGAGTAGTTGTTCCAACCTCCTCCATAATACTTGGCACATGTCTATGCCATTACAATAAACTCGACCGTGGATAACATGATTTTTCTTTAAATGACTGCAGCCTTCATTATATTTTTTCCCTTTTAATCCAAAGTACTATCACTATATGAGTATTTTCTTTTCAGCTTGGTCTTATCCTCTAATAGCTACAGTAATGTGAAACAACAAATTGAATCTTCTGACAAGTACCCTTGATTCATCTTTACACTTTTCATAATTTTTATTTTGACTCACTCATCTATAAAATGAATCTTGGACCAAATGATTTCCAAAATCCTTCCAGCCTGAACTTTCTATGTGTCTCAAATTGATGGAAAGGCAGTGTACTGCCCAAGCATAGAAAACAATTTTCAGGCTCAGACACATATTTCAAAAATTGCAAGTCCAACAGTTACTGCCATAGAATTTCGTCCCTTTTTTTTTTACATTTTACTACCTGAGTAAAGGCACTTCCATATCAAAATGCTACAAATTATAATGCAAATGCCCATTTTATGTGTATACAAGTAGGTACAGAGAAGTAAGCTATCAATGTTTTGTGCTATGCTATAGTACAGTCAAGAGTTAAAGTTAAGAAAGTGTAAAAAGAGTTGAAGTTTGCCTCATATTCATCACACATCTGCCTTTCAATCTTCCTTGACAGCTTCCTTTCCTTCCCCTTACCTCAAATCTTCCACTGAAGTAATGTGTCATTTATCACAAGGGAAAATTCCTATGGATGTTTCACGGAATTTCAGGGTTTACAGCTCACTCTATTGTTTACTTTATTCTTTAATGTATTCTTTGGCAGATGGTAAAAGCAAAGTAATTAAGGAATATAGCTTTATTACTGGTTAAGGATTTGATATTTATCACCAGAAGGTAATTTATAATCTTTGATTCTAAATACCACTATCTAAAGCAAATCTTTTATTTGTACATTCACAAGATTTTAAGGTGTAATGAATAAAAACAAAAACACAGACTCGTAAAATTTCGATATTTGTTGTTAAAACTATTTCTAATTTCTTAAATTGAAAATTTCAACATGAGACTTCTTTGTTTCAAGGCACTTTCAAGACAATTTTAAAAGAAGGAAAGCAGATGAATAATGGAGCTTCTACATGACAAGGCAGCATGAGGGAAAGATCTAGAAAAGAAGTAAAAGAGTGAGATACAAATTTAGCTAGGGAAGCTCTCATGAGAATGACAAAGAGTCACAGTTATTTTAAGACCAATGATTCAGATGGGAAAAAAAGAGAGGCAGGAAAACATAATTCACAGAAATATCAGCTAGTAAGTGAATTTTTCAAGAAGGAACCAGGCAAACTCAAGGTAATGAGGAGGACTTGACTTTCTTTATAGGAAGGCTGTTAGTGGGCAATTATAAGGTAAAGGCAAGATACTAGTATGGTTAATGGGAATAACCCAGAAAATGTCTATGATTACTACAGTGATATCAAAACTGTAGAGAACATTTAATGGAATTTTACATTATGCGGGTGCAAGTCTTTTCTCTGTAATCTGTCATGTTATTTTTTTTTTAATGAACTTTAAAAAAATAAAATATAATGAATGTTTTATAGTTTTAGATTCATAGAAAAATTGAGAGGAAGGTACAAAGATTTTCCACATATACCCTGCTCACATGTACATATACATAACTTCCTTCCTTATTAACATCCTTCACCATAGTACAATTGTGTTGACTAAAAGAAAAGTGAGTTTAGCTTTATTCAGGAAATCTACTGAAGACTATAGCCTGGGAAATAGTTTCTCACAAGCTCTGAGGGGACTGAATAGGTAGGGGAAGAGCCAGTAGGTCTATAAATTTTGATACCGGGAAATACATGAAGTCTAGCATACACCTTGGTAGAACATTTCTGCTAATCACAAAAACAGATATCTCAAGTTAATGATTTTATTACTTTCTAAGTATGGGAAGATGCAAGAATCTGGTGTCACTGAAATTCTTTCTTACATATGCATCTTAACTATCTAGGGGCTGTATATCTGAAAAACACAGAATGCTTCATCCTATTTTTTACCATCCTGAATTCCCCTCAGGTCACACTGCTGGTAGGCAACTGCAGTGGGTTGTTATTTTACCCTCTGCATACCTGGGTGATGAGCAAGACTCTGTCCTTTTTGTTCACAGCTTCAATTGATGGACCAATATTAACACATCATTATTGCCCAGAAGTCATAGTTTATATTAGGTTTCTGTAGCCCACCAAGCTCCTCCATCCATAGGATTCTCCAGGCAAGAATACTGGAGTGGGTTGCCATTTCCTTCTCCAGATATTAGGTTTACTCTCATTTTTGTGCCCTCTGTAGGTGTGGACAAATGTATAATGACATGTATCCACCATTATAATACCATAAAGAGTAGTTTTACTGCCCTATAAATCTTCTGTGCTCCATTTTCCTCCCTCCCTAACCCATGAACAACTGATCATTATACTGTCTCTATAGTTCTGCCTTTTCCAAAATGCCATATAGTTGGAATTGTTTATGCAGAATTTTCAGCTTGACTTCTTTCACTTGAGTTTATGGTGTTTAAGTTTCTTCCATGAATTTTCATGAAGGGTCAAAAACACAAGGATACCACTCAGAGGATCTCAATAAGAACACAATGAGAAACATTAGGAAGCTGAAGCTGCCTGAAGGAATAGTGGATTTATCTCTCCCTTCAGGGTGAGTACTACTGAGTAGAATGGCAGGTAGAGTGATTCACATTCTTATTTTCCCTAAAAAGATTAACTTTATCTTTAAATATCTTGTTTTATTTTTGCTAAAACTCTTAAATTTTTTGTCAGTTTCATACAAAATGAGTGCACTCTATGATTATGGAGTCCCTGGGACTGCAAGGAGATCCAACCAGTCCATTCTGAAGGAGATCAACCCTGGGATTTCTTTGGAAGGAATGATGCTAAAGCTGAAACTCCAGTACTTTGGCCCCCTTATGCGAAGAGTAGACTCATTGGAAAAGACTTTGATGCTGGGAGGGATTGGGGGCAGGAGGAGAAGGGGACGACAGAGGATGAGATGGCTGGATGGCATCACGGACTCGATGGACACGAGCCTGAGTGAACTCCGGGAGTTGGTGATGGACAGGGAGGCCTGGCGTGCTGCGATTCATGGGGTCGCAAAGAGTCAGACATGACTGAGCGACTGAACTGAACTGATTGTCTGAATAGAACTGTATGAAATGGCATCATGAACAAAAAAATAGGAGGGATTTGTGAAGGAAGATTCTTCCTTTTGTATACTTTGCAGAAAAGAACATGCTGAGGTGAAGTCACCTTGAAAGACATCACCATTTTCTCCCTCCACTGGACAAGGCAGGCATGTCCAGTACCACATGGTAAAAGTTACAGTGGGTGTAGGAGATGCATTTCCATGGGTGCTCATGCAACCTGTAATCTACAGCACCAGGATTTTTCATTTACCATGGTATAAGAGACAATTTTTTTTCCTTCAAGCTTGATGATAAATCACAGGTGGTAAAGGGCATCAGGATCACAAAGACATTGGGGAATTACTGGGTGTGTGACAGCTGGAGCAAGCAGTTGCACTAGTAGATTTTTGTTATGGGGATGATGCGGTTGGTGTTGTCAGATATGCAAAATAGCTGGGAAGTCATACTTTTAAAACTTCTCTAAATTTCAACAATCAACTTTTGCTGAAAAATTAGTCTGACCACATTACTCCAACCAAACAGAGCACATTTTTAGGCCAGAGACTGCCTAACTCAGTGAGGGATGGTGTAAGGTTGTGAAGCTAGTCTAAGTGAAATAATTGAAGAGGAAACCCCAACTCTGAAGACACATCTGAGCAAAGGTAGGTTTTCCTGAAGAAACACTATCATGGACAGTTTCCCTCTGGAAAAAGCCGTGCCCATAATCCCCTGGGGCTTCCTTGGTAGCTCAGTTGCTAAGAAATCTGCCTGCAATGAAGAAGACCCCAGCTCAATTCCTGGATCAGGAAAATCCTCTGGAGAAGGGCTAGGTTACCCACTCCAGTATTCTTGGGCTTCCCTGATGGCTTAGATGGTGAAGAATCCACCTGCAGAGTGGGATACCTGGGTTCGATCCCCGGGTTGGGAAGATCTGCTGTAGGAGGGCATGGCAACCCACTCCAGTACTCTTGTCTAGATAATCCCATGGACAGAGGAGCCTGGCAAGCTATGGTCCATGGGGTTGCAAAGAGTCAGACATGACTGAGCACCTAAGCACAACAAATAATCCCCTGCACACTGAGCTGTACACATGCAAACTGATAGCCTTCCTTTCCCTATCCAAGCCAAATATACAGGGTGATTCCCACATGCTGAACAATGGCATCTTCTGTTCCCCTGTCACTCTGTCCTACTAATATGTATGTCAGTCCAGACAGCAAAAGATAGAGGGAAAAGTAGCTTAGGAGGTAATGATATATACAGAGAATAAATCTAACAATTGCCTGGAAGGATGAAATCTTCTGACATGGTAAAATTAAGCACAAAGCAAGTTGAGGAAACTTAGTAGTTTTAAAAATAAGACATGAATATTTATTTAAAAATTAGAGAAACCACTTAAAATTTATTTTTGGTCATGGTTAATTTAGTTTTGAGTAAATTGTAAATTCTCTTTTTTTCTACTTGCTCCAGGAGATAGTGAAGGATAGAGAAGACTGGCATGTTGCAGTCCATGGCGTCACAAAGAGTCAAACAAGAACCAGTGACTGAACAACTTGCTCTATAGTGCTTCATGTTTTTAACTAATACCTCACACAAAACATTGCACATGGCAGATGTGCCAAGTTGCTGAATTGATTTGTCACTGCAAATACAGAAGAAATATACACTAAAAAACCTTTTATCTATCTCAGTGCAAATTTTCCTATATGAGGACTTACAATTCTTACAGAGATCTTGAAACATAATCAAAAATCTAAAAGGAAAAATATATGAATGGAAAATAGCAGTTAAAAAAAAAGATTTAGTCAAGATTTTTTTTTTTTTTAAGTAAAGTTTTGAGTTCAAAAGTAGTTTAAAATTACAGGAGAATCAGTCCTACTTTGCCTCAAGACAGTGGGGGAGAACAGTAGGAAAGAGACAAGGATGAGCAAGGTCTAATAATACGTACGTTTTCTCATGTATATAGAAGAGTTCCCAAAATATTACAGAGATTTATCCATATCCTTCATCTAGCATCCCCTAGTGTTAGCAGTTTGCATAAACATTGTACAATTATGGAAACCAAGAAATTATTAAAGCCACAATTCTGTTAACTATAGAACATACTTGAATTTTGCCTTTTTTTGTAATGTTCTTTTCCTGTTCCAGAAACAGGCTGGTGTCTCACACTGCATTTATCTGTCATACAACCTCATATCTGCAATCTTTACCATTTCCTCCATCTTCCCTTGTCACTGAGTTGTACTGCAAAGGTATTTTGCACAATCTCCTTTGAATTATCTTATTTTTATGGTTAAATTGACTTTATGCATCATGCCAGGGGGTGGCTCATCTTTTTTAACAACTGCCATTATTATATTATTTGCAAGTCTATAGATAGGTACCTTTAATTGCCTATCCTTTTATAAATATTAAGAATATTGGGTTCAGGTTGGGGGTCATGTGTATACCAATGGCTAATTCATGCTGATGTATAGCAAAAACCATCACAATATTTAAAGTGATTATCTTCCAATTAAAATAAATGAATTAATTTAAAATAAAGAATACTACTACATATATTTCTTGGAAAAATATATCTGTAAGATAAATTCCTAAAAGTGGAATTTCTGAATCAAGAATTCCTGTATATTTTGACAGACATTGCTAAACTGCTCCCAAGTTGGTACTAATTTACACTGTCATCAGCAATGCTCTCCCTACCAATTTTTTAGTAATCTATTTTTTCCCTATAATTTGAAATCATGGCTGTTTTTATTTTACATTTTTATTATATTAATTTGTGTAGAGTTCTTGTCTTCCCTAATATATAGTCAACCTATTGGGGACAGAATTTGTGCCTTTAGTGTTTCTGAAATAATGTATTACACATCAGAAGAGTTCAGCAAATATTTATTAAATGATTGAATAAATAATGTCAGCATTTGTCAGGGGACGTTCAATTTTTAAAGGATCTAATATGTTGTTTTCTCCCTTTGTGTGCCATTTCTCAATGACTCTCTGTTTCTTATCAGTTCCTGGAAAACAGGAACGAGCAGAGCTGCACGCAGTTCTCAGGACTGAGATCATGGGATAGAGCACCTGCTTGGATTCCCTTCAGTGACTCCCTTCAGTGACCTTTTAGGACTATCCATTTTGTTGCAACTGGTGGAATTTCATTCTTTTTAATGGCCGAGTAATTATTTTATTGAAGATATATAAGTATGCATTTCTGCAAATAAATGCACTGAAAGAAGTCTCTTGTTTCATTCGAGACTTGGGTCCCCTGGGTCCTTCTTCTCATTGACTCCAGTCCCCAGGTCCCAGTCTCCAAAGACTGTGACAAGCATTGGACTTTAATTCCAGGTTACTTGCCTCTAGGCTGCTGTTGCTAAGTCACTTCAGTCATGTCCGACTCTGTGCGACCCCATAGATGGCAGCTCACCAGGCTCCCCCGTCCCTGGGATCCTCCAGGCAAGAACACTGGAGTGGGGTGCCATTTCCTTCCAATGCATGAAAGTGAAAAGTGAAAGTGAAGTCACTCAGTCGTGTCCAACTCTTAGTGACCCAATGGACTGCAGTCTACCAGGCTTCTCCATCCATGGGATTTTCCAGGCAAGAGTACTGGATCGGGGTGCCATTGCCTATAGGCACCAGGTCACAACTGGTGAACTACTATTTCTAAACAATGGTCCAAATATGCAATAAGGAGATATGTACCAGGTAGTCACTAAGCAATCATCAATATCAAGTAATTTGGCATCAGGGTCTCTGGACTATAGAAATTAAACATAGCTTGCCTTACAGAATTGCTATATTCCAATAGTTAAGAGGCTCAAAATGGAGTCACTTTGCTAAAGCCACATCATGAAACCAAGACTTAATTACAGTTGCAGCTTCTCCTAGGAGTGAAGATTTAGTCTAGTCAGTCTGGAATTACCTGGTCAACCTTAGTGAGGAAATCTTCCCAGTAAATGCCCGACATCACTTAAAGGAAGGTGACTTTACCACAGTCCACTTTTTCCTCATTACTTCCTTATCCTACCCTCTCTAGAAAAGTTTTTCATTTTGTACAGATCCTCAGAGCTCCCTTCTGTCTGCTAGATGTGATGCTGCCTGATTCATTGAACAAAGCTAATAAGATCTTTAAAATTTACTTAGCTGAATTTTGGTTTCTAACATTATATAGGCAAGACTTTTATTTGGAAGAGGGAGTGGTTAGTCCCAGCAGCAAGAAATGCATTCTATGTATTTAGCTTGTCAATGTAGTACTATACAGAAAGAAGATCTAATAAACTTCAGTGAAATTTCACATTAATAGAAAAGAAAAATGTGTAACTGATGACATTTCTAAATGATTTTGCTCTTACCAATAGTTAAGTGAATTATTCAAGCAGGTGAATTACTGTCTCTTAGAATTCTCTCTTGAGTGACCTACTCTTAGTAAAGAACTGTTTGAGTAAGATTTAACGTTCAGAACCACCTGCTATAGCAGAATTCTTTTTCAGCACAGTCTGTTCACTGCAAAGCTACCACACTGTAAAGGTTGTTTGAAAGGGCAGCAGTTTTCTCTTGGGTGTGTTCTTGGCCCCTTACATCAACTCAATAGTCCCTGAGGGGTGTTGGGCCAAACTTTTTCCTTCGGTCATGGATCAGAACTGTTATGGATGCCTAAGATCTTAAAAATCTCAAAGGTTACATATTAAATACAGAACTACACATTAGAATTTTAATTTTCCCAGAAAGATTAAGTTTCAGTCCATGACTACAATGATAATATAAGAGTATCTATAAAAAAGTTATGATAAGAACTGTCAGCTCAAAAAAGAAAGGTATAGATTATTAATAATTTTCCCATGTATTCTGGAAGCTTGTCTTAGAATCTTCAAAATTATAACTTTAAATGTCTTCAAATGAGTGTCTACTTTGCAATTAATGTTATCTTTTGTTATAGAAAAAAAAGAAAACTTTCTCAAATTATTCTTTCTCCTAATTATCTTTAAAAAAACAACCGGGAATGGCTCTTAGCAGTAGTTTCAACTTGATAAGGAACTTTTATAATATTTTGGTTTAGCTCTCAAAGGCTTTAATTTAGTTCAATTAAAACAATTTTTGCAAGTATATCACTTCTATATTATTTTATCCCCTCTTAACAAAGGTTATCTGAGAAAATATTAATAGAGCAATTAAGCTGTTGTGATTAATACATATTTCTCCTTGAATATAGATACCTGAAAAGGAAAGAAGCCTCAGGTATTTAATTTTGATAATTCCACATTTCTGGCACTACACAGTCACAGCCACAGAGATGTCCCTTCATGGTAAAACCCAAAGTCTCACATTATTTCCCTCAAAAGTTATTTTAGCCTGAATGGTTCAGATTGAGGCTTCCACATTTTAACTCCACATTGACTTTCTAGCCACTGACATTCTAATTTAGGCAATATCTCCTCTACTCCATGCCTGAAATTCATTCAATGATGGAAACTTACATATGAAAAGTATTTTCTTCTGTCTAAACAAAATCCTGAACCTGGAATAAATGAACGGTTTAGTTATTTAGGTTTTAAATATTTGAAAGCTTATAACTACCTCTCAAAGCAGTAAAGCTATTTAAACCTCTAAATATAGTAATGAGCAATAAACACACACAGTTTGATACTTAATAACCCATATATATTCGCAATTAAAGTGATTGCATCATAATGAGTTTTGCCTCATAGTAGGGGAAACTTGTCTAAATACATGTCACTGGCATTTCAGGTTAAAGTTAATTTTGCATGAGAGTGCCACTGGAGATTGGAAACTCTATGGCTACAATTTGCTGTGGAAAATATTGTCATTATTAAATAATCTCCACTCAATTTGAGTTGTAGAGAGTAGGTCAAGAGGCTCCATTGCCTTTGTCCATTTTTTGCCTATTTGAAGGCTGCCCAGTCAATGTGCCTGGAGCTCAGAAGCTGGAGAGTTCAACCTAATTTTGAAAAATCTAACAAAGGCTGCAGACTCTCAGTCTACAAAAGTGTAGAATACAGATTTCAGCAGACAATTCTGTACCCTGGTTTTATACAATTTTACACTCGCAGAAATAAGCTCTTTCTCAAGCTAAATTCCTATAGAAGGGCAAGTAGTCATTCTGTCTGAAGCATACCTGACAAACAGCATGGAGAAAGAGGTCACCCCTTGAGCAAACCTGCTGCTGCTGCTGCTGCTGCGTCGCTTCACTTCAGTGGTGTCTGGCTCTGTGCGACCACATAGACGGCAGCCCACTAGGCTCCTCTGTCCCTAGGATTCTCCAGGCAAGATTACTGGAGTAGGTTGCCATTTTCTTCTCCAATGCATGAAAACGAAATGTAAAAGTGAAGTTGCTTAGTCATGCCCAACTCTTAGCAACCCCATGGACTGCAGCCTACCAGGCTCCTTTGTCCATGGGATTTTCCAGGCAATGACCAAACCTAGACAGTATATTAAAAAGCAGAGACATTACTTTGCCGACAAAGGTCTGTCGACAAAGGTCTGTATAGTCAAAGCTATGGCTTTTTCAGTAGTCATGTATGGATGTGAGAACTGGACAATAAAAACATCTGTGCATCGAAGAATTGATGCCTTTGAACTGTGGTGCTGGAGAAGACTCTTGAGAGTCCCTTTGACTGCAAGGAGATCTAACCAGTCAATCCTAAAGGAAATCAACCCTGAATATTCATTGGAAGGGCTGATGCTGAAGATGAAGCTCCAATACTTTGGCCACCTGATGTGCAGAGCCAACTCTGTGGAAAAGACCCTGATGCTGGGAAAGATTAAAGGCAGGAGGAGAAGGGGACGGCAGAGGGTGAGATGGCTGGATAGCATCACCAACTCAATGGACATGAGTTTGATCAAACTCTGGGAGATGGTGAGGGACAGGGAAGCCTGACTCCTACAGTCCATGGTGTGGTAAAGAATCAGACAAGACTGAGCAACTGAACAGCAACAATCCCTTAACCACCAGTTAACATAGGAACTCTCAGGGTGAAGAACAGTAGACCCACACACTGTAAAGGAAGCTCCTCTAAGGACAGATACTTTCTGCTGAAAGTAGACCAATTCCATGTGCTCCCCGTTGCTGCCTCACCTAGAGCCTGATACGGAAACACACTATCATATCCCTGTCGTATGATACAGAGACACAGTGTCATGTCTCTCGTCATGTGTGCTCCAACGGTCTTCCCTACTCAACTCCTAGCAGAACAACACAAGAGGCCCTAGTGCCGCCCATGTAACCGGGGGCTGGAGGGGACTGAATGGGAAAACTCTGAGATAGTTCAGCGACGGAAGATACTTGATGATTTTACAAAAGGAGCAAAGCCTCTGTGTTTCTCCCCACAGAGAAACTCCAGACCTTCTAGAAAATTCTTGAGAAAGAAACACTTAGGAATTCTGACAGAGCATCCTTTTTTGGAATAGACATTCTACAAACACCTCTAAAAGACACAAAGAGAAATAACACATGGTTTTGCTTTCAAGATCATAACCTAAAACACAGTTTCACAAATATCCATAGAGAAATGGACAGAGGAGAATATTAAGCCAGTTTTTCACTAAAGTCAATAGACTATTTGAAATTTGCCCCCCCAAAATACTTTTCATTTTCTGATCCTGAAACTTCCCAGCAGGAATATTAAAATATGATTTAAAATTAAACAGTATTATAAATAAGTTACCCTATACTTGTCTTATATACATGTACATGTATATAAAATAAGTTTGAAGCTGTATACTTCTCCAGTATATCTCCTTATTAGAGAGGTCAATCTTCATAAAAGCCGTTAGTGTTCTCCCCTACCTCACTGACTCTTCAACCTCACTTCTGGGCACTGATTCACTGACACTAAACAGCTGTTCTCCAGGCACTTGTCATGGAAGATAACCCTGGCCCACTGCAGCAAAACTAAGCCAAACTTGTTCAAGAGAAATAAAAATAAATGTCTGGGAGAATTTGCAATAGTTTTAACTCATTTATGTTACAGAACCCTCCTTTTCATTCCTTAAAAGAAACAGAGATATCTCACAGAAGCCAACATCAGGGATGAAATCAGGCCTCAGAGGTGGATTCATATCTGTATCTTACATGTGTTTTCCTCTGAATACCTGATCTATGGCTCCCTCTATCTACTGGCCAACTTTTGCTACTTGAGTTCATAAGTCTGGCTGAAGATGTCTGCGTGCTAAGTCGCTTCAGTCATGTCCAACTCTTTGCCACCCCAGGCTCCTTTGTCCATGGGATTTCCCAGGCAAGAGTACTAGAGTGGGTTGTCATGCCCTCCTCCAGGGGATCTTCCTGACAGTCTTGGCTATACATGAGTTTATTTTATAGTTTCAGCCTCAAGAAAAGAAACTGTCACTATCACCTCCCTCTCCCTGTACTGTGCTCACTCCCCAATCCCAATTACAATTAACAAGGGAAAGAACTATGATTACTCAAGTGGTAGCGTGACTTATGCTGAACTAATAAATCATAGGCAGATAATAAGGTCTAGAGTAAATACCAGCTTGGTCCATCTTGGAGTAGATTCCTATGCTTGAATCAGCTGAAAGGTTAGAACTATGCTTTACAAAATTGCTGCTCAATTCAGTTCAGTTGCTCAGGCATGTCAAACTCTTTCTGACCCCATGGACTGCAGCACACCAGGCTTCCCTGTCCATCACCAACCCCCAGAGCTTACTCAAACTAATGACGATGGAGTTGGTGATACTATCCAAACGTCTCATCCTCTGTCATCCCCTTCTCCTCCTGCCTTCAATTTATCCCAGCATCAGGGTCTTTTCAAATGAGTCAGTTCTTTGCATCAGGTGACCAACTCAGATAATGGAGTTTCAACTTCAGCATGAGTCCTTCCAATGAATATTTAAGGTTGATTTCCTTTAGGATTGACTGGTTGGATTTCCTTGCAGTCCAAGGGACTCTCAAGAGTCTTCTCCAACACCATAGTTCAAAAGCATCAATTCTTCAGTGTTCAGCTTTCTTTATAGTCCTGCTGTCACATCCATACATGACTACTGGAAAAACCACAACTTTGACTAGACAGACTTTGTTGGGAAAGGAATGTCTCTGCTTTTTAATATGCTATCTAGGTTGGTAATAGCTTTTATTCCAAAGCAAGCATCTTTTAATTTCATGGCTGCAGTCACCATCTGCAGTGATTTTGGAACCCAAAATAATAAAGTCTCTCACTGTTTCCATTGTTTCCCCATCTATTTGCCATGAAGTGATGGGACTGGATGCCATGATCTTAGTTTTTTGAACGTTGAGATTTAAGCCAACTCTTTCACTCTCCTCTTTCACTTTCACCAAGAGGCTCTTTAGTTCTTAACTTTCTGCCATAAAGGTGGTGTCATCTGCATATCAGAGGTTATTGATATTTCTCCTGGCAATCTTGATTCCAGCTTGTGCTTCCTCCAGCCCAGTTTCTCATGATGTACTCTGCATATAAGTTAAATATGCAGGGTGACAATATACAACCTTGATGTACTCCTTTCCTGATTTGGAACCAGTCTGTTGTTCCATGTCCAGTTCTAACTGTTGCTTCCTGACCTGCATTTCTCAGGAGGCAGGTCAGGTTGTCTGGTATTCCCAACTCTTTAATAATTTATAGCACACATCATTGCTGCTATAAGCACAGTCTCTTTAAAGCACACATTATTGCTGCTATCAACTTACTATTATGTAAATTATAGGGAAAAGAAAAGATGTGGGTGGGTGAGAACTGGGAAGGCAACACATTGGAGCCCACAGTAGACATTCAGGGATTCCATTTCTATAGAAACTCTAAAATGTAATGCTTAAAACTTAATAACATCAGCAGTAACTGCCCTGAGAGGCAGCTTGGTTGAGGCCTTTAGCAGATCAGTAGAGACTATACAAAGACACCCTCAAGGCATTCACTATAAGGATGTTGTTTAGGATCTTATTTATTATTTCATGGAAGTATACAAGAAACTCATTCCAGATCTCCATATTGAGACAAATATATTTTTGTTTTATGGATCCCAGGGAGTGTAACAAAACATGTTCTCTTCACATTTGCTTCTGGATATTCAGAAGTACTAAGCACATTTTTAGATGTCTTTTATATTTTATCCCCCTATCTTAATTCATTTTTTTTAAAAAGAAACATTATTTTTGCCTGTGATCCCTCAATTAGTTTAAATATTTTTCTTTGCAATTTTATGTACTCCTTCTATCTTACTGAATTGATTCTGGAATTTTTAAAAAATCTCAGGTTTAGAAAAAATTATTTTCACATTCAGGTCTGTATCTCAGAAAAAATAATTTTTAAATGGAAATTTTTATTTTTAATGGCAAAACTGAATATTTTTTGATAGTATAAAATGCAGAAAATTTCCCAGAGCTTGCTCAGCAAGTTTCAAATTATTTTTCTGTTTTGGCAGTCCTAGTTAGAAATCTTTCTCTTCCTTCTGTTTACTCATGCTCGGTTGTAATTACTGCTTTTTGGTCCCATAAGTCTTCAAGTTTCCTTCCAAAAGTAAAGATAACATTTTAAAAAATTCTCACATGGTTAGAAATTTCAAAACATATACCCAAAAGGTACAAAATGAAGAGTAATGCTGTGTTTCAAGCAGCTTTTCATGTGTCAAGAAAAGAATATCTGCCTGTGTTTCACTCCACAGGGAGACAGGCATATACGTGACCCTCCTCTGAAGTACTGACTCTATACAAACTCAGAATCTCTTTTACTCCACTTGCTATTGAAACACAAGTCATTCAGGGAAGTTTTCAGCATAGCCTGGATAGCCAGATTAGAAAGTCATCTATCTAGAAGTGCTGCCTTTACCAGAAGCACTGCAGTTAACTTGGCCATCTCTGCTCTTAGAAGAGCTCTTTCTGTCTTTAACCCAGGCAAGGTGCTAGAGGCCCAGCCTAATTCAGTCATGGCCTCACATCTAGGCATTCTGGCATCTCATGGTCACGTGCCTCGTAACTAGAAAACATCCTATCACAACTGGATAAAACATTTGCTTTCTAGCCAATATCTACATATGTTTGACCTGTTAGAACCCACAAAAAATGCTAAAATAGTGATGTATTCACAATTAAACTAATTAAATAAGCATGTTCTTTTGAACACTCTTTCAACTATACCTGTGTCTCTTGACTTCTTCCCCCTTAACCTTTATTTCCCAGATATATACTAATTCTTGCAACTCCACTCTGTGGAGGGTGATGTCATCTGTAGGTGGGGTCACTCCAAGGAAGGAGGCTGGAGTTGGGATGCCAACCACCAGGAGACTTGTAACTCAGGAAACTTTCAAAGCTCTTACATCCCAGATGTTCCAGCATCCTTTGGGTTCAGTAGGCTTGGCTTGGCTGCAGGAGGACCTCCCCATGCCTCCAGAGCTGGAGATTCTCCCGGTCCTTCAGTAGATGGCTCATTGCCAGGCACATCTTCCTAGCACTTTCAGATCCAAGACATTCCAGCCCTGGGATCCAAGTCTACTCAGGTTCCAGGGATGTGACACCAGCCTAGGTCACCATGTCTGAGTGGACTTGAGTCAGCATTTCCTTTTCTTTTTTTTCTATTGTATCATTTGAATTGGGGCATATAAGTGATTTACAATGTTGTGGATCTTTTTCTCCAATAGACAGCAGTTTTATTCACTTATTGCAGAAGGAAATGGCAACCCACTCCAGTATTCTTGCCCAGAGAATCCCATGGACAGAGGAGCCTGGCAGGCTGCAGTCCATGGGGTCGCAAAGAATTGAACACAAATGAGCAACTTTTACTTCAACTACACTTAAATCCTCTCTTTTCAGAAATTTTCAGTGATGATACTTCAGATTGCTAGCAGAGGTACCAAGAGTTATCAGTTACTGAAGTAAAAATGACTGACCTTTGACAGCAACTCACTGCTGGCCTTTAAAATACCAATCACCTATTTTTACTCCATTCTCTCTCTAAACATGTTAAGCACCAAGCATTGCATTTGTAAAAGTTAACAAGACACATTTTCCTGATCCTTGAGCAGCCTGGAGCGCAGTACGGGAGACAGAAATGTAAAGAATTAAGTTATGACTTAATGTGTATGAGAGAAAAAGCTGAAGCAATGACGAAATGCTCTTAGAGAATATTAATAGGACAAAGGAACCAATTTGGGATAAATTTTAAAGATATACTGTCCTTTGAGCTGAATTTTAAGATGGGTGATTAGAGGTTTGGAAAAGAAAGGATATCACAGCAGGTGCATAAGATGCAATCTAGCTAAAGAGCCCCAGCAGGGCTTCTCAACTTCATCACTCCTGGCACTTAGGGCTGGATAATTCTTTGTTGTGGGAGGTTTCCCTGTGCATTTTGGCATGTACCTGGCCTCTACTCACTGCACATCTGTAGCAACTCCCACAAACGAAGTTATGACAAATAAAAATGCCTCCAAACATCACTAAATATTCCCTGAGATTGAAAGCAAAACTGACCCTAGATGAGAACAACTGACCTACAGGAATTAAATCATCAAATATGGGCAGGGCCTGGTTAATGGTGACTGAGAGGGAGATCGGTGCCAAACTGAAGGGTCTTATGTTGCTGCTTAGTCGCTATGCCATGTCTGACTCTTTTGCAGCCCCATGGACTGTAGCCTGCCAGGTTTCTCTGTCCGTGGGATTTCTCCGGCAAGAATACTAGAGTAGGCTGCCATTTCCTTTTCTAGGGGATCTTCCCAGTCCAGGGATCAATCTCACATCTTCTGCGTTGGCAGGCAGATTCTTTACCACTGAGACACCAGGGAAGCCCAAAAGGTCTTAGATACCATGCTAAAACTATGTTGAATGATTTGGGACATTTAGACAGAGTCCTACATTTCATTCATACTAATTTGTACTGTCTCTCCAAATAAACCCTGAATACTTAGACTTTATAAGCAGTTTAATGCTGCATATATCGGAGATACTAGTCAGTTCCTAAGTGTACTCTGAAAAAGGCTACTTCTTGTTTCCAGTACATATTTGACTGTACAATTTCTCCTCCAAATGCTGTTTAATCCTATTTTTAGGAATTTCTTAGGTGTCACCATTGACATCACTCCATTCTGTTGCCTCGAAGCAAGAATGGCACTCAATAGCATTTTTAAAATAAATCACTGAAGGGATACATGCACAGGTGTATTATATATTTAAGTGAAGGAAGGGGAGAAATTAAGGAAAAGAGGGAAAAGAAGGATGCTAATAGCAGGAGGAAATCTTTCAACACAGTATTAAACACACAGCTCTTGTGTAGTGAGAAAACTGGCTCTAAAAAAAACTAAGCAAAGACATCCTTTTTGGAAAAGAAATAAAAGACATTTTCCAAAGGATACTATTAAAGTTATTAATACTCGCTAGGCCATAAAAGGGCTGATATACTGTTGAAAAGTCAGTCTCACTGTTGTATAGTTAAATCTTGTTTTCAATTCTCAAAAATGACTAACAAAAAAGCAATGCTAAACTGAGAACAGCTAGCTATGATTTTAAGGCAAAGGGCAACTTGTGCATAATTTTGAAAGACCTAATATCATGCATTTGGGATCGGATCACGATAATTATGTGCTTTTGAGGCCATCGTTAAAGCCAGAACTTTGAGAGTCTGGCACCATGAAGTAGCTGCCCGATAAGGATCAGGGCATAGAAAGTACAGTGCAAACTAGTTTCCTGAATTTTAAAGGCAGGTTAGCCATGCACATCAGGGTGTAAAGGGAAGACACTGGTGCCACAGAGACACAGCTCAAGCGAGACTTTCTTTTTGTAAGTAAGGTTTGCAACAATTTGATGCTGAATGCCTCTGCTCACCTCAGGAGATTTTGCAAGAGAAAAGAGAGAAACGAGAAGAGACATCTCTGGAGATAATTTTTCAAAAAGTTATCTGGTGGCCTTCAGTAATTCAGCATGTTGTGCTGAAAAAAGAGTTTTTGAATCCTTTGACTCTAGTGAAAGGATGCTCTCACTTCCTATTTTCTCAGAGAGGTATATAAGGAAATTATCAAGTTGAGAACTGTATATAGTACATGTGTTATATATATATGAATATATAAATATATAGTTATATACATATACATGTAGTTATATAGTTAAAACTATATACATATATATAGTTTCACAAATAACTATATGTTATATATAGTTTCACAGAGGTTTTGTGCAGTTACTGTGCTTCTTGATTAATCTCTTTCCCCAATTTTAAAAAAAAATTTTTTTTTTTATTTTTTTTTCCAAGCCAGGCTTCACTTTATCAAACTTTACAGTACTGTATTGGTTTTGGCATACATTGACATGAATCCATCATGGGTGTACATGAACTCCCAAACATGAACCCCCCCCCACATCATCCCTCCGGATGATCCCCATACACCAGCCCCAAACATCCTGCATCCTGCATTGAACATAGACTGGCGATTCGTTTCTTACATGATATTATGTATATTTCAATGCTATTCTCCCAAATCATCCCACTCTCTATTTACCATCTTAACCATTGGTTCAATGATGTTCAGTAATTAAATAATGATATTAAATGGTAACCATGGTTCAAGGGGATTAACCACAGCCACAGTGATGTGAAACTCTCACCACTATCCATCTCAAGAACTTTGTCTTGTAAAACTGAAACTCTATGCCCATTAAACAACAACTCTGTATACCCTTCTCTCCCCACATCCTAAGAATCACAATTCCAATTTCAGTCTCTATGTATTTGACTATCGAAGCAACTCTTACAAGTGAAATTATACAGTTTTTGTCTTTTTGTGACTAGATTTTTTTTTTCACTTAGCATCATGTCTCCAAAGTTTATCCATATGGTAGTATATCTCAGAATGCCCTTCCTTTTAAAGGCTGAGTAATATTCCATTGTACAAATATACCCCACTTTCCCCAGCATCATTTGTTGAAAATACTGTCCTCTCCCCCTTGAATGGCCTGTATATCTCTGTCACAAATCATTTGACCATATATGTAAGGATTTATTTCTGGCAGTGCTATGCTATTCAATTTTCTATTTCTATCTTTATTGCCAGTACATACTGCTTCAGTTACTGCAGTTTTGTAGTAAGTTTTAAAATTAGAAAGTGTGAGTCCTCTAGCTTTGTTCATTTTCAAGATTATTTTGGCTATTTGAGGGATTCTATATGAATTTTATGATGGGTTTTTCTATTTCTGCAAAAAAAAAAAGTCATTGGGATTTTGATAGCGATTGCACTGAAACTATAAACCTGCTTGTATACCTGCCTTTAGTCACTACTACTGAAGGCAGTACTGACAGCTTAAAAATATTCTTTTATTCCATCAACATGAGATGTGCTCCCATTTATTTACATCTTTAATTTCTTTCAACAATGCTTGGTAGTTTTCATTTCACCTCATTGGTAATCCTAATGCCAAAGTATTTTACCCTGTTTTAATGCTGCTGCTGCTGCTAAGTCACTTCAGTCGTGTCTGACTCTGTGATCCCATAGACTGCAGCCTACCAGGCTCCTCCGTCCATGGGATTCTCCAGGCAAGACTACTGAAATGGGTTGCCATTTCCTGCTCCAAATTTAATGTTAGGATAAATAGAATTTTTTACATTTCCGTTTTCATATTGTTCTGTTGATCTATATAAGGGCAACTGATTTGCACGTTGACTTTATATACTATATCTTTCTGTGAGTTTAATGGAGAAGGAAATTGCAATCCACTCTAGTATTCTTGCCTAGAGAATCCTTCTCTGATGGAAAATTTGCTTATACTTTTACTGAGGATCCCTTATATGTGACGAGTCACTTCTCTCCTGCTATTTTCAAGATCCTCTCATTATTTCATCTTTCAAAAGTCTGATTATAATGTGTCTTGTATGAGTCTCTGGGTTCATCTTACTTGGAGTTCACTGACCTTCTTGGATGCTTACATTCATATCTTTCAACAAATTTGGGAAGTCCTCAGTTATCGTTCCAATATTTCCTCTATCCCTCCCCCTGTATCTTCTTCTAGGACTCCCACAATGTGTATTATTGTTCCATTTGATGGTGTTCCAAAGGTCCCTTGCTCAGTTGCTAAATTGTTTTTGACTCTTTGCCTCCCCATGGACTGTAGCACACCAGACTCTTCTGTCCTCCTCTACCTGCAGGAGTTTTCTCAACTTCATGTTCCACTGAATCAGTGGAACTAACCATCTCATCCTCTGTCACCCCCTTCTCCTGCCTTTAGTCTTTCCCAGCATCAGGGTCTTTTCCAGCGAGTCAGCTCTTGCCATCAGGTAGCCAAAGCATTGGCGCTTCAGCTTCAGCATCAGTTCTTCCAGTGAATATTCAGGGTAGATTTCCTTTAGGATTGACTGGATCTCCTTGCTGTCCAAGGGACTCTCAAGAGTCTTCTCCAGCACCACAATTTGAAAGCATGAATTCTTCAACACTCAGCCTTCTTTATGGTCCAGCTCTCACATCCACACATGACTACTGGAAAAACCAAACCTTCGACTACATGGACCTTTGTTAGTAAAGTAAGATATCTATGCTTTTTAATATGCTGTCTAGGTTTCTCATAACTTTACTTCCAAGGAGAAAAAATCTTTTAATTTCGTGGCTGAAGTTACCATCCACAGTGATTTTGGAGTCCAAGATAACAAAGTCTGTCACTGCTTCCACTTTTCCCTCATCTGTTTGCCATGAAGTGAAGGGACCAGATGCCATGATCTTAGCTTTTTGAATTTTAAGTTTCAAGCCAGACTTTTCCCTCTTCTCTTTCACCGTCAAGGGGTTCTTTAGTTCCTCTTCACTTTCTACCATTAGAGTGGTATCATCTGCATATGAGGTTGTTGATTTCTCCTGGCAATCTTGATTCCAGCTTATGTACATTCAGTTCAGTTCAGTTGCTCAGTCGTGTCGAACTCTTTACGATCCTATGAATCGCAGCACGCCAGGCCTCCCTGTCCATCACCAACTCCCGGAGTTCACTCAGACAGTGATGCCCTCCAGCCATCTCATCCTCTGTCGTCCCCTTCTCCTCCTGCCCCCAATCCCTCCCAGTATCAGGGTCTTTTCCAATGAGTCAACTCTTTGCATGAGGTGGCCAAAGTACTGGAGTTTCAGCTTTAGCATCATTCCTTCCAAAGAAATCCCAGGCCTGATCTCCTTCAGAATGGACTGGTTGGATCTCCTTGCAGTCCAAGGGACTCTCAAGAGCCTTNTCCAATGAGTCAACTCTTTGCATGAGGTGGCCAAAGTACTGGAGTTTCAGCTTTAGCATCATTCCTTCCAAAGAAATCCCAGGCCTGATCTCCTTCAGAATGGACTGGTTGGATCTCCTTGCAGTCCAAGGGATTCTCAAGAGCCTTCTCCAACACCACAGTTCAAAAGCATCAATTCTTTGCCGCTCAGCCTTCTTCACAGTCCAACTCTCACATCCATACATGACCACAGGAAAAACCATAGCCTTGACTAGATGGACCTTAGTCAGCAAAGTAATATCTCTGCTTTTGAATATGCTGTCTAGGTTGGTCATAACTTTTCTTCCAAGGAGTAAGTGTCTTTTAATTTCATGGCTGCAGTCACCATCTGCAATGATATATACATTAGGCTTTCTTCAATACTATTTTTTCTGTTCCTCAGACTCAATCATTTTTATTTTCCTATTTTCAAGTTTGCAGATTTTTTTCCTTCTGTCTACTCAAAACTGACTTTAAATTTCTCTAGTGATCTTTTTGCTTCATCTCAGTTATTATAACTTCAGCTCCAGAATTTTATTCATTTTTTTATGTTTTCTATCTCTCTACTGTTATTTCTATTTTATTCCCATATAGTTCTCTTCACTTTTTTTTATATCTTCCTTTAGTTGAGTATCTTTAAAACAATTGTTTTTAAAACTTCATAGATCTGCCATTAGGTCTTTTCAGCAATAGTTTGTTGATTTTGTTTCCTTTGAATAGATTTCACTTTCTTCTTTCTGTGAATGCCTTTTGATATATATTTTTACTGAAAACTAGACATCTGAACCTAACAATATGGTGAAGACCAGATTCACCGTATTCCCCAGGATTTGCTGTTTTTGTCATAGTTTCTTTTTTGGGGTTTTTTTGATTGTTATAGAAGATTGTCTCTGTGTCAAAGATAAGCCTAAAATATAAATTTAAGGTTTTCTTAGGTCTTTTTTGAGCTGGTAACTTCCCCTTGGTATGTGCTGTCACTTAATTTTACTTATAGTTGCTTTGGCATGGTTGCCTTTGAATGTCTGATTTTTTTAATCTTTGCCTCCCCAATGGGGAAAAAGGGGAAAATAAGTGGAGAAAAGAGTCTCAGGCCTTGAAATCCCCCTGGAAGTCACTTCAGCCAGATAGGGAGAGGCTTGCAACATTGTGAGGAGCTACAAAACAGATGGCTGCTTGCCTCTTTGTCTGCATGTCTGTCGTCAAAGCAACAACTGGTGACACACACAGATTCCTGATATTTAAAGGACAACATCCATTTTTTCCCCAACTTGACTCCCTCAAACTCCTAGAACACACATGCACAGCTGCCTACCACAGGGCTAGGGTGGGAAAATGGGCTGCATGAAGAGCTGATTGATCAAAATTAACAGCAATTTACTGTCCAACACTATACCTGAAAGTTGTAAACCTTAAGTAGACCCTAGTGTCCCACAGTAGTTACATAAGACAGATGCTGGCAGAGCCACTGTCATCTAGCAGAGGACAGGTTCCTGATACCTCCTTCTCTACCACAATAGAATCGCCCTTGACTTTATACATATTAAAATATTTTATTATTATTTCATGTAAGTGTGAATCATACTACGCTTAGTTATATATGGTGTCCATGAAGTTGCAACAAAGTTTATCAGTTCACTTCTTTGCTGGAAGCATGACTCCAGGGGGCTGCTTTTTTTTTAAGTATTATTTGTTGTTCAGTCTCTCAGTTGTGTCTGACTCTTTGTGACCCCATGGACTGCAGCACACCAGGCTTTCCTGTCCTTCACTATTTCCCAGAGTTTGCTCAAACTCAAGTCCATTGACTCATTATGCCATCTAACAATCTTATTCTGTTACCCACTTCTCCTCCTCCCTTCGATCTTTCCAACCATCAGAGTCTTTTCCAAAGAGACAGTTCTTTGCATCAGGTAGTCAAAGAACTGGAGCTTCTGTTTCATCATCAATCCTTCCAATGAATATTCAGGGATGATTAGCTTTAGGATTGATTGGTTGGATCTCCCTGCTGTTCAAGGGACACACAAGAGTCTTCTCCAGCACAACAGTTTGAAGGCATCAATTCTTCAGTGCTCAATATTTTATATGGTTCAACTCTCACATGCATATACAACTACTGGAAAAACCATAGCTTTGACTATATGGACCTTTGTTGGCAAAGTGATGTCTCTGCTTTCTAATATGCTGTCTAGGTTTGTCTTAGCTTTTCTCCAAGGAGCTAGTGTCTTTTAATTTCATGGCTGCAGTCAACATCCACAGTGATTTTGGAGCCCAAGAAAATAAAAATCTGTCATTGTACCCATTGTTTCACCATCTATTGGCCATAAAGTGATGGGGCTGGATGTCGTGATCTTAGTATTTTGAATGTCATCAAGAGGCTTTTTAGTTCCTCTTCCCTTTTTTGCCATTAGGGTGGTGTCATCTGCATATCTCAGGTTATTATATTTCTTCCAGCAATCTTGATTCCAGCTTGTGCTTCATCCAGCCCAGCATTTCACATGATGTACTCTGAATATAAATTAAATAAGCAGGGTGACAATTTTCAGCCTTGATGGACTCCTTTCCCAATTTTGAATCAGTCCATTTTCCCATATCCAGTTCTAACTGTTGCTTCTTGACTTGCATACAGGTTTCTCAGGAGAAAACAGGTAAGGTGTTCTGATATTCCTATCTCATTAAGAATTTACCTCTGTTGTGATCCACATATCCAAAGGCTTTAGTTTAGCCAATAAAGCAGAAATACATGCTTTTTTTCTGGAATTCTCTTGCTTTTTCTATGATCCAGCAGATGTTGGCAATTTGATCTCTGGTTCCTTTGCCTTTTCTAAATCCAGATTGTACATCTGGAAGTTCTTGATTCACATACAAGTGATGCCCAGCTTAAAGGATTTTGAGCATTCCTTGCTAGCATATGAAATGAGCACAACTGTGTGGTATTTTGAACATTCTTTGACATTGCCCCCCTTTGGGATTGGAATGAAAACCGATCTTTTCAAGTCCTGTGGCCACTGTTGAGTTTTCCAAATTTAGCACTTTAACAGCATCATCTTTCAGGATTTGAAACAGTTCAGGTGAAATTCCATCACCTCCACTAGCTTTGTTAGTAGTAATGGTTCTTAAGTCCCACTTGACTTCACACTCCAGGATGTCTGGCTCTAAGTTACATCATTGTGGCTATCTGGGTCATTAAGACCCTTTTTGTACAGTTCTTCTGTGTATTCTTGCCACCTTTTTTTAATATCTTCTGCTTCTGTTAGGTCCATACCTTTTCTTTCCTTTATTGTGCCCATCTTTGCTTGAAATGTTACCTTGGTATCTCTAATTATCTTGAAGACATCTCTAGTCTTTCCAATTCTATTGCTTTACTCTATTTTATTTTTGCATTGTTCACTTAAGAGGCTTTTAAAATATTATATCAACAGGAAAATAATTCATGTGAACATGAAATAACTTAGTCAGAAAAATACCTATGATAATAACAAGATACTCCATCAGCTGTTACTTCATTTTACCAGTTTTTAAATAATAAAGTTTATATCTTTAGAACCTAAAAGAAGCAATGCTTGATCTATGAATACTTTAGAATGATGTAGATAGGAATTTATATGTATATATTTATTGTACACTTGCACATCAAATTGATGCAATAGTATAATATGTGGTCCTTTTGTGAAGCCTAGAACTCAGAGGATTTTTTTTTTTTTCTCCTTTTGAACTATTCTGAGACTGGCAAGTGCTTTCATATGGAAATAACAGGGCAAAGCTATTTTTCTGTTGGCTTCTGGCTGTATTTGTGCACTAAATCTTTATTGTAAAAAAATTAAATGGAAACTTTAATTTTTAAAGTGAGAATTTTCATTTATACTACATTAAAACCTTAATGAGAAAAAAAAAATTTTAAGCAATGGATCCATCAGTCTAGACTTGACTTCCTGCTTCTTATCAAAGATACTTGCCCCTTAGAAATTAAAGTCTGAAAGAGTTTAAAATCAAATGTGTATAACAGGTTGAGTGTAAGTTGTTTATTTGATAATAAATTATTTATTTTACCTTATGTTTCTGGATTTTCAAAGAAAAACCTGATCATCATGAAAATTTGATAACAAAAAACTATAAAACTTACAGAAAATTCTCTTCAGTTCCACCACTTTTAACATCTTGACACAGAAAATAGTCACCTTTGGTCATAGTACTAACATTTAAATGTAGTTTCTTTACCCTTATTCTATTGCATTTTTTCTTTTTTCATTGTGGAGATGTTGCTTTATTTTACTCTGCTTTAAGGTTTGTTTGATACTGTATCATTATAACTTCAAGATCTTTTAAACTCCTCTGGAAAGTCCTCATTAATGGCTAAGTAGCATTCCTTTTATGAGTATACAAGGTTTAAAATAAATAAAAAAGAATCTAACTTTTTAAAATGTTAATAGTAATATAATAGCAAGCATCTGTTAAAATTACTAACTTGGATCTAAATGTACTAATATGAAAAAATTCTGTAAGATTCTCAAATGAATAATATGTAAGATGATCCACTTGTGATTAAAGAATACATACATGTGCATATTGAATGTCCATGCTAATATAAAGGCAAAGGAAAGGAAGGATCCACTGCAAATGCTAAGAGGATTTCCCTCATGAATAGAAGAGAAAATTTACTAGGAAAATGTATTATTATACTCAATTGAAAAAAATTTTCAGTATTTTAAAACAAAAGTATGTGTTCATGGTAAAATCTTAGGAAATATAAAAGGTTATGAAAATAACTCATTCCCAGCACTCAAAGAATCATTATTTTTTAATTTATTTTTTAATTGAAAGATAAATGCTTTATAGAATTATGTTGGTCTCTGTCCAACATCAACATGAATCAGCCATAGGTATCCATATGTCCCCTCCCTCTTGAACCTTCCTCCCACCTCCCTCCCCATCCTACCCTTCTAGGTTATTACAGAGCCCAGGTTTGAGTCTCTTGAGTCATACAGCAAATTCCCACTGGAAGTCTATTTTACGTATAGTAAAGTAAGTTTTCACGCTACTCTCTCCATACACCCCGCCCTCTCCTTTCTCCCCCCACCCCATCGTCCATAAGTATGCTTAGGTTGCTCAGGCAGTAACCATGTTAGACTCTGCAGCTGCACGGACTGTAGGCTCCTCTGTCCATAGGATTTTCCAGGCAAGAATACTGAGTGGGGGCTATTTCCTCCTACAGGGGATCTTTCCAACTGAGGGACTGAACCTGCCTCTTCTGCATCTCCTGCATTGGCAGGTGGATTCTCTACCATTGAGCCACCTGGGAAACCCAACTATTCTTATATGTAAACTTCTAAATATAAGGTTTTATATACGTATTGCATGTCATTTCTTATAAAAACATCACATACCCTACATTTATCACTTCCATGCTATCTATGTATATTTCTATATTAATCAATTTTATATCTGAATGAAATCTACTTAAATTTTCCCTCTTTATGGTTACTTTATTTTTTTGCTTTCTGAACAATGATACAGCACCATGTGCTTATACCAACAACTTTGCATTTGTGTACAATCATTACCTATTATGAAAGTAATCTGTCTACCAGAATTTATTTTAAAATGGTTTACATTACTTAGCTCCCATAAGGATAACTTCCTTTTACCTGCTGTTTTTCTCTGGAGATCCAGCTTAATCTGATTTCAGTCAGTAAAGTTTTTATTTGTTTTTTATTTAGTTTTTTTTTTGTCTTCTTACATATGCATTCCAAATAAAAATTCTTATTCAAAGTGGCTGAAATAGAGCTAATTTCCAAGGACTTCATTTTTAAGGCATCGTGTTTCATACTTTGCATAGGCTATTTGAGTTTCCCTTTCTAATTATCATAAAATAATTATAGGAAAATAATTTATTTCAGAATTCAGATTCATACAATGTTAGCTAACTGAAGGCCTGAAAATATTTTAGCATGATAAACACATAGATTAACAGATAGCTCTTCTAAATAAGGAATGAGAAATATAGGTAGATAGTTAAAGTATAAAAATATGTCCTTTATCATATATTGTGAGCTTTGTCCTTTTGAGCAGATACAACAAGGATTAGAAAAACTTTAAAATTCTGTCTAACATTCTATCATTTTATGATCAATATGATTGTCTTTCAGTGTTTTTAAAACACACGCTGGGATATGCTTGTCTATTTATGTTAGAGATGGTATGATCTTGATATATTTATCTGTGTACAGGCATAATGTTTCATTTATCAGGAATGACAGGAAATAAATTTTATGAACTAAATCATTAAAGCAACATTTTCAGGTCAGTACTGTTAATCCCTTTATGCACAAATATGTTTCTTCAGTTTTGCTAAAAATTTTCTGTTGAAATTTTTCCATATATATTAATTACCATGCATTGATGAAAGAACATAATCTCATTAGGAACAATTTTTGCACTGTGGTAAATTATGGAAACTTAGTTTGGGGGGGTTTCAGAGCTATTTGCCTCTTTAATATCTGACCCCACATTAATATAATAAAATATATTAATTAAATCATATGTAAGCTACATTTATTTATAAGAACTCATCCAATTTTCCAACATTTGTTTTGTCTAGTTCCTCTGTTGATTTCTGTCACTTTTCCCTGGTGATTTATTGCTGGTAAATCTGCTTCTCAAGTTTATGTAAAATAATCTGGGTAATGGCACTAAGGTCCTCTGCTATTTGTTTGCTGCTCAGGTATTATTTTCATTTATCTTTTGCTCTATTCTTTATTTTAAACTTTGCTGTTACTGAGCAAAGGGAGATTTTAAAGTGTTCTTGAAGCTCCTCTGAAAAAAATGTCTCCCCAACGTTTTCAATTATGAATCTTTTTATGATGCTATTCTAAAAGCAAAGCTGTATTATCAACACAATTATAAGGAATTCCACCATATACTATGGAGGATGTACAAGAGAAAGGCGACAATTACAAGATCCCTTGTCATCTTGTGGCTTCCCTGGTAGCTCAGCTGGTAAAGAATCTGCCTGCAAAGCAGAAGGCTCAAGTTTGAATCCTGGGTCAGGAAGATCCACTGGCGAAGGAAATGGCAACCCATTCCAGTATTCTTTCCTAGACAATTCCATGCACAGAGGAGCCTAGTGGGCTACAGTCCATAGGGTCACAAAGAGTCAGACTCGACTGAGTGGCTAACACACTGGTAACTCAGCTGGTAAAGAATCCACCTGCAACGCGGGAGACCTGGGTTCAGTCCCTGGGTTGAAAAGATCCCCTGGAGAAGGGAAAGACTACCCACTCCAGCAGTCAGGTCTGGAGAATTCCATGGGCTCTATAGTCCATGGGGTCGCGAAGGATCAGACACAACTGAGACTTTCACTTCACCTCACTTTGTCATCTTATCAATTCAAGAACATACTCCGGCAAATTCCACCCCCCACCTCCCATTACAATGATCATTTTCCTTCTACTTAATCATTCCCTTGTACATTTAAGAATTTTGTCACTCCACCATCTAAAAAAATTTTAATCCAACTTTCCCCATCACCACTTTCCTATTTCTTAGTCTCTCTTCAAGCAAAATGCATCAAAATCTTCTGTACTCAATGTTTCCCATTTTTTGTCTTATTCTTCCCTCATTTGGTCTGGCTTTTGGCCTCTACCTCTCCACTAAAACTATAACTTGTAAAGTTGTTCAATGATTTCCACATTGCAAATTCCTATGGTCAGTCTCATTCTTCATTCTACTCTGCATAGCATCAGCATTTGACACATTTAACCTCTCCTTCCTCCATACACACTTTCTGAATTTGGATTCTGAAACATTTCCCTCATTGGTCCTTGCCAGTCTCTTTGCTTGTACTTTTACCACAGATCTCTTAGTTTTGGAATGCTGCAGGACTAAGATTATCATCCACACTTATATCACTATAAGTGGAATAGTATGCCATTTGTTAGCTATGCCACTTATTCTCCTGGTCTTAGATACTATTTCTATGAGGATGACTCCTCAATTCATATATATAGTCCAGATATGGCTCCTAATTCTAGAATTGCAAATTCAACTGTCTACTCAACATATCCTTTTAAAAGTCTAATTAACATGTCAAACCTCATCTATTCAAAACTAAACTTTTGCTTGTCCTTAAAACCTACCTCCTCCAGCCCTCCCTACTTGAGTTGACTGTGATGCTAACTATCAAATTCCAAAGGCCAGAAACTTTAGAGTCATCATTGGCTCCTACACTCCACAGCCAACCTGTCATGGAACTATATTTGTTTTTGTGTTATTCTTCCTTCAAAAGACACAAAAAGAAAGTATAATAGGAAGAAAAGCTAAAGATTAAAACTAATTTTTTTAAAATGATAAAGGTGTAAATTCTTAGACTGGTTAAAAAAATAAAGAGAAAGAAAGTGAGAGAAAACCCAAATTACCAACACAGAAGTGGATTGGTACATATTCTACAAATGTTTAAATAAGAAAGACATTAGGCATGATTCTATGCCAAAATATTAGAAATATTTTAAAAGGACAGATTATTTAGAAAAACACATCTTACTAAAACTAACAAGAAAAAACTAAAAACAAAAAAAGCAAACAAACAACCTATCAAGAACCTTTCCACAAAGAAATCTTCAAGCATAGCTGGCTCTGCCAGTGAATGCTTCTAAACAGTTGTTAGAAAATCTATTTTACACATATTCTCACAATAAAAAGGAAAGAAATAATATCCACCAACTCTTTGTTTTCTTTCTGAGGCTAGCATTTTGAAGCCCAAATCTTTACAGATATCACCAAAAAAGGAAGTAAGCTAATCTCTGTCATAATCATTTCAAAAAAATTTTATAAACTAAATCTAGTGATATCACTGCTTTATTTGAATTTCATATTGATGGTCTAGCTACCGCTATTAGTCAAGAAAAACACCTAGCTATAAGGATTGGAAAGGAAGAGAGGAATATACCATTCTTCACAGAAGATACAATCATGTCGATGAACAAACTAGTAGAAATAGTTTTACAAAGACACTTGATTAAAATGTCAATATATTGCTTGCAGACTTTTGGATCGCAGCCATTCTGACTGGTGTGAAGTGGTACACACGCTGGGATATGCTTGTCTATTTATGTTAGAGATGGTATGATCTTGATATATTTATCTGTGTACAGGCATAATGTTTCATTTATCAGGAATGACAGGAAATAAATTTTATGAACTAAATCATTAAAGCAACATTTTCAGGTCAGTACTGTTAATCCCTTTATGCACAAATATGTTTCTTCAGTTTTGCTAAAAATTTTCTGTTGAAATTTTTCCATATATATTAATTACCATGCATTGATGAAAGAACATAATCTCATTAGGAACAATTTTTGCACTGTGGTAAATTATGGAAACTTAGTTTGGGGGGGTTTCAGAGCTATTTGCCTCTTTAATATCTGACCCCACATTAATATAATAAAATATATTAATTAAATCATATGTAAGCTACATTTATTTATAAGAACTCATCCAATTTTCCAACATTTGTTTTGTCTAGTTCCTCTGTTGATTTCTGTCACTTTTCCCTGGTGATTTATTGCTGGTAAATCTGCTTCTCAAGTTTATGTAAAATAATCTGGGTAATGGCACTAAGGTCCTCTGCTATTTGTTTGCTGCTCAGGTATTATTTTCATTTATCTTTTGCTCTATTCTTTATTTTAAACTTTGCTGTTACTGAGCAAAGGGAGATTTTAAAGTGTTCTTGAAGCTCCTCTGAAAAAAATGTCTCCCCAACGTTTTCAATTATGAATCTTTTTATGATGCTATTCTAAAAGCAAAGCTGTATTATCAACACAATTATAAGGAATTCCACCATATACTATGGAGGATGTACAAGAGAAAGGCGACAATTACAAGATCCCTTGTCATCTTGTGGCTTCCCTGGTAGCTCAGCTGGTAAAGAATCTGCCTGCAAAGCAGAAGGCCCAAGTTTGATTCCTGGGTCAGGAAGATCCACTGGCGAAGGAAATGGCAACCCATTCCAGTATTCTTTCCTAGACAATTCCATGCACAGAGGAGCCTAGTGGGCTACAGTCCATAGGGTCACAAAGAGTCAGACTCGACTGAGTGGCTAACACACTGGTAACTCAGCTGGTAAAGAATCCACCTGCAATGCAGGAGACCTGGGTTCAGTCCCTGGGTTGAAAAGATCCCCTGGAGAAGGGAAAGACTACCCACTCCAGCAGTCAGGTCTGGAGAATTCCATGGGCTCTATAGTCCATGGGGTCGCGAAGGATCAGACACAACTGAGACTTTCACTTCACCTCACTTTGTCATCTTATCAATTCAAGAACATACTCCGGCAAATTCCACCCCCCACCTCCCATTACAATGATCATTTTCCTTCTACTTAATCATTCCCTTGNTCCTCTAGCCAATGGTGAGTTTCCCAAATTTGCTCTCATACTGAGTGCAGCACTTTCACAGCATCATCTTTTAGGATTTGAAATAGCTCAACTGGAATTTTATCACCTCCACTAGCTTTGCTCATAGTGATGCTTCCAAAGGCCCACTTGACTTCACATTCCAGAATGTCTGGCTCCAGGTGAGTGATCATGCCATCGTGGTTATCTGGGTCATGAAGATCTTTTTTTGTATAGTTCTTTTGTGAATTCTTGCTACCTCTTTTAATATCTTCTGCTTCAGTTAGGTCCATACCATTTCTGTCCTTTATTGCACCCACCTTCGCATAAAATGTTCCCTTGGTATCTCTAATTTTCTTAAAAAGATCTCTAGTCTTTCCCATTCTATTGTTCAGAACAGAATCTATTATTCAGAATTCTCCAGGTCAGAGTACTGGTGTGAGTAGCCTTTCCCTTCTCCTGGGGAATTTCCCAACCCAGGGATCAAACTCAGGTCTCCTGCATTGTAGGAGGATTCTTTACCACCTGAGCCACAAAGGAAGTCCCATCATCCAGGCTCCTCTATTTCAAACTCATTAACCAAATCTGAAGGTCCCTTTTGCCAAGAGAGGTAACATATTCATAGGCACCAAGGATCTGAATGTGGACACTCCTGAAGACCATTAATCTGCCTACCACATATATAAATACAATATAAACTAACTTTCATAAATCAAAATGGGGAAAGACAAGCCAGTAGGAAAAATTGGACAAAAAAATCTGAGTGGCACTTTACAAAAGAAGATATCTAAGTAACTATGAAGCTTATGAAAAATCTTCAAATTTCTAGCCAACAAGGAAATGACAATCACAATGGAATTCTTCTCCCTATGCTCCAGAATGCTCTATAATATGAAGTAAATACAGTTCTAGTATTGTTGAAGATATGGAACAAGTAGAATTCAATTCTTACTAATAGACATGGAAATTAGTAAAATCACTTTGGCAAACTCCTTGGCAGTATCCACTAAATTTGAACTAAAGCACATTCTGTGACTCAGTAATTTCAGTACTAAGTGTGTGTGAAATTTAAAAATGCCTATATGCACTCATCGGAAGAAGAAGAAAATTTTTCATAAGAAGCATTATTCACAATAGAAGTGGGAACAAATTGAATGTTTATCAAGTGGAGAATGGATAATAAACTATAGCATAGTAATCAGTAATGAGAATGTAGGAACTGCAAATACAATTCACAAATGTAATATTAAACAAAGTATACCAGGTATAGAGTACAAAACTTTTTTTTTTTTTTTTTACCACAAAGTTAATCAGGTTTTAGAAGTCAGGGAAGAGAGTTCCTTGGTAGGAAGCAGTGACTGGGAGATGGCAGATAGGAAGGGTTATGGATATTAATAATATGTTTCCTGATCTGAATGTTGATTAAATTGGTGAACCTATTTTGTGAAAATTCAGGAATTTATGCTCTTACAATTTGTGCATTTTCTGTACCTACTATATATCAAAAAACTTACCACTTCTTTGCCTAAAGTTCTTCAATATCTCCACATATTTTAATAGTAAAATCCTAAAGCCCTATAATGGATTAGTGCCCTATATACCCTGGCCCTCTATTATCTTTTTTATTAATTGAGGTATAACTGATTTACAATATTATATTAGTTTCAAGTGTACAGTATAGGGACACTTTTTTTTTTTTTTTTTTTTTACCACAAAGTTAATCAGGTTTTAGAAGTTAGGGAAGAGAGTTCCTTGGTAGGAAGCAGTGACTGGGAGATGGCAGATAGGAAGGGTTATGGATATTAATAATATGTTTCCTGATCTGAATGTTGATTAAATTGGTGAACCTATTTTGTGAAAATTCAGGAATTTATGCTCTTACAATTTGTGCATTTTCTGTACCTACTATATATCAAAAAACTTACCACTTCTTTGCCTAAAGTTCTTCAATATCTCCACATATTTTAATAGTAAAATCCTAAAGCCCTATAATGGATTAGTGCCCTATATACCCTGGCCCGCTATTATCTTTTTTATTAATTGAGGTATAACTGATTTACAATATTATATTAGTTTCAAGTGTACAGTATAGGGACACGATATTTTTATAGAATACCCTCCATTTAAAATTATTATAAATATTGGCAATCCTGTGTTATACAATATATCTTTGCAATTTATTTTATAAATAGTAGTTTGTACCTCTTAATCCTCTTTCCCATTTTGCTCCTACTCTCCCCACTGGTAACCACTAATTTGGTCTCTATATTTTTGAGTCTGTTTCTGTTTTGTAATATTCATTCATTTTCATTTTTAGATTCCACATACATGGCGGACAAGACTCAGCTACTTCCCTTTCCCTTTTCACTTTCATGCATTGGAGAAGGAAATGGCAACCCACTCCAGTGTTCTTGCCTGGAGAATCCCAGGGACGGGGGAGCCTGGTGGGCTGCCATCTATGCGGTTGCACAGAGTCGGACACAACTGAAGCAACTTAGCAGCAGCAGCACATGATAACATATGGTATTTGCCTTTCTGAGTTATTTCACTAAGCATAGTACCACATTTTTATAAATGACAGAATTTCCTTTTTTATGGTTGACTAATATTTTACTGTATAAATACACCTAATCCTCTTTATCCATTCATCTGTTAATGGACACTCAGCAGCATTATTTATAGTATTTAAAATATGGAGGCAGCCTATGAACATTTGGTCTTTTCAAATTCGTGTTTTAATTTTCTTCAGCTATATACCCAGCAGTGGAATTGTTAGATCATATGGTAGCTCTATTTTTGGTTTTTTGAGGAGCCTCCATATTGCTTTCCACTTTCCTCCATATTGTGGCTGTACTAATTCATATTTCAACCCTGCAATGTACAAGGATTCCCTTTCCTCAACATACTCTCCAACATCTAATTTTGTGGTCTTTCTGATGATAGCCATCTGACAGGTGTGATATCTCATTATGGTTTTTGATTTGCATTTCTTTGATGATTAGCATGTTGAGTGTATCTTCATTTGCCTATTTGCCTATATGTCTTCTTTGGAAAAATGTCTATTCAGATATTTTGTCCATTATTTTAATAGGATTGAATTTTTTTTGATGTTGAGTTGTATGAGCTGTTTATATATTTTGGACATGAATTTCTTAGTTATGTCATTTGAAAATATTTTCTCTGGGTCTAGTGCCAGCACGTTGGTATGTGGGGTCAGGTCCTGAGCCCTCAAGTTGGCAAGGCTGTATCCAGGAGCAGTTGTGGACCCAAGGCCTCTTTAGGTGGCCTGCCGGCTGGTAGGTGAAACTGTGTCTCCCCACTCTACCCCAACCATTTGCTCTGCCTGAGGAGGTCCAGTACTGGTGCCAACAGGCTGGTGGGCGGGGCTGGGTCCCAAGGCTAACAGTCTAGAGAGGGGATTCTAAAATAGTGCTTGAAAACACCAGTGCTCATCAGAAAGAATGAGTTCCCAAAAGTTGCTGATGCTGGTGTCCACATCCTAAAGGTGAGTTCCAACTTCCTCCTTACCTCTCCAGGAGACTCTCTCAGATCAGCAAATTACTGCTCTCCTTTCAAATTACTTGTAGCTCAGTCAGTAAAGAATCTGCCTGCAATGAAGGAGACCTGGGTTTGAGCCCTGGGTTGGGAAGATCCCCTGGAGAAGGGAATGGCAATCTACTCCAGTATTCTTACCTGGAGAATCCCATGGACAGAGGAGCCTGGCAGGCTACAGTTCATGGGGTCGCAAAGAGTAGGACAAGACTGAGCAATTAACACTTTCAAATTACTGCTTCTGCCCTGAGTCCCAGAGCACATGAAATTCTGTGTGCATTCTGTGAGAGTGGTGTCTCTACTTTTCAGAGCCATCTAGGCCTCCCAAAAGAAATCCCTGTTGGTCTTCATAGCCAAATACTGTGGGGATTTATCTTCCTGGTGCAAGATCCCTGGGCTAAGAAGCTTGATGTGAGGCTTAAAGCCCTTATTCCTTGGTAAGAATATTTGCATCTGTAATTATTCTCCTATTTGTGGGTCACTCACCACTACACACAGTGACCCACAAATAGGAGAATAATTACAAATGCAAATGTTCTTACACTCACCACTACAGTGGAGAAGGCAATGGCAACCCACTACAGTACTCTTGCCTGGAAAATCCCATGGACAGAGGAACCTGGTGGGCTGCAGTTCATGGGGTCCCGAAGAGTCGGACACAACTGAGCGACTTCATTTTCACTTTTCACTTTCATGCATTGGAGAAGGAAATGGCAACCCACTCCAGTGTTCTTGCCTGGAGAATCCCAGGGACAGTGAAGCCTGGTAGGCTGCTGTCTATGGGGTCACACAAAGTCGGACACAACTGAAGTGACTTAGTAGCAGCAGCAGCACCACTACAGTATGGGTCTTTACTATACTTTGACTCCACCCCTCTTACCTATCACTCTTGTGAAAGGTCATTTCTGATATCTGCCAGTCTTTCTAATGGGGGCTCCATAAACAGTTGTAATTTGGTGTCACCGGTGAGAGCAGGTGAACTCAGGGTCTTCCTAATCTACCATCTTGCAGTCTGGCTTCCTTCTCATTACCTTTCTGGTCTCATTTCTTACTATTTCCCTAGCTCACTCTGTTCCAGCTGTGCTGGCCTTCTTGCTCTTTTATGTCATTTCCTCTCCCACCTCAGAGCTTCATTTATATCTGTTCAGTCTTCATGGAATTCTCTGCTTATATATCTAGCTCCCTATCTTGCTGAAGTCCTTCAAATCTTTGCTCAAATCTCATTCTCTCCAGAAGGCCTACCAACACAAGCATAGAAACTGACCCTCAACACAAGCATAGAAACTGCACCCTCAACACAAGCATAGAAACTGCACCCTCAACACAAGCATAGAAACTGATTGTCCTGATGTTTTATACAGTGTCCTATTTCTATGGCCTTATCTTCTAATATACATATATATATATATATATATCTTATTAAGTCTTTTGTTTAATGTCTCTCTACTCACTTTAGAGTTAAGTACCATTTCCACAAAAACAGAGATCTTGTATCCGAAGGACATTGTGCCTAATATAAGTTGGATGAATGAAGTGAATGCATTAATCAAATAGCTCAGTCTGAGATGTATTCCTCTGTTTAGTGCTTGGTGGATCTCTCAGAGACAAACAATAAAGTTTACCTCTAAATATTGTCCACAGCTAACTGTCTACTAAAGGACATATACTAGAATTCCTAACTGGATCATTTCTACCATTTCGTAAGGAACAATTTGCCCAAGTTTGGTATATGCTTGTAAGCAAAGAATAATCTTGTGTCTCATTGCACAAAAGGATTAATATAGAAGTTCTGTTGGCTATCTTTAGAAGGGCCTGCCAAGGTTGTTCCTTGACTGACATCTGGGAACTTGAATTTCAGGAGTATTTCCACAATTCTCTAGCTGATTGGTTTATGTGTCTAGATTCTGCAAACAATGTAGATTTTGTTTATTGCTTGCTTTCCTCCTCGGAGTCCTTAATGTGGGTACATGCTAAGCAGAGGGTACTACAGTCTCCCAAAATCCTGGGTGCCAAGTCTCTAATGAGCTTTCCTATGCATAACATTCTATATGTGCTGTCACAGTCCAATGCTGGAGGAATTAAGCAGGTCTGCTGTGACACAACAGAGAGAGGAGTCTTCAAGACTTGAGCCTAGTTTCCTCCGGTTTGTCTTATGTTCATTTTCCCTTTGCTAATTTTTCCCTTATCCTTTTTTGTAATAAATCTAAGCCATGTACATGACTATATGCTGAGTCCTCTGCATCTTTCCAGTATATTACCAAACCTGAGGAGGTTCTTGGAGACCCTTGACACACTCAAAATACACAAATAAGATAGTATAAAATGTATAGCACAATCTTCTCACTTTACACAGTCGCTCAGAAAACAAATGGAAAGAAATGCAGATACTGTGACTTATTCATTAAGAAGATGATACAGTAACTAGGGCAGAACCTGTCTATTGCAGATATAAAGAATGTATACATGGTGTGAAGGTCCCAGTCCCAATACCTTTAAAAATAAAAAATAAGGAATGATTTTTATGAAGCCGAACAGATAATATCTGAGCTGCTTCTGATAATCTGTAGCAAGTGCCCTCAGAGACCAGGAATATACCATGCATAGTGAAGTGAGTCTGGAAGGATCTGAGGCAATGTGGAGTACCACTGTCCAGATCACACAAGACAGCAGCTGTCCAGGGGGGAGCTGGTTGTAACCATGCAGAATCTGAAGGCTGATACTGCTACAAATTTGAATTCAAGTCAGAAAATCATATTTTAAGTAAAGGCCTCCAAAATTTAGTATGGCAACAAACTAAATATTTCTAAAAGGTCAAAGCATACCCTATGTAGTCTACCAGTTCAGAATCCTGTCTGGCATATATGAATTTATAAATCTATGTTGGTTTCTGCCAAACATCAAGATGACTCAGCCATAGGTCTACCCATGTCCAACCCACTTGAAGAAGCCAACACAATACTAGATCAGCAAATTACTGCTCTCCTTTCAAATTACTTGTAGCTCAGTCAGTAAAGAATCTGCCTGCAATGAAGGAGACCTGGGTTTGAGCCCTGGGTTGGGAAGATCCCCTGGAGAAGGGAATGGCAATCTACTCCAGTATTCTTACCTGGAGAATCCCATGGACAGAGGAGCCTGGCAGGCTACAGTTCATGGGGTCGCAAAGAGTAGGACAAGACTGAGCAATTAACACTTTCAAATTACTGCTTCTGCCCTGAGTCCCAGAGCACATGAAATTCTGTGTGCACTCTGTGAGAGTGGAGTCTCTACTTTTCAGAGCCATCTAGGCCTCCCAAAAGAAATCCCTGTTGGTCTTCATAGCCAAATACTGTGGGGATTTATCTTCCTGGTGCAAGATCCCTGGGCTAAGAAGCTTGATGTGAGGCTTAAAGCCCTTATTCCTTGGTAAGAATATTTGCATCTGTAATTATTCTCCTATTTGTGGGTCACTCACCACTACACACAGTGACCCACAAATAGGAGAATAATTACAAATGCAAATGTTCTTACACTCACCACTACAGTGGAGAAGGCAATGGCAACCCACTACAGTACTCTTGCCTGGAAAATCCCATGGACAGAGGAACCTGGTGGGCTGCAGTTCATGGGGTCCCGAAGAGTCGGACACAACTGAGCGACTTCATTTTCACTTTTCACTTTCATGCATTGGAGAAGGAAATGGCAACCCACTCCAGTGTTCTTGCCTGGAGAATCCCAGGGACAGTGAAGCCTGGTAGGCTGCTGTCTATGGGGTCACACAGAGTCTGACACAACTGAAGTGACTTAGCAGCAGCAGCAGCACCACTACAGTATGGGTCTTTACTATACTTTGACTCCACCCCTCTTACCTATCACTCTTGTGAAAGGTCATTTCTGATATCTGCCAGTCTTTCTAATGGGGGCTCCATAAACAGTTGTAATTTGGTGTCACCGGTGAGAGCAGGTGAACTCAGGGTCTTCCTAATCTACCATCTTGCAGTCTGGCTTCCTTCTCATTACCTTTCTGGTCTCATTTCTTACTATTTCCCTAGCTCACTCTGTTCCAGCTGTGCTGGCCTTCTTGCTCTTTTATGTCATTTCCTCTCCCACCTCAGAGCTTCATTTATATCTGTTCAGTCTTCATGGAATTCTCTGCTTATATATCTAGCTCCCTATCTTGCTGAAGTCCTTCAAATCTTTGCTCAAATCTCATTCTCTCCAGAAGGCCTACCAACACAAGCATAGAAACAAGCATAGAAACTGACCCTCAACACAAGCATAGAAACTGCACCCTCAACACAAGCATAGAAACTGATTGTCCTGATGTTTTATACAGTGTCCTATTTCTATGGCCTTATCTTCTAATATACATATATATATATAACTTATTAAGTCTTTTGTTTAATGTCTCTCTACTCACTTTAGAGTTAAGTACCATTTCCACAAAAACAGAGATCTTGTATCCGAAGGACATTGTGCCTAATATAAGTTGGATGAATGAAGTGAATGCATTAATCAAATAGCTCAGTCTGAGATGTATTCCTCTGTTTAGTGCTTGGTGGATCTCTCAGAGACAAACAATAAAGTTTACCTCTAAATATTGTCCACAGCTAACTGTCTATTAAAGGACACATATTAGAATTCCTAACTGGATCATTTCTACCATTTCGTAAGGAACAATTTGCCCAACAGTTTGGTATATGCTTGTAAGCAAAGAATAATCTTGTGTCTCATTGCACAAAAGGATTAATATAGAAGTTCTGTTGGCTATCTTTAGAAGGGCCTGCCAAGGTTGTTCCTTGACTGACATCTGGGAACTTGAATTTCAGGAGTATTTCCACAATTCTCTAGCTGATTGGTTTATGTATCTAGATTCTGCAAACAATGTAGATTTTGTTTATTGCTTGCTTTCCTCCTCGGAGTCCTTAATGTGGGTACATGCTAAGCAGAGGGTACTACAGTCTCCCAAAATCCTGGGTGCCAAGTCTCTAATGAGCTTTCCTATGCATAACATTCTATATGTGCTGTCACAGTCCAATGCTGGAGGAATTAAGCAGGTCTGCTGTGACACAACAGAGAGAGGAGTCTTCAAGACTTGAGCCTAGTTTCCTCTGGTTTGTCTTATGTTCATTTTCCCTTTGCTAATTTTTCCCTTATCTTTTTTTGTAATAAATCTAAGCTATGTACATGCCTATATGCTGAGTCCTCTGCATCTTTCCAGTATATTACCAAACCTGAGGAGGTTCTTGGAGACCCTTGACACACTCATCATACACAAATAAGATAGTAGAAAATGTATAGCACAATCTTCTCACTTTACACAGTAGCTCAGAAAACAAATGGAAAGAAATGCAGATACTGTGACTTATTCATTAAGAAGATGATACAGTAACTAGGGCAGAACCTGTCTATTGCAGATATAAAGAATGTATACACGGTGTGAAGGTCCCAGTCCCAATACCTTTAAAAAAATAAGGAATGATTTTTATGAAGCCGAACAGATAATATCTGAGCTGCTTCTGATAATCTGTAGCAAGTGCCCTCAGAGACCAGGAATATGCCATGCATAGTGAACTGAGTCTGGAAGGATCTGAGGCAATGTGGAGTACTACTGTTCAGACCACACAAGACAGCAGCTGTCCAGGGGGGAGCTGGTTGTAACCATGCAGAATTTGAACGTTGATACTGCTACAAATTTGAATTCAATCAGAAAATCATATTTTAAGTAAAGGCCTCCAAAATTTAGTATGGCAACAAACTAAATATTTCTAAAATGTCAAAGCATACCCTATATAGTCTACCAGTTCAGAATCCTGTCTGGCATATATGAATTTATAAATCTATGTTGGTTTCTACCAAACATCAAGATGACTCAGCCATAGGTCTACCCATGTCCAACCCACTTGAAGAAGCCAACACAATACTATAAAGCAATTATGNATGTCAAAGCATACCCTATATAGTCTACCAGTTCAGAATCCTGTCTGGCATATATGAATTTATAAATCTATGTTGGTTTCTACCAAACATCAAGATGACTCAGCCATAGGTCTACCCATGTCCAACCCACTTGAAGAAGCCAACACAATACTATAAAGCAATTATCCTTCAATTAAAAATAAATTAAAAGAATTATAAATATATGTATTTAATTTATATCTTAAGCTTCAAACAAAAAGAGAAATATAAATCAAACTGCAATATAACAGTACTACAAAGACCTGGAATCATTAGACAAAATAATCTTAGCTCTTGCTTATTGGCAATTTGATTTCAGGGAACAGAATTAGAGAAGTTCATGAACAACAGCAAATGACATCAAAGATGGATATCATTAGAGTTATTTGAATAAATTAACAGAGCCAAAGTATGTATTATTTCATCCTCTAGAATGGAAACTTTTATTTTTCACAGATACCAAACTGATATATCTTTTTAAGTCCAAAACACAAACATAAAAGTGACCACACCCTCCACAGAAGAGCTGATCTGTTATTAATCCAACTCACTTCATCCCTAGGATGAACAGTTCCAAAATTACCACTTGGCTCAAAATCCATTGCAGGATGCTTGGGGCTGGTGTATGGGGATGATCTGGAGGGAAGATGTGGGGTGGGAGGTGGGAGGGGGGTTCATGTTTGGGAGTTCGTGTAAAAAAATAAATAAATACAAAAATAAATAAATTAATTAATTAAAAGAATTATAAGTATATGTATTTAATTTATATCTTAAGCTTCAAACAAAAAGAGAAATATAAATCAAATTGCAATATAACAGTACTACAAAGACCTGGAATCATTAGACAAAATAATCTTAGCTCTTGCTTGGTGGCAATTTGATTTCAGGGAACAGAATTAGAGAAGTTCATGAACAATAGCAAATGACATCAAAGATGGATATCATTAGAGTTATTTGAATAAATTAACAGAGCCAAAGTATCTATTATTTCATCCTCTAGAATGGAAACCTTATTTTTCACAGATACCAAACTGATAATATCTTTTTAAGTCCAAAACACAAACATAAAAGTGACCACACCCTCCACAGAAGAGCTGATCTGTTATTAATCCAACTCACTTCATCCCTAGGATGAACAGTTCCAAAATTACCACTTGGCTCAAAATCCAGTCTCACCAGGACTGTGAAAATGAACACAACCAGTTTGAAGTCCTCAGGCACTTACACAATAGATTTAAGACAATCACTTCGACCTCTTGTCTTACCATTTGCCTTTTCTCTGAGTTATTGATTTGCTCTCCAGATCAATCCAAGAGAAATATGCCTTTGTAGAAATGTTTATTATCTTTTCAGTGGGTTCCTAGTGGAAGTTTGAATTCTCTAAGCTGGACTGGTGGTCCAAGCGTGATTCAATCTTATCCATATTGAATGTGATGTGACTTTAAATGGACCATTTATCTGCTTGCCCAGAAATATCTGAGTAGGAGGTAAAAAAGTAACACATTCAGAAGTAAAAATGTTCATGTTATTATCCCAAATACAAATGTTGATGATAACTATTCTGGAAAGCTTATTTTGCTCTCCCTATTTTCAAGGTTGTAGCTCAATGACAGATCTCTCCTTACTAAAAATAAACCATTTGTCTTTCATAAAATTAACTAAATATGTCCCAGATATGTGTGAGACTGTATTGCTCAAAGAATAAAATCTCTAAGAGTTGATTTATTCAGTTCTAGAGAAAACTAAAAATGCTCAAGTGATTTATCTTATGTATACATATATATATTCAATATATTCTTCTTAATATATATTCTAATTTGAGAACAGGAGACATTTGTTTCATTACAAATAGCAATGTAAAGTATAATTTTAAAACTCTCTTCTTTCTTTGAATTAAGTTTCTTTAAAAGTATACACCTTGCATAATCCTGGTAGGGCTAAGGATAAAGTTTTAGAAAATAAAAAATCACAGATGCATCGTAATTATTCTTTGAGAAAAAATAATTCAGCATCTTTTTCTCAGTAGGAAATGAGTTAATTTGCTGCTAAGAATGAAGCATTTGAGTTAGGTCAAGTTGACAGGGGCTTAGGAGGTCACAGTTTTCACTCAGGATATTCAAGGCACTATCATTCATCTCAGAAATAATCAGAATAGATAACAGCTGAAGTTATGGGCAGGAAAAATTCTGTTCAAGGATGCATCTTCTATCACTTACTGCCCCCACTGTTTCTGCCAGAAATTCTACAAGTTGGTAAATCATGGCTTTACTGTGCATTTCCCTCATCCTGTGTCCCTATTTTAAAACACAAATATCTCAGAAAGGTAACAAATTAAGTTCCTCACACCATTATATGAGGCTTCCCATGTGGTTCAGCAGTAAAGAATCTGCCTGCAGTGCAGAAGGCCTGGGTTCAATCCCTGGGTCAGAAAGATCCCCTGGAGAAGTGCATGACAACCCACTCCAGTATTCTCGCCTGGAGAATCCCACGGACAGAGAAACCTGGCAGGCTACAGTCCATGGGGTCACAAAGAGTTGGACACGACTGAAGTGACTTTGCACACATGCACACCTTTATATAAATAGTGTGATCAGATTGCTTTTCTCTTCAAAAGAGGCCCTAAAAGCATTCTCTGATCTTTAGCCGCTCCTAGGAAGGTGATGGGGGCATGGCGAGGAGTTTGGAAAAACAGCTGAAAACAAAATTTACCTATTTCTTATATTCACCATCCTCACAACAGTGAAAACTCTGCCCTAAATTTAAATTATTGTTTATGAAATTTTCATTTGGATTATCTTAATGATAATGAAATTTTACTAATATTGTATTTTTACTAACATAAATATAGTACTATTAAATTTTAAATATGATATTTGTTTTGTGCTATAAATAACTTCTACTTTTTGACTAAAGTAGTGCAGAAGGATTTTGTATAGGTCTTAGATGGAATAAGAATTGTGATGTTACTGATCTCAGCACTTGCCTGGACTTCAACAGCACTGGCAAACCAAAGATGAAACTCAAGCTGTCCACTGCTTAGTGACTAGTGATCATATGGTACTGGATCTTCTCATTATCTACTTCAATTCCCTGCTTTTATAGTTTAATACTAGAACCTGAGTAGGGTTACAGAAGGAGACCAACAGAGTTCATTCTAAAAATTCCAACACCTGACACTAACATGACATTGTAAATCAACTATGCTTCAATTTAAAAAGAAAGTAGTAAATAATAGAAATGCTTTAAAATATTTTTCTAAAAATTGAATAGTTACTGGGCTATTTGTACCTATTCATAAATTATAACTTTGCCCGTGTAGCATATAGTCTTTCAATCCAAGCCACACCCATGCAAGTTACTTGCCTGGAACACTAGTCATGTACATGCTCTTCAGCCTACCCTGGAACTAATGGGGAATACCATATTGGGCTATGTCTCAGAAAGATGCTTGGCAGGTCCAGACACTAAACATGCATTGCCAAGCGCTTAAGAGACACGAAGAAATAGTGGAGCCCCTTATCACCCACATGAAAAGATCAGACTATATGGCTCGCCTCTCAGTCTTTTAGCACAAAAAGAGTATTCAAGCTACTGATGACTTGCCCTGTATTCTAGTCTACTGATTAGGGCCTATTTCCCTCTTCATTCCCACTACCTTGCTACACAGAGGCTAGACTTTTTTTTTTTTTTCATGCTCTGTCTCATTTTCCCCAGGATGCCTCAATGGGCTTGATGCTTCCATTATTACTTTATGTATCCCTTATTTTACCAAACACCCCTCCTCCCAGATATAACAGACACCTTTAGATGTCTATTTCGGTCTAATTTGAATTTGCTATGCTCCCATTCAAACCTGATATATAATTTTTACTTCATTAATTCCAGTTCCCATCACTGACCTCTTTCCTGTGCAAATCCGCTTACCCCTCAACTAAGCACTTTTTCTCCCAGCATGTTACCCAGCTGCCAATGTTTCAAACCCTTCTGTAAGTTTATGTCACACATCATCCCACTCAATCCCCCTTCTACTTAAAAATTCCCAACTTCCACTGCTAATTCCCCGCCGGCTCCTGCTTCTACTACACCATGAGCAGAAGTTATTTCAAAGTGCTTTTCATAGCAGCCTTTATGGTCTATCTTTTTAAGGAAAAAAAAAAAAAAACACTGCACTGCCCCCTTCCTTTTACCTTTCATTGAACTCTACCAGGCCCAGTGAAAAGTTTAGTAAAGTTTGTGCTTGGAAGGTATGATGTTCTGCCAGAACTAGCCATCATTTTTCTGACAAACTGGTTTTTAGAGCTCATCAAGGCAACTAAACTGGTCTGTGCATTTCAGATTCATGCCTCCCTACCCCCTCACCATATTTCATGATCAATGTGGTTCTGTTTGATTGTTCCTCACTCATCTCTGGCTCTCCTTCACTTTGGTCATCTCCATTTACACCTGTACTGGTAACTTACCCCATTTGATATTTCACCTTCTGCAAATATTTCCATGTCTGTGAGAAGTTTGGAGCAAGCAGCACAGGAGAAAGGGGTGGGGAAAGGGTCAGCGGCCAATGAAACAGACCATGTAGAAAGGCAGATATAAAGAGAGAAGCTACTGGCAAATCACCAACTTGTTATTCATGAGTATATCTGAGCGTATCACTTAGATCATGTAAATAGTGTCCTTTTGCATAAATGAGAGTTCTCATGTAAATTATCTATAGACCTATAACCTCAAACTTCTGAGCGAAACACTTCAGGGTCACTTAGACATACTGCTAATGCTTAAAAATAAAAAGAACCATCAAACAGAATAACTCTGAAAAAAAAATACTGTATGATTTGGGGAACTATATGCACATATGTGAGCTTCCCTTGTGGCTCAACAGTAAAGAATCCACCTGCTAATACAGGAGTTGTGGGTTTGATCCCTGGGTTAGGAAGATCCCCTGGAGAAGGAAATGGCAACCCACTCCAGTATTCTTGCCTGGGGAATCCCATGGACAGAGGAGCCTTGTGGGCAACAGTCCATGGGCTTACAAAAGACTCAGACAAGACTTAGTGACTAAGCGATACCAACACAACATGCACACAGGAAGAGGAAGCTTAGATCAGTGATATCACCACAAAGAGCAATACCTCTTAGGTCAAGGGAAGTAAGGTTTACTGCTTTAGAAGAATGTCCTTTCCAACGTGTATGACAAAACAAAGTCATCACTAACAAATCATCAGGAAAAGTGTTGACTAGCTTATTATTCATTCTTATTTAAAAATTTCCATTCCATCGTGTAAAAATCACTAACAAATCTGGGGTAGCAGAGTAGTCTCACTGCATTAATCATTCCCAAGAACAGGGTAAAAAGCCTCAGTAACTACTTCAAAGACAGAGTTTGATCCACAGGTGAAGTTCAATTTAGAGATGTGACTTCAGTTTGAAGATCGTATAAGGAAAATAAAAAGCTTAATCTTGCAGTTTTCCATTTTACCAAGAATGAAATGACGTTCACAGAGCTACACAAAGAACCAAGTTACAATCACTTCTGTTCTTAATAGAAAATTCTGCAAATATAAGCTTTTTCTATACTCTTCTAAACAGATACTTGCAGCTATCAGTTCAGTTCAGTTCAGTCGCTCAGTTGTGTCCTACTCTCTGTGACCCCATGAATCGCAGCACGCCAGGCCTCCCTGTCCATCACCAACTTCCGGAGTTCACTCAGACTCACGTCCATCAAATCGGTGATGCCATCCAGCCATCTCATCCTCTGCTGTCCCCTTCTCCTCCTACCCCCAATCCCTCCCAGCATCAGAGTCTTTTCCAATGAGTCAACTCTTTGCATGAGGTGGCCAAAGAGAAACCTAAGTAAGATGGTAGGTGTTGTGAGAGGGCATTAGAGGGCAGACACCCTAAAACCATAATCACAGAAAACTAGTCAATCTAATCCCACGGACCACAGCCTTGTCTAACTCAATGAAACTAAGCCATGCCCTGTGGGGCCACCCAAGATGGGTGGGTCATGGTGGAGAGGTCTGACAGGATGTGGTCCACTGGAGAAGGGAATGGCAAACCACTTCAGTATTCTTGCCTTGAGAACCCCATGAACTTGCAGGTATAATGCAAAGCTATTTTCCTGATCTAGTTGGACAACTGTGAAAAACTATTCACTGTAATGAAATCATTTCTCTTTATAAAATGTGCTTTCAGTGCCTCCTTCCCTGTTACTTAATGAAGTAGTTTGGTTAATAATAGGCAAAACACTTGGCTTACAGTCTTAAAATCATTCTTCTGACAAGAATTTATTCATCTGGAACTGTGTTTATTTTTATGCATGCATACATTATCCCAAAACGGATATGTAAAATGTAGTAATTACTGTTCTTGATAAACATGAATTAGAGAGCATTCATCCACTTGTCTTTTTGATTCATGAATACTTATCAGGTAGTATCTTCCAGAAAGATGCTCCAGAAAAGAGTTAACTGTTGTCATTACTACTGAGGTACTTGAGCCTTCCTGACCAAAAGAAATAACAGAACTCAAGGTGACCAAAATGCAAAAAATGTCTTGAACTCATAATTATGGCCACATCTCTTATTCTCGGCCAGTGTATATCAGAAATGAGTTGTATTTATAAAAGATATGTAGTCACAAGGCTGGTACACTTGCCTGCTAGGGCATAAATATAGCTCTGATAATATAAGCTCTCATGGGGAGGACAATACTTTTCTCAGGCTTTATTAACCTTATGTGTGACCATGTCATTCTGTACAACTTAGACCCTCTACACCATCATGTGAAACATTGTTTCCACAAATCACATCTCTTTTAGTAAGCAAAATAACTCTAACCCTGAATTAACTCAGAGAGAAGGTACCATCTGAAAGCAAAGGAGAAAATAACATTTAGGTCTATTGAGTTAAAAGGGTCTTATACCATGCTCTGTGACACCTTTAAAATTTTGGCCCAAAGAATATTTTTTTTATTATTGTTATTGGAGCTGAATTCCAGAATGCAAACTTGTTTTCAATGAGAGAACACTTCCAGCCCTACAAGACTTTGATCATAATTCAGAGCAAATCCCTATAATAACATTTAAGGTTAGCCACTAAAAGGTATACTTTCAAAACAGAAAAGGAAATAGACAGCTCAGCCCATATTTACCAAAAAAAAATGAATTTCAACAATTTTCCATGACTGTTAGCAGGTAAATCATTCCCATGTCAAAAATAAAAACATATACTTTAAAATTCAAAAAAGCTTATTTGTAGTTATTTATAATAGATACAAGTTGGCTGTTAGATTTTAAATATTCCAGAGGTCTTAAGTTCTAACCTGACATCACGAAGGTTATTGCCTCTCTATAATCAATAGAGCAGATTGAATTAAAGTGTATGACTTCTACTATGAAAAATGATTCCACAAGCAAATGGAAATGAAGAGACAATAGAAAGACATCAGAACCAAAACAGCAAATCATCTTGTCAGGGAATTATCTTGCAATCTCAGCAACCAGATGCATTAGCATCACTCTGTACGTGTCTGGTACTCCACAAATATCTTGGGTAGCTTTAGCATCCACTCAAAATGTGGTCACCTGGGAGCTTGTTAGAAGCACAACGTCAGACACATTCCAGCCCTACTGAATCAGAATCTGCATTTTAACAAGAGCTCTAGGTGATTTGGATACATGATAAAACTTGAGAACTACTATTTCAGAAATTTTGAAACCCTATTTTTTTCTTAATTCATGGCAATGAGGCATCACAGTGATTAACTCACACAAGCCATCTTTTCAACGAAGACAGGGAATAGAGAAACCCTAGGGATGTACAAGGAATTTTCTTCAAGGTATGGGGTAAAGAATCATGTCTGTATAGAAGGAGGGATTAAAGAGTTTCTCTAGAAGCATATATTTTCCATAAGGTTGAGAAAACATTCAATATCCATACAAAGAATGAGGAAGTAGACAGATGAGGACACTTGGAATATTCTTCTGCCCCAAAATACCAGCAACTATTTTCACCACTGGCTCAGTGGTTTAAAAAAAAAAAAAAAGCGCCTGCCTAGCAGGGATGAGGGTTCAATCTATGGGACAGGGAGATCCCCTCAGGAAGGAAATGGTAACCCACTATAGTATTCTTGCCTGGGAAATCCTATGACAAAGGATCTTAGTGGGCTACAGTCCATGGGGTTGCAAAGAGTCAGACACAGCTGAGTGACTAAATAACAATAATCTTGTCACTTTTAGAAATTTTATTTTTATTGCTGAATTGTATCCTCAAATATCGGGGAAGGCAATGGCACCCCACTGCAGTACTCTTGCCTGGAAAATCGAATGGACGGAGTAGCCTGGTGGGCTGCAGTCCATGGGGTCGCTAACAGTCGGACGGACTGAGCGACTTCACTTTCACTTTTCTCTTTCATGCATTGGAGAAGGAAATGGCGACCCACTCCAGTACTCTTGCCTGGAGAATCCCAGGGACGGGGGAGCCTGGTGGGCTGCCGTCTATGGGGTCACACACAGTCGGAGACGACTGAAGTGACTTAGCAGCAGCAGCAGCATCCTCAAATATCCTCAAGAAAGGGAAACCAGTATCAGTAATTTTAGTCAGACATTATATTGAAGAAAAATTCTATCTGCAAATCTGAATAGCAGTTGAGGAGAGCCCTAACTGCTCTTGATCTATTCCAGGTATTTTCAACTGTTGTTCTGAATTTGCATTTTTCTAATTGTGGCAAAGGGTATAGTTAAGTAAAAGGACTTGAAATGCATCTCAGCTATTCATTCATTCGTTTATTCAAATACTTCTGGGACCCTCTGGGACAGTCCCCAGATTGTGTATAGGTGCTAAGTGCTAGAAATACAATGAAAAAGACATAGCTTCTGTTCCCTCAAAGCACAGCCAGCCGAGACAGCATACAAAACAGTAATTACACTGAGATGTTTTTAGTGCACAGAAGAAAACAGAAGTTGCTCAAATATAATAATAGAACCTTCTTGAAAGCATTCAGAGAAAGAAACACATGGTCTATGACTTTGACTTCACCACTGCATGTATGTCATTAAATTCCATTAGCCTCTGTATGTCATAATTATTTAAATGTGGCTTACAACTGCCTCAAGGCATGTTTTTAAAAAGCATCCCATTATTGAGGGTGCTAAAAAGCAGCCACACACATTACTATCAATTACTACTGGGAACACCTAGAGCAGAACATTTTGTAAACATACCGAAACATACAACTCCAAATAAATGCCACACTTGTAAAATATGTCACCTTCAGTGGCTTACAGTTATTTGATCTGTGAGTTCTGAAGTACTGACCGATTTTTTAATTTATAACAACAAATTTAACAGTGATTGAATGTTAATTACAAATAAAATATCATAAATGTAAATATTTTATGGCAAAGCTAACATTTGATAGTGACAACTCTATAACAAAAGGTAATTAAATTATTTGTAATGACTCAGGGGAAAAAAAACTGAAAGAAATTATGTATAACCTTTTAAAAGATGGTTTTATTAGGTTGGTGCAAAAGTAATTGCAATTTTACACTGCTGAATTTTGCTGTTTGATATTTGGATCAGTTCAGTTCAGTCACTCAGTTGTGTCTGACTCTTTGTGACCCCATGGACAGCAGCAGACCAGGCTTCCCTGTCCATCACCAGCTTCTGGAGTTTGCTCAAACTCATGTCCATCGAGTCAGCGATGCCATCCAACCATCTCATCTTCTGTCATCCCCGTCTCCTCCTACCTTCAATCTTATACATTTTTAAATAAATGTGGCTATGTTGTACAACATTCTAATGTGCATTTCTCACTTTATTATTTTTTGCTAATGACTTACTACTTACTGTTTATTTTATATTTATTTTACACTAACAAAATGATGTTAGACAAAAAGCAAAGTCGAGCAATTTTCTTATTCCAGTTCAAATTGGGTTGTAAATCAGTGGAGACAATTTGCAACATCAATGAAACATTTGGCCCAGGAACTGCAAATGAACATACAATGCAGCAGTGGTTCAAGAAGTTATACAAAGGCAACAAGAGCCTTGAAGATGAGGAGCACAGTGGCCAGCTATCAGAAGTTGACAATGACCAGTTAAGAGCAATCATTGAAGCTGATCCTCTTACAACTACATGAGAAGCTGGTGATGAACTCAACATCAAGCATTCTATGGTCATTTGGCATTTGCAGCAAATTGCAAAGGTGAAAAAGCTCGATAAATGAGTGCCTCATGAGCTGACCACAAATCAAAAAAAAAAAAAAATCATTGCTTTGAAGTGTTGTCTTCTCTTATTTTACACAACGTGGGACGTGTGACACAAAGAGGACTGTATACCACAACCATCAACGAACAACTCAGTTCGACTGAGAAGAAGCTCCAAAGCACTTCCCAAAGCCAAGTGAAAGTGAAAGTCGCTCAGTCATGTCTGACTCTGTGATGCCATGGACTATATGGTCCATGGAATTCTCAAGGCCAGAATATTGGAGTGGGTAGCCTTTCCCTTCTCCAGGGGATCTTCCCAAGCTAGGGATCTAACCCAGGTCTCCTGCATTAAAAAAAAAAAAAAAATCATTGCTTTGAAGTGTTGTCTTCTCTTATTTTACACAACGTGGGACGTGTGACACAAAGAGAACTGTATACCACAACCATCAACGAACAACTCAGTTCGACTGAGAAGAAGCTCCAAAGCACTTCCCAAAGCCAAGTGAAAGTGAAAGTCGCTCAGTCATGTCTGACTCTGTGATGCCATGGACTATATGGTCCATGGAATTCTCAAGGCCAGAATATTGGAGTGGGTAGCCTTTCCCTTCTCCAGGGGATCTTCCCAAGCTAGGGATCTAACCCAGGTCTCCTGCATTGTTCTTTACCTGCTGAGCCACAAGGGAAGATTAATTTGCACCTAAAAATGTCATGGTCATTGTTTGGTGGTCCACTGCCTGTCTGATCCACTATAGCTTTCTGAATCTGGCAAAAGCATTACATCTGTGAAGGCTCAGCAAATCAATGAGATGCACCAACAACTGCAATGCCTGCAGCTGGCACTGGTCAGCAGAAAGGACACAATTCTTCTCCATGACAGTGCCTGACTGCATGTTGCACAATCAATGCTTTCAAAGTTGAATGAGTTGGGCTATGAAATTTTGCCTCATCCTCCATATTCACCTCACCTCTCGCCATTTGACTACCACTTCTTCAAGCATCTCAACTACTTTTTACAGGGAAAATGCTTCCACAACCAGCAGAAGGCAGAAAATGCTTTCCAAGAGTTCATCGACTCCCAAAGCACGGACTTTTACTCTACAGAAACAAACAAACTTATTTCTCATTGGCAAAAATATGTTGATTGTAATGGTTCCTGTTTTGATTAATAAAGGTGTGCTTGAGCCTACTTATAATGATTTAAAATTCATGGTCCAAAACCACAATTACATTTGCACCAACCTCATACATTAAATGCGGAATGAATGAACCTTATGATCACTAGGCTAAGACAGTTCTCAGCTCCCAATCTCTTCTAAGGTCAAAAATAATTTTATATCAATTGACAAAATGTATCAAAATCCTCTCAAGTTAAAACATACTCCAGCAGAGTCACATGTGGGCTTTATAGAACAGATTATATTTAGGTAGACAAATAATTAAAGACTAGAGTATGCTCCTTGATCTTTCTAAAATAATTGTTAAACTGAAACTTCCTCTGTAATGATATTCCTTTTAAAGTACACTTGAAGGTACCTCTAGCTTTAGGATGTTCAGATTTGGCCTTTCTGTTGGATATCAAATGATGGTAGACTACTATTTCAGAAAATGTGAGAGCAACACGTATGCATGTGTGCAAATAGGTATTGGAGACTTTTCTCTTAGATTTCATTTTTAGAAATGGTATTGAGGTATGTCACATTGCCTAAAATATTTTGGAAGATTCTTTTCTAAGTTACCTCTTAATCACTTTAAATGAAGCAAATCACTTCTCCCTCTCTGAGTAAATTTGATTTTTAAAATAGCTAAGAGTCATTCAGATCCAAATCTGATAAATTCCATATATAATCATGAGACTGTTTTGCTAAACATCAGGCTATGGGGGGAAAAGGCATGATTACAAAGATACTGATTTTCTTACAATGCTTATGAACGTTTTAAATGAAGCAAATCACTTCTCCCTCTCTGAGTAAATTTGATTTTTAAAATAGCTAAGAGTCATTCAGATCCAAATCTGATAAATTCCATATATAATCATGAGACTGTTTTGCTAAACATCAGGCTATGGGGTGAAAAGGCATGATTACAAAGATACTGATTTTCTTACAATGCTTATGAACCAATTACAAAAACTACTCTTAATTTCAAAAAATATATTAATATTGGCATAAACATAGGATACAAAGTTCACTAATAATTTTGTTCTAAAAAAAAACTGATGAGTTATTTATGCATAACTAGACACAGTTTATCTGGGCTTCCCTGGTGGCTCAGACAGTGAAGAATTCACCTGCAAGGCAGAAGACCTGGGTTGGATCCCTAGGTCGGGAAGATCCCCTGGAGAAGAAAATGGCTACCCACTCCAGATTTCTTGCCTTTAGAATCCCATGAATAAAGGAGCCTGGAGTGCTACAGTTCCTGGGGTGGCAAAGAGTCGGACAAGATTGAGCGACTAAGCATACACACAAACATGGTTTATCTCTACCTTATTTTATGTAAATATATATATAATATATATATATTTAATATAATATATATAATATACCAATGTAGGAAATGACTTATATGATGATACATTTCTCTAGATTGAGTTTTTTAATTGTGGGCATTATGACTTTAATTTTTATTTCCAGTTCCTAGGAAAGTTCCTTACACAGAACTGGCACTCAGTATGGAATAAATAAGTAAATGAGAGTAATTGAGTACTTTGGCAGAATTCATATAATACTGTGAGCTATATCATGCATGAATATAACCATACTTCTATACTAGTCTAACTTAAAGAAATTCTAGATCAGCCCCAAAACACCTGAGGAGGCAATGAATAATAAGAACTTCTTATCTAGAAATCATCCAAGCAAAATATTTTTAAAGAGATGAAAATTTTAGAACAACACACTCAAATATTTATCAGCTTCCTCATACAGATAAACTACGACATCAAACTAAGAATTCATACTCTGGCTAGAGTCCTCAATCTTTATACAATTATGAGAACAAATACACTTCACTCTCACCATTCACTCCCACCAAACACCCACAAGCCCATTCTGGGTTCTTGACAATGTTGTTTTTCACAGAGTATACATGAATCTTCAAGAATTACAGCTAATAAATTTTCAAAAATTAACTATTAATTTAAATTTGTCTATAACTTTGTAGGTTTATAGTGGAAATGTCATTCATATACAGAAATATGTATTGAATAATATGTATATGCTTAGAGCAGATGTGTGTGTATGGTATAAACGAGGCTTTCCCTGTGGCTCAGATGAATCCACCTGCAATGCAGGAGACACAGTTTCGATCCCTGGGTCAAGAAGAGCCCCTGAAGAAGGGTATGGCAATCTACTCCAATATTTTTGCCTGGAGAATCCCATGGGCAGAGAAGACTGGTGCCTATAGTACATAGGGTCACAGAGAGTTGGATACAACTGAGCGACTAACACACACATGGTATAAGCAAGCAAATTAAGTGAAGACAGTTAAGAAAATATAGATAAGTGGAAAGAAAATGTCCCCAAAACAAATTGAGATTTAAATTCCTAATAATGAATTACCCAGAAAACTCAGTAGATTTTGCTATTACATTGAGAAAAAAGAAAATGCATCATAGATCTTATAAAAATTTTTAAGTATGCAAAAACTTAGGGCCCAAAAATCTCTAGTCAAAGCTCCATGTCTCATCCTAAGCTTTATTTCCACATGTCAGAAAATGCTGTCATACATGAGTAGTTTTAACTATATATATATATANAAACTCAGTAGATTTTGCTATTACATTGAGAAAAAAGAAAATGCATCATAGATCTTATAAAAATTTTTAAGTATGCAAAAACTTAGGGCCCAAAAATCTCTAGTCAAAGCTCCATGTCTCATCCTAAGCTTTATTTCCACATGTCAGAAAATGCTGTCATACATGAGTAGTTTTAACTATATATATATATAACCAATGTCAGTAAAAGTCTCATCCCAAATGAAAAAAAATTAAATTTGATTCATTTCACCCTGACTACTTTAGCAAACAAAAGTATAAAATCAATCTATTTTATATGTAGTATAATAGACTTTACAAGAAATAATGATTCAAGAAATATGAATACCATTTGATCATTTATTTTTTAAATGCTCTAAGAGTAGCAATAAAACAAAATCTTCTCTAAGAGTTTGTGTTCACCCAAAGCAAAAGGCCTGGCAGAAATAATAAATATAAATATTAAAGGAAATTAAGCAATGGTAATAATTCATGATTCCAAACTCCAAAGACTTCTTTTAAAATAGTGCAAGACTCTTCAGTCGTGAAGCAAGAGAATAGACTCATGGACACATTGAAACTTGATGCTTCTTCAAAGGAAGTGGAAAAGATAAAGACATTCCACATAAGGGCAGTGGAAAAGGTCTAAGAAATCAGTTACACCAAGATAAGTAAGACTTTCACCTTCTAGAGATATCTTTCTTCCAAGACTGCAAATTCCACAGGGAGGTATAAGATCATCAGAAATCAGGAGAAAGGAATTGCTCTTTTCTTTCCTCAGAGGCTTCCATGACAAGTAGCTCAGACTTATAAGCACTCATCCTGAAAAAATTGGTTGAAGACCTGACTTCAAATCATTTAAACAGCCATCTATTGTAAGACTTTCACCTTCTAGAGATATCTTTCTTCCAAGACTGCAAATTCCACAGGGAGGTATAAGATCAACAGAAATCAGGAGAAAGGAATTGCTCTTTTCTTTCCTCAGAGGCTTCCATGACAAGTAGCTCAGACTTATAAGCACTCATCCTGAAAAAATTGGTTGAAGACCTGACTTCAAATCATTTAAACAGCCATCTATCTGTAGTAAGCCAAAAAGTGAAAAAGATAGAGAACTATCTTGTGTGTATGTCATCTCCAGTTTATTGTGATAGGGTTTGAGTGTTTAAAATATATACACCACACAGGCTCATCCAATTACAATGGAGACAATCCTAAAGATATTAGGAAAATGCTCATGATTGTTGATTGAAGTCTGGACAAACCATTACAGACACTTGCTATCTTGCCTCCAACACAATCAGATGTTCAGTGGTATTAAAATTAATAATTTGGGGAGGTCTCTTAAGGGTAAAAGCACAGCATGAGATTCTATCTTTTTAAGTAATCTTCATAATATACTGTGAGCTGCTAGCATGATATGTTTCTAACAAGAACCCAAAAAATCCCTTCACTAGCAATACTTTCAAGTAAAGAAAAAACATTTTTAATCTTTTTGTCTTAAAAAATTTGAGACCCAGAGAAGGACTATGGGATTAACAGATAAAAACCACTGTACATAAAAAGAGATAAGCAACAAGGATTTAATATATAGCACAGGAAATCATATTCAATACCCTGTAATAACTTATAGTGGAAAATAATCTGAAATATATATTATCTATATAGATATTATGTCTACAACTAAATCAACTTGCTGTACACCTGAAACAAAATACTGTAATTATACTTTAATAAAATATATTTTTATACATACATAGAATTCAAACTTAAGTTGAAGAAAGTAGGGACACTGTCTCTTATACACATNGTCTACAACTAAATCAACTTGCTGTACACCTGAAACAAAATACTGTAATTATACTTTAATAAAATATATTTTTATACATACATAGAATTCAAACTTAAGTTGAAGAAAGTAGGGAAAACCAAGAGGTCATTAGAGTATGACCTAAATCAAATTCGCTACAATTATACAGTGGAAGTGACAAATAGAGTCAAAGGATTAGATTTGATAGACAGAGTGCCTGAAGAACTATGGATGAAGGTTGGTGACACTGTACAGAAGACAGTGATCAAGACCATCCCCAAGAAAAAGAAATTCAAAAAGGCAAAATGGTTGCCTGAGGAGGCCTTACAAATAGCTGTGAAACGAAGAGAAGAGAAAGCCAAAAGAGAAAAGGAAATATATACCCATTTGAATGCAGAGTTCCAAAGAATAGCAAGGAGAGATAAGAAAGCTTTCCTCAGTGATCAATGACAAGAAATAGAGGAAAACAATAGAATGGGAAAGATTAGAGGTCTCTTCAAGAAAATTAGAGATACCAAGGGTACATTTCATGCAAGGATGGACACAATAAAGGACAGAAATGGTATGGACCTAACAGAAGCAGAAGATATTAAGAAGAGGAGGCAAGAATACACAGAACTATACAAAAAAGGTCTTCATGACCCAGATAATCACGATGGTGTGATAACTCACCTAGAACCAGACATCCTGGAAGGTGAAGTCAGGTGGGCCTTAGAAAGCATCACTACGAACAAAGCTAGTGGAGGTGATGGAATTGCAGTTGAGTTATTTCAAATCCTAAAAGATGATGCTGTGAAAGTGCTGCACTCGGTATGAGAGCAAATTTGGAAAATTCAGCAGTGGCCACAGGACTGGAAAAGGTCAGTTTTCATTCCAATCCCTAAAAATCGCAATGCCAAAGAATGCTCAAACTACCACACAATTGCACTCATCTCACATGCTAGCAAAGTAATGTTCAAAATTCTCCAAGCCAGACTTCAACAGTATGTAAACCATGAACTTCCAGATGTTCAAGCTGGATTTAGAAAAGGCAGAGGAACCAGGCATCAAATTGCCAACATCTGTTGGATCATCAAAAAGCAAGAGAGTTTCAGAAAAACAACTACTTCTGCTTTATTGACTATGCCAAAGCCTTTGACTGTGTGGATCAAAACAAATTGTGGAAAATTCTTCAAGAGATAAGAATACCAGACCACATTACCTGCCTCCTAAGAAATATGATGCAGGTCAAGAAGCAACAGTTAGAACTGGACGTGGAACAACAGACTGGTTCCAAATCAGGAAAGGAATATGTCAAGTCCATATATTGTCACCCTGCTTATTTAACTTATATAAAGAGTATATCATGAAGAATACTGGACTAGATGAAGCACAAGCTGGAATCAAGATTGCCAGGGGAAATATCAATAACCTCAGATATGTAGATGACACCACCTTTATGGCAGAAAGCAAAGAAGAAAACTAAAGAGCCTCTTGATGAAAGTGAAAGAGAAGAATGAAAAAGTTGGCTTAAAACTCAACATTCACAAAACTAACATCATGGCATTTGGTCCCATCACTTCATGGCAAACAGATGGGAAACAGTGACAGACTTTATTTTGTGGGGGCAGGGTGGGGGAGCTTCAAAATCATGCAGATGACTGCAGCCATGAAATTAAAAGATCCTTGCTGCTTGGAGAAAAGCTATGACCAAGCTAGACAGCATATTAAAAAGCAGAGACATTTGCCAGTAAAGGTCCAGTTTTTCCAGTAGTCACATATAGATGTGAGAGTTGGACCTTAAAGAAAGCTGAGTGCTAAAGAATTGATCCTTTTGAACTGTGTTGTTGGAAAAGACTCTTTAGACTCCCTTGGACAGCAAGGAGTTCAAACCAGTCAATCCTAAACGAAATTGGTCCTGAATATTCATTGGAAGGACTGATGCTGAAGTTGGAACTTCAATACTTTGGCCACCTGATGCGAAGACTAACTCATTTGAAAAGACCCTGATGCTGGGAAAGATTGGAGGCAGGAGGAGAAGGGGATGACAGAGGATGAGATGGTTGGATGGCATCACCGACTCAATGGACATGGGTTTGAATAAACCCAGGAGCTGGTGATGGACAGGAGGCCTGGCATGCTACAATCCACGGGGTTTCAAAGAGTCCGACATGACTCAGCAACTGAACTAAACTGAGAATTCTACTGTGTTGTAAAATCTGGCTTAAGTTACCTTCATCTCTTAGCAGTATTATTGAAATAGCTTAGTGGTCTTCAAAAGAAGTGGACAACAGAGGATGACATGGTTGGATGGCATCGCTGATTCAATGGACATGAACTTGAGCAAACTCCTGGTGATATTGGAGGACAGACAAGCCTGGGTGCTGCAGTCTTTGGGGTTGCAAATAGCTGGATACAACTTGGGCATTGAACAAAAACAATAGTCTTCAAACACGTTTGCTTACACACTCCTCTAAACATTTCTAAGTCAACAACTAAAAATGTCATTATGCATTTCAATTGCTGTAAAGGATGAACTTTTTTTATTTTACATATACCTCATGGAATAATAAAGTCATATCAATTTAACCCCCTCTGCCAATTAAAAATATAAATAAGCACTTTTTTTAAGCAGGTTGAAAAATAAACTCTTTTCTTTACTAATTAAACTTGTGTTTCCATTCTGCAACCACCCAGAAGTTTATATTACATATAATACTAGATTACATATATTATATAAATATATTTTATACGGGTTTATATTGTTTAGTCACTAAGTTGTATCCAACTCTTCTGTGACCCCAAGGAATGGGCCTGCCAAGCTCTTCTATCCGTGGGATTCCACAGGCAAGATTACTAGAGTGGGTTGTCATTTCCTACTCCAGGGGAATCTTCCTGACCCTGGGATCGAACCCATGTCTCTTGCATTGTAGGCAAATTTTTTTGCCTGCTGAGCCGCCAAGGAAATTTAAAACTTAGAGGTGTGCTGTACAGCATGTTGTGATTACAAAAGAGACAGACATGACTGAGCAGCTAAACAACAACAACGTATAACATATTACCCAATAATCATTAGCCACTAGCAATATATGGCTACTGAGCACTTGAGATACAGCTAGTCCAGAGTGAGAAGTGTTGTAAGGTAAAATGCATACCACTGATTTTCAAAAAATCAATATAAAAACTGAGTATAAATTCTTTCAATAGTTTTTCTATTGATTACATGTTGAAATAATATTTTGATATATTGGACTAAAAAAAGAAATTTAAATGAACATACTTTAAAATTTTAAGTTACATTTAAAATTACATGGTTCACATTTGTAATTCTGTTAGAATTACATTTTTGCTTGTAGTGCTGGCTTAGAATGTTCTATTGATCACCTAACAATTTTTTGAGATAAAAATATAACTTTAATTTCTTTTCATTTCCTGGGCCTATAACATCCTCAATTCTTTTAAAAGAGATTTTTAATTATGTTATCTTTCTAATTATCAGTGGAATACAGTTTATGGAGGCAATAAACTTTAAAATAGTTCATAATTAACTAAACATAAAATTTTACTGGAATTGTACATCTTAATAAGATAGATTGGGCTTTTCTCCCCAAATTAGTTGGTATATCCATACATGAAAATTTATTGTATAATAACATTTAACAGCAATTCACTTGATATTTTTTATTTTCATATTGAGACTCTCTAATCATACAAATGAGTATGGATAGAAATTTAGGGTTTTTTTTAATGTTACTAAACTATCTGAACTTCATCCAAGTTTCATTATAAAAATCTATCTAGCAATAAAGTTTTAATAATCAACTAATAATTTAAATATTTAATTATGATGAACACAAGAAACTCAAATTCCAACCTGTTTTTTGTTTATTTGTTTTGTCTAATCATTGGAGTCATTTTGTTTCTAATTTATGATGAGTATACTGCAAAAAAAAAAAAAAGAATTATCAATTATTTTACAGTATACTGCAAAAAAAAAAAAAAAGAATTACCGACTTCTCTGGAAATTTGTATTTCCTCACATAGCTCGGAGTTAACTAACTAGTGTCTTTCCACTTCTTGTAGAGCAGGTCTAATGGCAAATGAACTCCTTCTACTTTTTTAAATATGCAAATGTATTAAATTTTCTCTCTTTTTTTCCTTTTTTTGACTACGCTGCATGGCATGTGGGATCTTAATTCCCCAACCAGAAATGAGCCTCTGCTCCCTGTGGTGGAATCGTAACCACTGGATCACCAGGGAAGTCCGTCCCCCTCTTTTTTTTTTTTTGAAGTTCAAGTTTCCTGGATATAGAATTCTCAGTTGACAGATCTTTTTTTCTTCCAGCTCTTTAAACCAGTAACATATAGTAATGGCAGTAAGGACATCGAATAATCATTGAGTTAGGGGTTACAGTGAATGAGGATTGTCCTTCACTCATGTTACCTTGTTGATTCTGCAGCCATCCTATTAGGCTGGACTCTCACTCTTCCCATACCACAGATAGAAAACTGAAGCTCAGAGAAGTAAAGAGGCTGAGCAAATATATATATATATAATTTTAAAACATTAGCGGTGGCAGTACAACCAGTATTTTTAGCCATTGTCTCATGTCAGCTCTTATTCCAGATAGTCACAAAATCCAATCTTTAAGATGACCTTCCAAGTTTAACATTTATTTAAATACCCCACAGCATAAGGGAACTTCATTCCCCAACCAGCAATCAGACCTGTGTGCCCTCTGCTTTGGAAGTACAGAGTCTTAACCACTGGACCACCAGAGAAATTTCCTAACGTCTGATAATCTTTGAAACCCCAATGTATCCAACAGCTTGGGCTGGGGAACATCAGAGGGACCAAGGTCCAAGACATTTGACTTGTGTTGAGTTCACCATTTTTTTATCCCCACTCTTACTAATCCACAGATAGCTCCCTAAGAAAAAGAAGCCATTCTTTCGCTGAGCTTTGAGCTTGTCGCCACCCTTGCAGGCT
>SJYX01023464.1:82194-103789 GCA_006410675.1 Oreotragus oreotragus | reverse complement strand
GTCCAACTATCACATCCATATATGACTACTGGAAAAACCATAGCCTTGACTAGATGGACCTTTGTTGGCAAAGTAATATCTCTGCTTTTCAATATACTATCTGCTGCTGCTGCTGCTAAGTCTAGGTTGGTCATAACTCTCCTTCCAAGGAATAAGCGGCTTTTAATTTCATGGCTGCAATCACCATCTACAGGGATTTTGGAGCCCAAAAAAATAAAGTCTGACACAGTTTCCACTGTTTCCCCATCTATTTGCCATGAAGTGATGGGACCGGATGCCATGATCTTCGTTTTCTGAATGTTGAGCTTTAAGCCAACTTTTTCACTCTCTTCTTTCACTTTCCTCAAGAGGCTCTCTAGTTCCTCTTCACTTTCTGCCATAGGGTGGTGTCATCTGCATATCTGAGGTTATTGATATTTCTCCTGGCAATCTTGATTCCAGCTTGTGCTTCTTCCAGCCCAGCATTTCTCATGATGTACTCTGCATATAAGTTAAGTAAGCAGGGTGACAATATACAGCCTTGACGTACTCCTTTTCCTATTTGGAACCAATCTGTTGTTCCATGTCCAGTTCTAATTGTTGCTTCCTGACCTGCACTGAAGGGAATGATGCTGAAGCTGAAACTCCAGTACTTTGGACACCTCATTAGAAAAGTTGACTCATTGGAAAAGACTCTGATGCTGGGAGGGATTGGGGGCAGAAGGAGAAGGGGACGACCGAGGATGAGATGGATGGATGGCATCACTGACCCGATGGATGTGAGTCTGAGTGAACTCTAGAATTTGGTGATGGACAGGGAGGCCTGGCGTGCTGCGGTTCATGGGGTCGCAAAGAGTCGGACACGATTGAGCAACTGAACTGAACTGAACTGACCTGCCTATAGGTTTCTCAAGAGGCAGGTCAGGTGTAGAGGCAGGTCAGGTGGTCTGGTATTCCCATCTTTTCCAGAATTTTCCACAGTTTTTTGTGATCCACACAGTCAAAGGCTTTGGCATAGTCAATAAAGCACCAGTAGATGTTTTTCTGAAACTCTCTTGCTTTTTCCATGATCCAGCAGATGTTGGGAATTTGATCTCTGGTTCCTCTGCCTTTTCTAAAACCAGCTTGAATGGATCCTGTCAAATGGGAGACTGGTCGAAACCACTCAAGCTTCTCATCCAAGAAATATTTTGGCCCACAGCCAAGTCTGGAAAGGTCTCAATATTTCAGCGTTTTCACTGAATGAAGACTTCGAGTCTTCCCCTCTGCATCTGCTGCCCTAAGGACTGGCCTAGGAAGTCAGACTCACTCACAACTCATGTGGCTTTGACAATAAGGTCAATAAGGGCCATCTTTCCAAAAGACTAACAGCAATTTATCAGCTTTAAAAGACAAAAATCATCATCAACAAGGCTTGGATATATATGCTAAAGAACTATAGTCACAGAACTAGGCACTGTCATCTGAGAAATTCCCTCTGTTGGGGATAGAAGAAAGTCAGGAAGTTAATGACTAAGAAAATTGACCTCAGGCCAATCAGCTAAAACTCAAGGAAAGCAGGCTGATTTAAGGCAGTCTGACAGCAGGTGGCATGGAGCAATCACCAGAATGAATAGAGGGAATATATTAAGGTTTTCAGAAAGATTAATATGAGCAAGGAAAAAACAGCAGGGTCAGGCATGGGGGCAGGTAGAGGGATGACAGCAGGTCCCCTGATAAGGTCTCCAGTCCACTGTAGTAAAACCAGAATCTCAGGTACACAAACTGAAGTCAAAAGATAGAGACTTCGTCACAAACACCAAGGCAGGGTGGAGCCCTTCTACCACAATAATGGTAGAAGATTTGTAACATCAATAGCAAGGTTAATTTCTTGCTGAGTTATAGCTCTTTAAATTCTTCCTGACAAAGACAAGAACCATCTCCAGCACACGGGGAATTCTAAATAGGCAGATTAAAGCAAAGCAAAGCCCTAACCTCCTAGACTATTTCAAAGACTGTGTATTCCTTTAACTAGGCATCAACAAACTTTGTCCATGAAGTATCAAATAGTAAACATTTTAGAGTTTGAGGGCCATACAATTCATTTCTTGTGGTGCAACTACTCATCTCTGCCACTGTACTGCAAATCAGCCACAGATCATGTAAAAAGAAATGACCATCACTGTGATTCAGTAAAAATTCATTTTGGATGTTGAAATTTGAATTTCATATAATTTTCATGGGTTATGGAATATTATTCTTTTATGAGTTTATTTTTTCCCTTGAATCACTTAAAAAGATAAAATCCATCCTAGTTTACAGGCCATGTCAAAATAGGTTACAGTTCAGATTTGGCCTGCAGCCCATAGGTCACCAACCTCTGCCTCAGATGACATAATGTCTGATAGCTTCCTATGCAAAGGGACTCTCTAGCTCTCCCATCATTTGTAAAATAGGGAGCCATGATAATTCCTCACCTAAATGAATCACCACACCCTTGACACCTAAAGTGCTCCCAAACGTACATATTTATCTCTCATTATTAATGGGAGGTGCAGTATAAGTAATGTCCACACCACTTTTGCATAGTTCTTTAATCTTCATTCAAAATGCTGTACAATGGTGTACAGTATCAAGAGCGGCAGGATCAACATTTGGCAAACACATAAGTACACAGTCAATTCCAGGAAACCAGTACTTTCAAAACTCTCAAGTTTTTTATGATTTATTAAGTTATCCCTTCTTCTTCTTCTCCCTTAGAATGATCTTTGATAGCACAATATAAATCTACACTATCTCAACCACAGTCATATTCTCCAGGAAATAAAGAATACTTTTCCCTTTACACATGCTCATTTGTTGGTCCTTTCATAAAACAATTCCAGTGTTTGAAGAAAACCACCTCAGTCTGAAATCAGATGAATTGGTCAAAGCCAGTGATCAAGCCACTGGGGTGGGGTGGGGGACAATGTTTAGCAACCGAATTTTTGAAATTGTCCTCGTGTTTTTCTATAAATGAAAAATTTTAAGTTTTCTTTGCATGGTGTGTTTTTTTCTTTTTTCATTTTAAAATCTTGCTTCCTGAGTATCAAAGTAATACTTGCTTCTTTGTGTGTACAGTAATTTCAAGCCTCTCCCCTCCATTCTCATATCCTTTTGGATTCTTCCAAAATAATGCCTTTAAAAAGATTTGGGATTCTGCTTCATGTAGTTATTCTTTGCTACTGTCACACCTCTCACTGCAATAATGTATGAAAAGGTTAGAAAGTATGAAAAGGTCATTTCATCAACCCTATCTAGAAATATACTTTTTCCAACCCAAGAGAATTAAAATCTAAATTTGGAAAGTGAGGGGTAGGAGAAAAAATAAAAGTAACTCTCTGCAAAAGTTATGTAATATAAAAGGAAGTAGGTTTGAAATAAGAAGTGCCCCAAGATAAAAGAATGTTCTTGTTTGAAAATTTTGTATGGTTCATGCTTAATTTTTTATACTAATGAAGGACAAGAGATATACAAAAGTGAATAAACCAAAACCATTTATTTTTCTATTGAAGGTCCAATAGAAGTTTTTTTCAAAGTCTGAGGTTTTGATCTTCTTTAAAATAATTTAACCATCTTATAACAACAAAACGCATGCCTATACATTCAATCTATTAGTAAAGTGTTGGCAAAAAAAAAAACAATCTTCCCTAAAACACTGTAAAGATACCACTTGATTGCATTCCAAGTGCAACAGTAGCTAAAACAAAACTAGAAATTAAATGAACATTATGCACAGATTACACACAATGAACAACAATAGCTACCATTTGTTGGTACTAAACATATGTCATGCATTACATTATGTGATTTAAAGATAATCTTCATTTAGTCCACTCAAAACCCTATCAAGGAAGTAATATTTTGGTTTCTATTTTACAGATGGTAACATGCTTAAATTGCAATGGCCCTTAAGCATGTTGAAGTCCTACTCTATACTTCTATACAAAGGAGAAATTGGATTTCAGAAGGCTGTCATGCACCATGGGTCATCATCAACAAAGCTGTGGTTAGCAGAGCCTAGAACTTCAGAGTCCACTTTCTTCCTGGCACAATTCTGTCTCCCAAAGATTTGCAAAATAGACTTTGTACAGATCCACAGTTGAGATCTGCATTGTGGTCATTTGTTTTAGACATCAGAGCCAAGTAAACTAAATATTCTTGCTTCATTCATTAAATATTTATTGTGCATATAACTGCATGGCTCTAAGAACCATGGAGTGAACAATGAGCAAAATCTTGGCCTCCTTCTCATATGTTTCCTTGGTTTGTATTTTCCAGGTAGAACTTTTTACATACAAACTCCATGGAAGATATCTTGTAATAAAATATATAGGAAAATTTTTTTCTAAAACTCAAATATAAATTTTTCACAAAACGTACCTGAAGACTTTCAAGTTATATCTGCAAAAGCAACTGCAAAACATCCAAGTCACATGTTGACATTTTGACAATCAATGTCAACCCAGCTGATGTGTGTCCAAAACAGTGAGATGTTCCCACATACAAAGCAACTGATTGTTAAAAATTAGATTATCTGACTGGAGTACAGAAAATGACTTTTTTCATGTGTTTTACATTCTTATATGTCGTTTTTTTTTTGCTTTTTTTGTTTTTTTGTTTTTTTTTTTTTACTTTTATATAAATGTTTTAGTTACACATTGGAAAATTGGTTATGGGTCTTGGGTTGACATATAGTGATCACTTGAAATAATGGGAAATAGGTAAATAGGTTTCCAGTTAACATTTTCACATGTTTTTCTGGAATGGATCATGAATATTAAGAGGGAGATGCCTAGCAGACAGAAATCTCTATTGTAGTGGAGTTTACAATCTAAAGGGAAGAAAAAGACAGTTAACACAATAAATGAGTATACTACATGGTATGTTAGATTGTGATAAGTATTACAAAAGAATAATTAAACCAGGAGTGGGATGAGGGTATGCGTATGTGTGGCAGGGATGAATGTGATTTTGGTTAGGGGTTTATAAGAAAGACCTCACTCAGAAAGTGACAACCGAATACAAAACCTGGGTGGGGTGAAAAAGCCCACTACAGATGTTAGTGAAGAACATTCCAGACAGAGACAAGCATAAAAAAATATTCCTGGTGAATTTCAAGAATATCAAATTGGAACCTGGCTAGAAGAAATAATAAGGGACACAGTGAAAGATAATGACTTCAGAGAAGCAGGGGTGTGGGGTGAGGGGAGTGAGGAAGATATACAGAAATAATGATGGTGATAACAATGGAAAGCGACAGTTCTTTTTCTGGTATTGAACCAGTGTCAGTCCACCAGGGTATTTTCATTTTCTTTTTATTTTACCTAAACATAGCAGCCTCGCACATAAATCTCCACCCATTTGCTTTCTTTGGAACTGTGTGATAATAAGAGGGTTAATTATGGGAAAGGTCTGTTTCATGGTCACAGTTACTACAGAAACCAAACAAATTCCATGGTACACAGTCCCACTTGTGTGCCTTTTCATTCCTCATTTCCTAAACTTACTTCGAGTACAAAATGGCACATGGAATACGCCCTCCTTTGCTGAAGACCAACTTAACAGAATACACTGAAGCATGTTGACAAGAAGCATTCTGGAAACAACGGACTCTCTCTCCAAGGACAGGAATCCCACCAAAAGACAGAAGGCAGGTGAACTTTGACGAGCCCTCTTAACACAGTGATTCCATTATCCATCTCTGAGGGTCATTTGTAGGGGTAAATTATTTAATTATAAAGAGATTTTATTTTCATCACAGGGAAATATGTGCTACATAAATCATACATGGATTTCTGTCAAGTTGAAATGTTGCTCAAAACTATATACCTCCTAACCAGGTACTTTTTTTCTTTAAATACCAGAGGGCTGCTGTCATGAAATTTAATTTGATCATGAAATGCTTAACAAAGACCAAGACATGAGGGAAGCAGAGGTCAGACCCAGACACACGGGCTGGGAAAAAGAATGATGACACAGATCCTGGTGACAGCTCTGTGCTGACACAGAAGCAGGTGAGGAGAAAGACACAAACTTTGAAGGTGAAAAGGAGGCTAAATCAAAGAGGGTAGGCTGGAAAAATGAAAAGCTTTTAAAATAGCATTTCCCAGGCAAGAGGTAGGTTGAATCATCTTTTGTGATGATATCAGGATGTTTCTTTCTACATAAGAGCACCTTGGGGTTAAAGAAAGATCACCATTCAAAGAGTTTAAACAAGGAGGGGCAGGAAAAGCAGAAAGCCAATTGAAAACACAACTCGGAACAGAACTAAACACCGCTGACTGTCTGATGACTTAGTAAAACAATAAAACAGCACTGATAATAGTGCCATTGGGAAAATAAATTTCATTGTACCTTCTTATCATTATTCATATTTTATTCTTAACTTGGAGAGTCAAGATTCTTTAAACACTACAAGTTAAATATAGCAAGTTATATAACCTCATCATTTTTTCAAGGGGAAAAATGGAAAACTTCAATATATGAAAAGGATGTAGTTCTAATGTATAAAGAAAAAATTTTAAACAGAAACATGTTTTCCAAGTGTGAATGGTGCAAGATGGGAAACAAAATTTTGGGGTGGGGAAGGGAGGAGAGTCAGTTCCAATTTGAAATTATGCCAAATTATTAATCACCATCCATTGCTTGGCTGATTCTAGAGTCTTAGCAGTTTTCAGTGGGTTCTGATGCTAAGGAAGTCGTGACTGAGTCTGGAATGCATCTTGTAGTTACAGTCCCTTTTTCTCTGGTGCCTGGGAGTAAGAAGAAGAAAATTTCATTTATCAGATTGCTCTCTATCAGGAGCTTTCCTTAAAAATAACTCAAGGATATTATTAAAGTGTTTCAGAACTTTGTAGAACTAGCAACTGTTTAAGTTAGAACATCCAGAGAGTTCTTAATCATGAGGTCACATAATGCAGAAAGAGATGAAAAATTATACTTTCCATATAGGAAGTTATTTTCTTGTTGACAAAAAGATTTGAATAAGAAACTGTACTTTGTAAAAATAAAGAAATGCCTAAGAGTGGAACGGACAAGCCAAAGGGCATCACCTCACTGCTCTGGTGAAGGGGTCTAAGAAATGGAGAAGGAATGAAAGGCAGAAATTGAGATCTAGAAGATGCTTACTCAGGCCAGATGGCACTTGTGCCTTTTACTCCAGCAAATAATACCGTAATGTTTGCTGCAGGAAATGGACAATTTTATTACAATGGAAAATGCCGTTTTCACAGTAATTCTGACTACATCCCGCCCAGTGTCCCCTTTCCTGAGCTGTGACGGCTTTAGTCACTGAGCCCTAAGGCTGCCCACTTATGTCTTAGCATTGGGACTAGCCTTCAGCTCAAGAGACTGGCATAGCAGGCAATTCTTTGGGCCCAGTCTTATAAAAGAGGTGACGTTCTATTAAAATATATGAAGACAAGAAGAAAACATATTAATATATGCTAAAGTATGATGCAGATGTTCATTGAATCAAGAACTCTTACTTCTGAAAACTACTTCAGAGGTGGTGGTAGTGGTTTACTTGCTAAATCATGTCCAGCTCTTGCAACCCCATGGACTGTAGGCTACTACCAGGCTCCTCTGTCCATGAGATTTCCCAGGAAAAGATACTAGAGTGGGTTGCCATTTCCTTTTCCAAGAGACCTCTCTGACCCAGGGATCAAACCTGGGTCTCCTGCATTGAAGGTGGATTATTTATTGATCAAGCCACCAGGGAAGAGGTAATGATTTCAGAAGTAATAACTTCAGAGATAATGAAGTTTAATCCTTTTATTTTCCTCTACATTCATAAAAAGAAACCAAAGCACTGAAAAACTCAAGCACATTGCAAAATAAAGAAAGATTTGCCTACATTTTGGTTAGTTCATGTTTTGGTTAGAATATACAACCAAGATCTCTTCCTTTGAATATGTTTTCTATCACATACCACACCTATGCCCTTCCCCCCAAATCCAAAGTGTCATGAATATGATTCCATCCTCAGGTATACCATTAATTGAAACTATAATTTAGGCAAGGATAATTTTCCCCCTATTTCAGGAGTATGTGTTAAACACCTCTTAAAATTAAGACATGTATCCCCAAGTTTAAAGCACCATCTTTCTGTTATTACAGCTAACTGGCAGGTAATACTAAACCATGAGTAATGAGTGCATATTAGTGTTGCTTAAAAATAGTTAATTAGCAGATTATTAACAGATTATTTTCTCTTATAAATCCAAAAATTGCCAGATGATAGATCAGAATCCATTCTTTGAAGCTTCTGAGAAAAAGTAAGTTACTGTTTTTACCATTTTCTGAAATAGATGCAGAAAATTGGGCCTATGTGATGTGTACTTAGTCTGCCAGTAGGCAACTGCAGTCACTCCTTACATAGCCCAGCAGAGGAGCAGCCTCTGGGTAACTGATGGGGCAGGCCCACAACTGGTTTCACAACTAAAACTCTTCTATGCCAATTAGTATAGAAAATTTACCTCTGGGTAAACCTCTGGGGTTTCCCTCTCATCTCAAAGGAAAGTAGGCTGACTAAGTTAACAAGGGAACTTTTTTATCAATGACTTATTGATATTATCATCACAATCTTAGCAATCGGTAAGCCATTAAAATTAAATTGTTGGAAACTACACACAGGTATGGAGAAGGCAATGGCACCCCGCTCCAGTACTCTTGCCTGGAAAATCCCATGGATGGAGCAACCTGGAAGGCTGCAGTCTATGGGGTCGCTGAGGGTTGGACATGACTGATTGATTTCACTTTCACTTTTCACTTTCATGCAGTGGAGAAGGAAATGGCAACCCACTCCAGTGTTCTTGCCTGGAGAATCCCAGGGACGGGGAAGCCTGGTGGGCTACCGTCTATGGGGTCGCACAGAGCTGGACCCGACTGAAGTGGCTTAGCAGCACACACAGGTATACGCTCCTTGGAGGTTTCCCAGGTAGCTCAGTGGGTAAAGAATCCACCTGCAANCTTCCAATGAATATTCAGGACTGATTTCCTTTAGGCCTGTCTCTTATACACATCTAGATGTGTATAAGAGACAAGAGTCAGACATGACTGAGTGACTTCACTTTCATACATATGTGTATATGTTTCTCGCTCTCTCTCTGTGTGAGACAGACCGAGAGACAGACAGAGAGAAAACAGCCAAACAATCTTTGGTTCCTAAATTAGAACATAGCCAAAAACATTTAAGAAAAACATTTAATATGAAATAGCTGTTGTTGTGGTTGTTTAATCACTAAGTCCTGTCTGACACTTTTGCAACCTCATGGACTATAGTCTGCCAGGCTCCTCTGTCAAAGGGATTTTCAAAGAAAGAATATTGGAGTGGGCTGCCATTTCCTCATCCAGGGGATCTTCCCAGATCAGGGATCAAACACACATCTTATGCATTGTAGGTGGTCTCTTTACCACTGAGACACCAGGGAAGCCCAGCATGAAATAGAAAAACCACCAATAAGCAAAGAAAATTACATTTTTATAGGAGCAAGAAGCTATGTGTAATACTAAAAAAAGAAAAGAAAAGAAAAGAAAAGTATATCTCTGGATGTAGGGTGGAGAAAGATATTGCATCCAGAATGAAACAATCAGAAAACAAAAACTAGCTCTTGGAAATTTAATTTATGATTTCTAATCTGAAAAAGAAAATAAGTAAAAGATTTGTGATTATTTCAATGAAAGAATTTTTTTAAGAAATTAGAATAGAAAGAAAAAGTACAAAAATATGAAATAATAGACACTAAAACAGGAGGTTAATCCAAGAAATCTAACATCAGAGCATTAGAAATTCCAATGCATGAAAATAGCCAGACATTTGAAAAAGGGTGATGATGCAGAACTGGGTCATAAATTCAGGAAGGACAGAAAGGTAAATGTGATTTCAGGAGAAACATAAAGCTGCACCATAAACATATATCATCATATTATACCCTCTGATTCACTCTGAGGAAACATTTACATGATCACAATTAGTTCATCACTGATCATTGATTTAACTGAAAATTGGTATATCAGTGCCCAGCATGATTTTTTTTTTTTTTTTGGGTTGGGAAGATACCCTGGAGGAGGGCATGGCAACCCACTCCTGTATTCTTGGAAATATCCCTGGACAGAGGAATATGCCTGGAAATATGCCTGGAAAGAATGAGNAGTGAACTCCGAGAGATGGTGATGAACAGGGAGGCCTGGCATGCTGCAATTCATGGGTTTGCAAAGAGTCAGACACAACTGAGTGACTGAACTGAACCATGATAAAGGGCCACAAATTGCGTAGCTTAACAGAACAGAAGTTTATTGGCTCAGAGTTCTAGAGACCAGAAGCCTGAAGTGAAGGGATAAGCAGGGTTAGTCCGTTTTGAGGACATGAGGAAGAATCTGTTCCATGCCTCTCTCCCAGCTTCTGACAGTTCCTATAATCCTTGGCTTGTAGGTACAGCACTGCAATCTCTGCCCTGGAAATCAAGTCATCACAGGGTATTCTGTGTCTAAATTTCCTTCTTCTTACAGGGACACTAGTCATTAGCTTAAGACCTACCCTAATCCAGTATTAACCTTATTTTAGCTTGATTATATTTGCAAAGATGTTTTTTCCAAATAAGTTCACAATCACAAGTATCAGTGGTTAGGACTCAAACATATCAAGATATGGGAAGACAAAATTCAACACTCAACACTAGGTGTTTTCTCAAAGATTCCCATTCTTGAAATTCTCTCCTTCTCATCCGCGCTTTGTATTTCTGTTCTTCCCACCCATTCTTCATAGCTAACTTAGTTTTAAAAGCATCCCCAACTACTATTACGATCTCTTCATGTGGCCATGCAGTTGAGAAGTTAATGTTTCTTATCTCACTACCCTAATCCAGTATTAACCTTATTTTAGCTTGATTATATTTGCAAAGATGTTTTTTCCAAATAAGTTCACAATCACAAGTATCAGTGGTTAGGACTCAAACATATCAAGATATGGGAAGACAAAATTCAACACTCAACACTAGGTGTTTTCTCAAAGATTCCCATTCTTGAAATTCTCTCCTTCTCATCCGCGCTTTGTATTTCTGTTCTTCCCACCCATTCTTCATAGCTAACTTAGTTTTAAAAGCATCCCCAACTACTATTACGATCTCTTCATGTGGCCATGCAGTTGAGAAGTTAATGTTTCTTATCTCCGAGTTCTCCCTGCACAGCTGGACTCTAAGATATTTAACAGCAAGTGAATCTTAGGACACTCCCCATTCCCCATGGTACCATCACTCCTCTGGGCAGAAAGAGGACCTTATATAAATATTATTGATGGATTTATTACTCTTTTAGCTTAATAAATGTACTGACTTGTGGTGTGTTCCTCTATTTATGAAATAATTTGAGAGATGAAGCAACAACATATTCAAGCTGTATCTTACTTATGTTTATTAGACCAAAGAAATTAACTTGAAAACACTTTTCTAAGCCATGTTAAAAGAAAGCATAGCATCTTTGGTCCTTGTCCAAAAGCAGCTTAAAATCTAGTTGGGTAGAATAGAAAGAACAATTAGAGGGAAAGTTTTATGTTTTTTATGTTTTATGTTGCAATTATGTAACAATAGACTAAATTTATGCATTCTGACACTGAAATGACTAGAAAGCAAGGCAACATATGATAAGGAGCTAATGATGTTGGACAAACTACAAGGGCAAAATGTTAATAGAAAAGAAGTTAACGTTTTAAACATAAAACTGCTTTTAGATATCTTGTGCATTTGAGTGGAGATTAATTTCCTTTTCTCTCAGTTAACACACAAAACAATGTCTGATGTCATTTGATTACTTGACAATTAGAATAATGCTTTAGCATTTAAGGTGTTTGAAGTCTGGGTCTAATCCATTCACAGAGCAAGCAACAGAAAGCTGTTTACTATCCTAAGTCCTTGTGGGAAAGTAGTTCCTCTTCTCTCTGGCTATAGAACTTGAAATCTCAGGACCAAAAGAAATCTCCCAACTGTTACCTCATAGGAGTGCTCTGACTGAAGAATTTCAATTCATATATTATAGCTGTAGCTGTCTGTCCTCTGTTTACACTCATTGGTCCTCATTCTGTTGGATCAAACAAGACCAAATTTAATCCCTCTCCCACATGACAGCCCTTCAAAGAGCTGAAAGCAGTGATCAGCCTCACTGCATTTTTCCTCTCTTTCTATCTTAAGCTGTATGGTTTGTTATCAAGACTCTTTCCCCTCTGATCATACTTGAAGCTGTCTGTCCTCTGTTTACACTCATTGGTCCTCATTCTGTTGGATCAAACAAGACCAAATTTAATCCCTCTCCCACATGACAGCCCTTCAAAGAGCTGAAAGCAGTGATCAGCCTCACTGCATTTTTCCTCTCTTTCTATCTTAAGCTGTATGGTTTGTTATCAAGACTCTTTCCCCTCTGATCATACTTGCCTGTGTGTGCCCCTCTTTGCCTATCACCCTGCTGAAGTGTGATGCCCAGAACTGAATAAACTGCAGGTGTCCACTGGCAGCCACAGCATATTTATAGCAATGAAGCCCCACAAACATCTTTGTATCTTATCTATCCCTCTCCAATGTGAGCCCTTCTTTACTGAAATTATTTTAACAGCCTCCTTACTGAAACACTTACCACTATAATCCTCATGCTTTTCAATGTCCTTCATAATAAAATTGTGATATAGGATAGCAGCACCTCCAGTAAAGATTTCTGGGGGAACTCTATCTTATGTGTAAGAATTAATAAAATTCAATTCCTTAGGAAGACATGCAATTCACAATAAGAATCAATTTGGCATCATTTTTGGCTCATCTTCATCCCTACTTGTTATGGAGTGAACTTTGCCTCCCCAATTCATATGCTGAAGTCCTAACCTCAGAATGTGACCTTATTTGGAAGGAAGGTTGTTGCACCTGTAACTAGTTAAGATGAGGTCACTAGAGTGGGCTCAAATCCAATGTGCTTGGTGTTCTTACAAAGAAGGGAAATATAGACACAAAGAGGCATACAGGGAGAATGCCATGTGAAGATGAAGATAATTACCTAAAAGCCAGAGGTGACACCTGTAACAGATTCCTTCCTCACAGTTCTCAGAAGGAACCAACCCTGATGACACCTTGATTTTGGACATGTAGCCTCAAGACTTGTGAAACAATAAATTTCTTTGGTTTAAGCCATCTAGTTTATGTTACTTCATTATGGCAGTCCTGGCAAACTAATGCACCACTTCTTATCCACTCCACAAAAAAGTCTCAAGCTCCAATGAATGGAAGATGTCAAGAAACATTCACTTATTAGCTTTTGATATGTAAGATGCAATCATCCAAGTTAGTTTAAAACAGCACACATTCCTTTCACTCGTGATTCTGTAGATTGACAAATTGAGCTGGATCCACTTACACATCAATGGTCAGTTGGTGGTCATCTGGCGCTGGCTGGTCTCTAATGATTTTAGCTGGGACATTTGAAAATGATGGGATGTCTCTCCATATGGTCTCCCGTCCTCCAGCAGGCTGGCCTCAAGAGTTCCAAGAAATAAAAGAGTAGGTCCCAGTGTGAGGGAACATCTTGGATTCTTTCTGCATCCCATTTGCTACCATCCAATTAGTCAAAACAAATCATGAGACCAAGCCAAATTCACAGGTGGGGAAATAGACAACCTCTTTATGGGAGGAATGCTAGGTCTCACTGTAAGGCTGTGGATACAGGGAAGGAAAGAACATGCACCTATTTCTGCAATTACCTCATTCATTCACTCATTACCAGTTCTTATTGTAACCCCCATAGCAGGTATGAGGCACCATGAAGACAGTAGTTAAAGCTGCATACATTTTTTAAAAAGGAAAAAAGAAAGCAGACACACTTTTTGCCTTCATAACCCATATTATCTCAGATGATATTTAACATGAGAAATTTGTTAAATATTTAAGGTGAAGGTGTAAATTGAGTGTATCCTATTGCAAGTAAATAGAATCAATATGCAGAAAGTAAAAGGCAGAGCCTAGATGGGGGTTCGGGGAAGGCAATGGCACCCCACCCCAGTACTCTTGCCTGGAAAATCCAATGGATGGAGTAGCCTGGTGGGCTGCAGTCCATGGGGTCGCTAACAGTCGGACAGACTGAGAGACTTCACTTTCACTTTTCTCTTTCATGCATTGGAGAAGGAAATGGCAACCCACTCCAGTATTCTTGCCTGGAGAGTCCCAGGGATGGGGGAGCCCGGTGGGCTGCCGTCCATGGGGTCACACAGAGTCGGACACGACTGACGTGACTTAGCAGCAGCAGCAGAGGGGGGTTACATCTTCTAGTTGAGTGGTTCTCAAACAGGAGTAATTTTGTCCCTCAAAAGACATTTGGCAACATCTGGAGATATTCTTTGTCACAACCCACTATTGGCAACTAGTAGGTAGAAGTCATGGATACTGCTAAACATCCTATAATGCACAGGACAGCCCCACAGCAAAGAAATTCTCAAGCGCCAAACATCAACATTTCTGTGGTTGAAAAATCCTGTTTCAGTCTGAAGATTCTAACTAAGGCCAGCAAGCCTGGGAATGGCAGCTTCTCCTCTCATTATCGCCGCCTCCTTTCAATAGTCCCCTTTATTTTAAAGGATTAGAAGAAATAAAATAATTTCTTCAGCCTCTCTGGGCAGGCAGCCCCTCTCTGTCCTGATGTCCCTCCAAGACACTAGGGACACAAACATAAACATGACTCTGTGCTGCCTTCCAGGAGCCCAGAATCAGGAGGAACAGGTGCTCATCTGAACCTCTGGTTTATATCATGGCTGCTCAGTGATGTGTGTGCCTCTCACTAGGGTACATGCTTCTGCAAGAGAGACCTCTTATTCATCTCTGGATCTCCCAGGTCTATAAACATTGTTAAAACATGTGAGGGGCAAACCATGATAAGGGCTTCACTGGAGTCACCAGGCTGTTAAATCAGTAAGGTATGTTTATGTTTGAACCCTCAGGGAAGCATGGAGGAGCACAGAGATGGGTTGCCAGCAACTACACTCATGCATCTCTGATCTGGAACCACCATATATTCCTAATAAAAAGGAAAAACTGACATTTTTTTCACACAGAATTAAAACTAAAGGGGATATCTATATGAATTACCAAATCTGTTTCTCCAGAAAAGCCTGGTCTTTGATGTGACTGCCCAGTGCCATTAAAGGAATCATAATTTTTAGGTCACTTAATATGTATATAAAATATTAGATTTATGACTTTTATTGTTTGAAGTCTTTCTCTATTTTTCAGTGGTCAATATGTTTAAATATTTTTTAACTACTTGTTTGAATAAACAATCTTCTAACATTTTACTTCCACACAGTTTAAGAGTCATCAACAAGCTGTCATATAAAAATACTTCCTCTCGTGTACAAACATCTGGCCTACCCACTAAGCATCTGAAATAAGTAGTAATTATCTAGGTTATTTTGGTATAATATTGGGTGACAACTTAAAACCTCAGACTCTATTCCCAAACCTGGTTACTGAGCAGAATTTACTCTGGGAACACATGAGTTTAATTTAGTCCTGGAACTTCTCACCTCCCAAAATTCATAATTAAGTGCTTGGCACTGCTTAGCCACATATTAAGTCAAATTAGAAAAACCAAAAATGGTTCTGGGTATTGGACATGGGAGAGGCAAGAAAGTGTTGTGATTTAGATTCTGAGACTGTGACATCCTAAAATTAAAAACTGTTTTAAAATGTGTCCATGAGGTGAGGAGAAGAACACTAAAGCTTTGCTGAAGACACGTTCACGAAGAATTTGTGCAGGTTCCCCAGTGAGGCCATGTTTGGCATCACTTCCATTATTTCTTTGGGATGGAATCGCATTGGAATAACACTTAGACAACACAGGAAAGCATTAATCTACCAAGTTCCTTAAATGAGATATGCCCATTTATGACAGAGGCTGGCTGTTTACCAAACCTTTTTCCTCTTCTTCTGGGACCCAGAGAATGTCTGTGTTTCTCAGCTTCCCTGTTGGGGAAAGATAAACCAGGTCCCTGGCAAAAACATATCACCTTTGATGAAACAGCCCATGTGCCATGATTCATGGTCCTTCCTCTCTGCTGTCTTGATGCAGGTATGCAGGCACCGCAGAAGCCCATGGTAAAGAAAGTGAAAGTGAAAATCACTTAGTTCTGTCAGACTCTTTGTGATCCCATGGACTACAGCCCAGCAGGCTCCTCTGTCCATGGAATTCTCCAGGCAAGAATACTGGAGTGGGTTGCCATGCCCTCCTCCAGGGGGTCTTCTCAACCCAGGGACTGAACCCAGGTCTTCCTCACTGCAGGCAGACTCTTCATTGAGCCACCAGGGAAACCACTGGTCAGGAGGGCAGAGCCAAAAGACACAGACACAGCCTAGATTTCCAAATTACTGCTTGGAGCAGAGCTTCCAGATGACACGAAGCCTCATTTTAGATGTCTTATGGAAGTTTTATAGAAATAAAGTACTGTCCCAAGTTACTGAGATTAAGAGGTTTACCTGATACAGCAGCTACCACTAATCTTAATACATCATCTCTCTCATAATCTCTTACTAAAGAACCTAAGAGAAAAGGGCAATTTACAAAGGGGAAAAGAAACAGAATGAGCCTGATGGGTTAGAGCAGTTGATAGGAATGTGACTAACTGATGAAGCCACGCCTAGTCTAGAGTTCACGTGACATGTAGGGCACTGCCTTACACATGGGAAAAAGCAAGGTGAAGATGACCTTCATGGTGGAGGGCAGGCAGGGGTGGTTGTGAGCTCAGGCATGCCATGGGAGGACTGCAAGGTTAGCGGTGTGGCTGAACCAACCAGAGGCCCCAGGATCCGTCTTTCCATTGGTCTCGCCTGAGAATACAGTATTCTACAAGGATGTTTATATACTTAATAAGAAGGGGTGGGGGAGGAATACATGCTTATATGGAGCCCATATTTGCAAGCAGGAAAAGTGAAAACAAGCTGAGAGAATTAAGTCTCCCTGAAATGTTTACCCATGAGTTTTTGTCCATCCACATGAAAGAGAGCTAAAATCTATATAGAACTGGAGGGTAAAATTTTTCAAAAGAAAATATAATTAGAATTCAGAACTACATTAAAAATAATAATACAGTTACAGTGACACATTTGTCACAGTTTCTACTGATTATAAGAGAAGAATTAAAGTCAGAAGCCAAAGAAAGAAATGATATTTAATATTCATGTACACCTTGCTTTAGGAAAACCAGATACATAAAAACCCAATCCAACAGATAACTTAGGAATTGATTTTAATGTCAAAAATAAAAGGACTTATTGCTCTAGAAGAGTTACTTTATGATTGATTTAAATACAGAATTAATTTTCACTGGGTNAACATGATTGCTGGATTGTAAGAGTATATTTAGTTTTGTAAAAAACTGCCAAAAATTCTCCCAAATTGACCATACTATTTTGTATTCTCACCAGCAGTGAATAAAAGTTCCTGTAGCTACACATCATTGCCAGAGTTTGCTATTCTTTTGCTGCTTTTTAAGATATGCTATTTGTTTTTGTTTCTAGAAATATTTTCTATGGTGTGCACATCTTTATAATTGTCATGCTGGGGAACAAATCTGTCATGCTTCTTGAATCTGTGTTTTGGTGTCTTTCATCAGTTTTGGGAAAGTATCAGCCATTATCTTTTCAAATATTGTTTCTATCCTGCATTAAGTTTCAATCAAAAAGGCAGGACCACTAGGAGATACATGTACACACACACATACACAAACGGCTTTAGTATTGGGGTTTGAAATTGCCTTATGAAATTGCCTGACCAGTTCAATAGAGGGAGTTGTTGCTTCTGTTCCTGGCACTGTAGCTTGAAGTCGATAGGATAGACAGAGAGGCAGAGAACAGGGAATCCACAAGAAAGAACCGGAACCTGTGTCAGTCTCTTACTACCTCCAAGACCCCAACGTCAGTGATGAAGTGCCCTGCAGTAGAAGCTGGCATCCTTTGACGTAGAGCTAGAATGTGCCCACCCCAGGGGTTACAGAGACTGCAGAAGGAGCTCTGAGAGGAGCTGGCTGGCGCCTCCACCTGCAGAGTGAGTCGGCCGGCAACGGCAAGGTGGGTGAGCTGCACCAGTGCTTTGCGCCCTGCTGTGGCCTTCTGGGTGTGAGAGGAATAGGATGGCTAACTTGCTTCTGTCTTTCGAATCTTGCACACAGCGTCTCTTATAACCTGTATTAATCCATGCTATGCAGGGAAAAACATTCTAGCAAAATTAGTTCCAACTTGGCTAAGTTGCTGCTGCTGCTGTCACTTCAGTCGTGTCCAACTCTGTGTGACCCCGTAGACGGCAGCCCACCAGGCTCCCCCGTCCCTGGGATTCTCCAGGTAAGAATACTGGAGTGGGTTGCCATTTCCTTCTCCAATGCATACATGCATGCTAAGTCGCTTCAGTCGTGTCTGACTGCGCGATCCCATGGACTGTAGCCTACCAGGCTCCCCTGTCCGTGGAATTCTCCAGGCAAGAGTACTAAGTTGGCATGATATAAATTCGTCTCATCTCATGCATGATTCTCTCCCTCTTCTCTTGCTGAGCTCCAGTTCTAGACATTTTCTTGTTGTCCCATATNACTGCGCGATCCCATGGACTGTAGCCTACCAGGCTCCCCTGTCCGTGGAATTCTCCAGGCAAGAGTACTAAGTTGGCATGATATAAATTCGTCTCATCTCATGCATGATTCTCTCCCTCTTCTCTTGCTGAGCTCCAGTTCTAGACATTTTCTTGTTGTCCCATATCTCTTCCATTGGTTAGATTTTGTACTTTCCTTTCTTTTGAATCTCTGTCCTTCAGTCTGGATATTTTCTTATTAACTATCTTCCTTGACTAACTCTCTGTTCTACCGTTTTGAATTTGCTGGTAAATCCATCCATTGGAGTCTTAATTTTGATTTTCCTGTTCAAAATTTATCTTTGTTCCTTGTTTTAGGAAAATAATTTCTGGTTCTTAGCTGGTGTTGTCTATATTCTCATCTACTTTCTTGAACATGTTAATCATAGTTATTTTCACATTTATATCATATAATTTGAATATCATAGTCTCTTGTGGGTTTGTTTCTATTTTCATTTCTTTTGGTTTTTGTCCATCCTTGTCTTTTTATTGATTGAATCTTCCTAATTACTTTTGATTAAATTATAAGCATTGTACATAAAATCTTGGAGATTACTTGAGACTTCAATGATTTTATTTTCCTTCCAAGAGAATTTACTCTTGCTTCTTACAGCTATAAGTGTAGGGACTGAACTTNTGTTTCTATTTTCATTTCTTTTGGTTTTTGTCCATCCTTGTCTTTTTATTGATTGAATCTTCCTAATTACTTTTGATTAAATTATAAGCATTGTACATAAAATCTTGGAGATTACTTGAGACTTCAATGATTTTATTTTCCTTCCAAGAGAATTTACTCTTGCTTCTTACAGCTATAAGTGTAGGGACTGAACTTTTTCAAGCCCAGCTTTGTCTTTATAAGGGCCTATATATTAGGAACTAAAGAGCCTCCTGATGAGGGTGAAAGAAGAGAGTGAAAAAGCTGATTTAAAACTCAGCATTCAAAAAACTAAGATCATGGCATCTGGTCCCATCACTTTATGGCAAATAGAAGGGGGAAAAATGGAAGCAGTGACAGACTTTATTTTCTTGGGGTCCAGAATCACTGTGGATGGTGACTGCAGCCATGAAATTAAAAGACGCTTGCTGCTTGGAAGAAAAGCTATGACAACAATAAAAACCTCAACAGCATCTTAAAGGCAGAGATATCACTTTACCAACAAATGTTCATACAGTCAAAAGTATGGGTTTTCCAGTAGTCATGTATGGATATAATAGTTGGACCATAAAGAAGGCTAAATGTTGAAGAATTGATGCTTTTGAACTGTGGTGCTGGAGAAAACTCTTGAGAGTCTGTTAGACAGCAAGGAGATCTAACTGGTCAGTCCTAAAGGAAATCAATCCTGAATATACATTGGAAAGACTGATGTTGAAGTTGAAGCTCCAAAACTTTGGCCACCTGATGTGAAGAGCCAGTTCATTGGAAAAGACCTTGATGCTGGAAAAGACTGAAAGCAAAAGGAGAAGGGGGCAGCAGAGGATGAGATGGTTAGATAGCAGGTTAGATAGCATCACTAACTCAATGGACATCAGTTTGAGCAAAATCCAGGAGATACTGACTGGCAAGGAAGCCTGGCGTTCTGCAGTCCATGGGGTCTCAAAGAGTCAGACATAACTTAGCAACTGAACAGCAACAACAACGACAATATATTTACATGTACTTCTACATGGAAAAGCGTATATTTTTCAAAGAATAACACTTTAAGAGTCCCAACTGAAAGCCTCATTCAGTTGGAAAGGACATTCCTTCTTCATGAATCCTATATTTTAATCTTTGTCTCTCCAGCTCTGTTTGACCCTTGAAATCTTTGCTCAGCTTCTCAGCTGTTACTTTTGAATAAAAGTATCTGCAGGGAAAAAGTGGCTAGCTTTCTCCTGAAGGATTTTGGTCTTTTAAGTCTTTGCTTCCTTGGTGGTCCTCTTAATACCTTTGAACAGATATTTCTCGTATTTTTCCACGTTTTCTAGATGTTGATGGGAGATGTGGTCTGAAAAACTATTCATTGTAAGAATACCTTCAAATGGCACTCTTTGAAATTGTTTTTCAGGGTTTTTTTTTGGTCAGTATTTTAGGGATTTGAGAATTGATCTTTCTGAAAGAAAAGCTATTTTTGAACCTTGAGCTTTAACAATATTAGGTAGAAGAATGCCCTTAGTGAAGTTTCTGTCATCTGCTTGTTTAACAAATAGATGTATACTGCTATGGCCTGGGAAATTCATCATTAACACACTCATCTCAAGGAGGAAGAAACAGGCAGGAGGATCAAATCTTCTGGGTTTACAAGAGACAACTGAAGATATCTTAGGGTTTGGGTTTGTATGCTCCGTCCTTAAGCTCAAAAAATCTTATACCTTTTGATTTTGCTTATAGTACTTTTGCTTGCGTGCATGCTCAGTCCCTCAGTTGTGTCTGACTATGACCCAGTGTATTGTAGGTTGCCAGGTTCCTCTGTCCATGGGATTTCCCAGACGAGGATACTGGAGTGGGTTGTCATTTCCGCCTCCAGGGGATCTTCCTGACCCAGGGATGGGACCCATGGCTCCTGTCACATATCCTCCATTGCAGGTGGATTCTTTTTTGCCGAGTCACCGGGGAAGCTCAGTTTTACTTATATTCATAAACCAGAAAAATGTTTTAGACCGCTTCTCTTCAGCCACTCATGAATGCTTTTGGCTGAGATTCTGCTGCCGTATTGGCTTCTAGGTTCCATCTCTTCGCATTGTTTGGGTAACTCTTGGATATCACCACCTCTTTTAGCTCACTGGGATTGTGTAAACTTACACACATAGCAGGAAACAACGTCCTTTCAATTATATGTACAGATTCTTGAGAGTTGCTTTCACTTTTTGTAGTCATCCTGTCTTTGGATTTTAATCTTGTTGAATTCCTGTCTTTTTTAGCTCTTGTATTTGTTGTTTTCCCCCTTTTGTCTCTGCGTTCTTGCAGTCCTGGCCCCCAGTT
>SJYX01023464.1:34392-78418 GCA_006410675.1 Oreotragus oreotragus | reverse complement strand
ATCTTCGTTTTCTGAATGTTGAGCTTTAAGCCAACTTTTTCACTCTATTCCTTCACTTTCATCAAGAGGCTTTTTTGCTCCTCTTCACTTTCTGCCATAAGGGTGGTGTCATCTGCATATCTGAGGTTATTGATATTTCTCCTGGCAATCTTGATTCCAGCTTTTGCTTCTTCCCGTCCAGCGTTTCTCATGATGTACTCTGCATATGTTAAATAAGCAGGGTGACAATATACAGCTTTGACATACTCCTTTTCCTATTTGGAACCAGTCTGTTGTTCCATGTCCAGTTCTAACTGTTGCTTCCTGACCTGCGTATAGCTTTCTCAAGAGGCAGGTCATGTGGTCAGGTATTCCCATCTCTTTCAGAATTTTCCACAGTTTATTGTGATCCACACAGTCAAAGGCTTTGACATAGTCAATAAAGCAGAAATAGATGTTTCCCTGGAACTCTCTTGCTTTTTCCATGATCCAGCGGATGTTGGCAATTTGATATCTGGTTCCTCTGCCTTTTCTAAAACCAGCTTGAACAACAGGAAGTTCATGGTTCACATATTGTTGAAGGCTGGCTTGGAGAATTGTGAGCATTACTTTACTAGCATGTGAGATGAGTGCAATTGTGTTGTAGTTTGAGCATTCTTTGGCATTGCCTTTCTTTAGGATTGGAATGAAAACTGACCTTTTCCAGTCCTATGGCCACTGCTGAGTTTTCCAAATTTGCTGGCATATTGAGTGCAACACTTTCACAGTGTCATCTTCCAGGATTTGAAACAGCTCAACCAGAATTCCATCACCTCCACTAGCTTTGTTCATGTTACAGGAGAAAAAAATAATCCCAGAAAAATAAAGTGATTGTCCCAGGATTTCCCAGCTAATTAATGCTAAACCAAGTCTCCAGATTGCTAAATCTTCTACATTTCCAATTGATAGTGGTGCTCTCAGTAATAAATATTTTAAAATCCATAGCATATATTAGGAAAATATTACAAAGAATTACTATCATAAGAAAAACATGAAAAATCATAGGATGCTTCTTGGCATTTACCCAAAGAGATGAAAATTTGTGTCCACATAAAAATTTGTACACAGTTAATGGCAAGTTTATTCACAGCTTTCAAAATGTGGGAGTAACACAAAATATCTTTCAGTAGGTGAATGAATAAATAAATTATGGTACATCTAGGCAATGAAATATTATATAGTATTAAAAACGAGCTATTGAGCCATGAAAAATATGAAGGAAACTTAAATGCATATTACTCAGTGAAATAAACCAATCTGATAAGGCCAGATACTGTATGATTCTAACTATGTTACCTAAAAAAGGCAAAACTATGGAAACAGTAATAAGAATTCAGTGGTTGCCAGAGTTGTTGGAGTGTATGAGGGAGAAATGGACAGGCAGAGCAAAGAGGATTTACAGGACAGTAAAACTAGTCTGTATGATACTTTAATGATGGATATATGACATTATACATTTCTCCAAATCCATAGGATGTGCAAAACCAAGAGTGAACCATAATATAAACTAAGGATTTTAGTGATTATGATGTGTCAATACAGATTCATCAGTTGTAACAGATGTTTCTCTCTGGTGGAAGATATTGATAGTGGAGAAGGCTATAAATGTGTGGAGTCAGGGAATATGTGGAAATTTCTATACCTTTCCCCTTGATTTTTCTATGAACTTAAAACTGCTCTAAAAAATAAAATCTTGGTTTAAAATTTTCTCTCTCTCTCTAGGTAACTGCATATATATATGGGGGGGGCGGTGTATATATAAACACATACACATATCTGTAGAGAGAGCTGCATGTATAACTGTATTGTCTTTTTCCTACATTCCAGACACAATTCCAAACATTGTACAATTATTATCTCATTTAACATTGGAAATAGGCACTATTAGTAGCCTGTTCTATCTATTGGAAAATAAAACTCAGAAATTTAACTTCTTTTCCCAAGGTCACACAGAGGAGCCAACATATCTTAAATACAATGATTAACACCCCAGGCTCATAACCATCCCAAAATGATGCATCATGTAAAGATAATAACAGAGGTCAAACAAAATTGAAGTTTAGAAAGGACACCAATACAACTGTAATAAGACTGAAGTAAAAGTTCAGAAAGATCAAATACTGAAAATATCAAGGTTTTCAAGGACAGGCTTATGTTTGGTATCTTTTCATTTATTCCACAAATATTTATTCAGTATTTACCATATGTCAGCACCATTCTAGTCAATGAGGGGACAGAGGTAAGGATCATATCTCTGCTTCCCACAGAGCTTATGTTTTAATGGGATGTGCAATAAACAAAAGAGATGTTCAATAAACAAAAAATGTATACATGCAAAAGAAAAACATCTGAGTTAGTCATTTAGATAATTCAAGTCTGGTGATATGACAGTGAGTGACTAAGTAGCCAATTTAAACAAGAGACACAGATTCATGAGAACCTGGAGAGAGCTCTCTAAACTGATGACATTTGACCTGGTATCTGAAGGACAAGTATTAGCTACAAGAAGGTCAGTGGGAAATGTATCCCAGTCAGAGCAAACCAGTCAGTCCAGAGCCAGAAGACTGCAGCTAGCTGCAGTCATCATGATCAGCTCCACAGAGAATAGCTTGAGATGATGCTGAACAGAAGACAGCAAAGTCCTGAGCTGGAAATTCCTAAGTGCAGTGAGAAGACATTGGAGGATTTTACACCAGTCTAAATGTGACAAGCATCACACAGCAGGGTGCTTATGTGGAGAAGTGTTTGTAGGTAGCAGGATGGAAGCAGGAAGAACAAAAGGAAAGTGACTACAAGCATGAAGTCCAGTTCAAAGATGACATTGGTTTCCACAAGAGTGTTGGAGATGGAGGCAGAGAAGAGCAAATCTGGGAGAGATGTTTGAGAGGTAGACACAGCAGAGTTTGCTGACATGAGGAGTGATAAAGAATTTGAGATAAGCCCTTGACATTGCACAGAGTTCAGATAGAATGAGAGATGAGAAAACATTCTTGGGGGGAGAAACTCATATCTGAAGCATTCCCAAATTATACAGAAAAAGAAATAATCATGGGAAAGACATATGTGGCTATATTTCAAAGACAAATAATAACAGTCTTCAAAAAGCCATTATATGACTGCCACATTTGTCGTTCAAATGATGTCTGGAGCCTGATCAGGGAATTCAGATGAAAAAGTTACAGGCAACACAAGTGATCCTTGATAAAAGTTAGAGATGCAGAAGTTAGATAAAGGCATATTCACCTCACTCAAACCATATTTAAGCCTGGTATGCTCATTTTTATGAGGGTCTTTGAGTAAGACCTGAGGGTTTTCTTTCAGGAAATCCATCAGACACTATCCCCTTAAATGAGTATTGACCCTTTCAAAATAACCTCTCTGGAAGAACATGAGCTTATTCTAATAATACTTAAATTATTCAATAAATTTGTAGTACCCCATGATGAGGTTTACTTTCAGAGCCCGCCATTCATTCTCAGCTACAAATCTATGCCCTTTGAGGTTGGGCTTATTCGGAGAGCAGAGCAGCTGATAGAGTTGAGCTCTGTCATTGTTCTATGGTGTCTTCAGCAAAGACACAGCAGTGAGCCTAAGCTCCATGTATGTAAGGCCGTCACATGAACAGAAGCTCTTAGACACAACAGAATTCCTGTGTGATGTCTGAAGGACAGTTTAACCTTGTGAATCGAATTTTTCATAAGCAAAGCCATAGGTTATCAAAGAAACAAACCCACTTTGTATCCAGAGGCAATATTTTAGTGTCGTCTTTTTTTTACAGGTTGGGGCTGGTGGTGTGTTCTGCACCAACTTTGAGCTTCTCTTACATACAACTAGATATGACACATTTTAGCACTGATTTCTAGGTTTTAATATGTTATGTTCCCACCTCTTGGCTGAGGGCAGGGGAATACAGGAGGGTCAGGCCTACTGCTTAATGTGTGGGCTACTTTGTGCCTACTGTTCAGTGCAAGTATATGAACTTTTCTGACCTTGCCTCATTTCTGAATTTGTTTAAGAATACTTACATATCCTTTTCTAAAAAAAAATATGTTCTTTAGCTTCCCTTCGAACAGTAAGTTTTTATTTGAATGCACCAAACATCTGACCTTCTCAGAGTCTATGGACTGCAATGTAAATGGATGAGTGATCCCAATATTTTCAGGCACCTTTTTCCCCTCTCAGAATGGAAAAACCGATTAACATTGCTGCTGTTGTTTATAAACTCCTTTTGACATGTCTAATATCTCACTTGCATATTTGCTACACCACACATGGAGAAAAAGAAGATCTGAACCATTTGCTCTCAAAAATTGCCACTAGTTTATATGTTGTCAAAAAGCAACATGCAATTTTGTGCACTGCCTTTGCTGACACAAGAATGACTGGTCAGACGTGAAAGTATTGCTACTGTAGGTGGGATAGGAATTTTTATTACTGTTCCAACAGGACAGTCCCTGTATGGGTCTACTACCACAGCGACTCAAATTCTAGGGATAAGTAGACTTAGAGACACAAACAATGCACACGTGCTATAGGTGCATGCAGGTTTTCACTACTGTGAAGAAAGTCTCCAAAAAAATAAAATGGCTTGGTAATTCAAATTCCGTCATAGCAAAAGAGGTATCCATGTGGATGAGACAAATAAGAATATTGATTTTAGCTCAGATCTATATACTTCTAGGTTGGAAGTCAACCAATACAGCTTTAGCAAATCACATAAAGACTAAATTTGCAGAGCTGTAAGTCCATTCCTGGAGAAGAATAATCACTTACTCAGATCCATGCCCCTCCTCCTGAGTCACTAATTCTCTACCCTGCAGAACAGAACTTTTTAGGAGAAGTGACATTTGCATATTTTTTCTTTGTGGTGTGTTTTGTTCTACTGTTCCTTTTCATCACATCCCTATTGTTTAACATCTTTCTAACTCTCTCATTCTGGTTCACAGTCATTTTATCTTTGCTTTGTGTTGTTTTCTGATCGCTATCTTTCATCTCTTCCTAACTTTATTTTTCTATTGACTACCAGAAGATGCTGAGTAAAATGATTTAGTCCAGTTTACCTAGTTTTTTAAATGAGATTTTGTTCTTTCTCGGTTGTCTCTCCTTTCTTACACTCCTATTTCCTGGAGATACTCCTCTCAAAGTAGCTACCTGTACACAAGACCTTATTTCAGCCTCTACTTTCAAAAGAACTCAAATTAAGGCAGTTGGTCCTTGGAATGTCCTGGGAGAACAGGCCCTCAGGATGGAATTCTCAATCTAAATCATTCCCCAGACAAGAAAATCTACTAACTGCTAGTGGTAATACCCAGGTGTGGGTTGTAGCCTCTCAGTAATTAAGACTGTGATCACAGTGGAGGAAGAAGCATATGGTAGGAGAGTAGTGCTATAACTGAATGGTATGGGGCAACTGTATACTCTTAAGGATTGTAGAGTAGACTAGCTTTTGTTTCCTTAGAAGTCTTAAAGAAAGAGACCTATAGGAATGCAAAGACTTAAAATACTCATTCTCTCTTTCTTCTATTCACATGAATGACACAGAAAAGTCAAAACAGATTAGAGTGAATGTAAAAACTAGGAGCTGATTTCAGGCTTTTTGGCACTTACAATATTGCCATTTATCTAATTGCATGGACTTCCTTCTGACTCATTGTGAGGCTGGAGAGGATGCACCAACCAAAGTAATGGACAGAAAACCAACCATTCCAAAGTGATCAAGGAGAGTCTGGCAATGCAAGGAAGACTGTAGGGAGTGAAAGTATCAACCAATGGTATGGCAGTGGCAGGGAAATTCCCAGACTTCCATTTTTTCATACAAATACCTTTTACAAGTGTTCACTGCTTCACCAAGGTTCTGGTGAAATAAAAGTCTATCTTGCCTAAAACAGTGAGATCCAGTTCTAGTTCAGTTGCTCAGTCATGTCTGACTCTTTGCAACCCCATGGACTGCAGCATATCAGGCTTCCCTGTCTATCACCAATTCCCAGAGCTTGCTCAAACTCATATCCATCAGGTCAGTGATGCCATCCAACTATTTCATCTTCTGTCATCCCCTTCTCCTTCTGTCTTCAATCTTCTAATGCACCAATTTTTCTTGTCATGCTCTACCCATTCTCTCCTTGCTACTTGTTGTCATCTCCCCAAAAAAAGTCTGTGTAACCAAGTCATAGTGTCAGGCTTTGATTTCAAAGAAAACAAAACCAAGATAGAGTGGAGCAGTGCCAGGTTCTGGTATTGTGAAAGCCTAATTGATCAGACAACCCTGGGGATACCCAAGCCTAGGAAACTGTGCCCAGGGAACATCAGACAAGCCCAGAGTTCTCTGTCAATACCTGCATTACTACATATGATGCTGACAGATAATGCCCAGCATGGAAAATGCTTTTTGATTTGCATGGTATGTCTGCCATCCTTCCTCAGCTCTAATGCTTTCACATGATTCTAGGTTTCTGAATCTCAAGTTTAGCTACATAACCTAGTTAGTGGTTGATAAACTACTGTGAGAGCAAACTAAAAATAGTGCTCAACTGCTGGGGGGAAAAAAAAAAAGATAGAGCTGACTGACTTAGAGATCTAAGCAAAGGGAACGATTAAAGGGCTCCAAGTATTAGAACAGATACTAGATGGACATGTGGAAAAGGGAGCAGTCTGGAAACGTTATTAGAATTAGACCTCAGCTTAAGAACCATGTTTACAGCAGTGTCACTCTGAGGCCTCATCCATGACAGTATCCATTCCAAACCCTGAAATGTGGTTGAACCCAGCCACAAAATCACTGGGAAGGGGGTACAGAATTGATGTGGTCCTGTCAGCACCTGAGCTGACCTCACAACTTCAAAACTGTTGTGACAATCCTTAAAAGATTCTGCCCTCAAAGTGAGAATGAACCAGAGTATAACAACGCTGCACTGTTTCTACAGACATTAAACATTTTCTATGATTTGTTTCAGAAATGTCTCCTTCTCTTCTCTCATTTGTAGGTTAGTGAATCACTCATTATCTAGAACTGATTTATCTTTATGTTATCAAAAGATTTATAAGAATAGAATAAATGTCTTTTTTATAGATATTTATGACAATATTTACACCCATTGTTTTATCAATGTACTCTTCCATGTCTTGATCAAAGTCGGTAATCTTCCATGTCTTGATCAAAGTCAGTATTAGCCTAATTTTTTAAATGAGGAAAACTGTCTACTAAGTCAAAAAATCTACAAGCAATAAATGCTGGAGAGGGTGTGGAGGAAAGAGAACCCTCCTACACTGTTGTTGGGAATGTAACTTAGTACAACAACTATGGAGAATATTATGGAGATTCCTTAAAAAATTAAAAAACGAGCTACCATATGATGTTGCAGTCCCACTCCTGACCATATATCCTGAGAAAACCATAATTTGAAAGGAAAAGTCATTAATTCTGACCTTCTATTTTGTCTTTAGCATATCCAAAGTTTCTTTCATAACTTCATCTGAACATCAGTATGCTAAATATTATTTCTGCTTTTATAATTTTAATTATACCATGATGAAACCTGGTTTTAAACACCTTTTCATATACATTGATTTTTCATTTATATTCTTAAAAAACTTAATAGTACTGCCTCACCCACATCTGGTTTCATTGCTCAGATTCTAGCCCTACTACCCTTGTTCATTTAGTCACAACTTAATATCCGATGTCATACTCTCACTCACATTTTAATCATATGTCAAAAAAATGGCATCAATGCTATGACCCCTTTCCTGGCAGATAAATTTGTGGGTTCAGTCACCTTTGAAATGTGCCCATAAAAATAACTTCAAATATTAAAAAATGTATATTCACAAATGCACATAAATTATCCTTTGGTGATCCTGACACCTGTATGCAATGATTTAATGTTACATCTTTGGGAAACTGTCTCAATTATTCAGACACTGACCTGGCTATAATAATGCTAATGTTAATGCTTGTAAACAATTCCAATATAGACAAGTCTCTTACAGAGATGGAGATAGAGCTTCACAGTTGTCATGATCATCTTCATTCAAACACATTTATAATGTTACTCTCTGATACTGTGTTGGAAACCATATGAAGCAAGTTTTAGGCTTGCTAGTACACCTGGAACAGGCTATATTAGGAGATAATCATCTTTTGGAGCCAGGGAATAATAGGTGAAGTTGAGAAAAAGACAGGAGTAAGGCTAAAGGAGGCTTATTATAGAAAATGACAGATAAAGTCTAAAGTTAGGTATTAAAGCCAAATGTGAGTTAATAAGAATCAAGAGCCATGGAAACAATCATTATTATAGGGCCCTACAGAGGAGCCCATGTCATTAATAAGATGTGAGATGCACAAACTCAGAAAGCTGGCAAATTGGTTTTTAAGAGGACGGCAAACGTATTTGAAAATAAAACAATTTAGGGACTGGAAGTAGAGTTAATAGAGGAACTAGCAGAATAGTCATATAAGAGAAAAAAGATAGATCCCCAGCCACTGAATGTGACTGAAGCAGCTGAAAGAAAACACATTTATATGCAGTTAACTAGATTTTAAAACTAGGAGTAATATTCTCCAAATTTTTTTATTTTAAAATCTTGCTGATTATACTTAAACTACCATTTGGCTTGTTAAAATTCCTGGGTCACACATTCCCTCTCCCCCAACATTCTGCACACAATTTATCTTCAATGTTCAGTTTTTCAGCAGGAAGTCTGAGGCCAGACTGATATCCCTTATTAGGCCACTTGCTCTTTTGGCCAGCTCATATGCATCTTTCCCTTATTCAGCTAGTATCACTTTTTAAAAACAAATTTCTCATTTATATTTGTAACATTAGAATGACTCTCCAGTTCTGCATGTTTAATTTTAATCTTCTAAAGATGTTCTACAATTATGTTTGAACAGGAGTTTGTTCCATTATCTTAGTTCTCTGGTTAGAGTCATCATTGTGGGTTATATTCACTCCTTTGGGCTATAATCCACATCCAAAATTCTCCTCTAGCACTTGCTCTTCATAATAGTATCCTCCACGAAAATCAATATGTTTTTAGCTGTGACTTTTCTTGTTATAATTTTAATTTATGTAATTTATTTTTCTTTCATTTTAATTTGTTATAATTTTATGTAATTTATTTTTCTTTCATTTATTTCCTAAAAGCTCCATATTCCATCTTCCATTGTTCACCATGTCTTCCTTTAGCTCTTATTTCTTCTTCATATTTTACATTGAAAACTGTTTCAAAATTATTCCTTAAAAGTCATCAAAATGTTTATTCAGAATTATCAACAATCATTATTTATAAATAGATAAGTCACTCAGTTATGTCCAACTGTTTGTGACCACATGGACTGTAGCCCTCAAGGCTCCTCTGTCCATAGAATTCTCCAGACAAGAATACTGGAGTGGTAGCCATTCCCTTCTCTAGGGGATCTTCTCAACCCAGGAATCAAACCAGGGTGTCCTGCACTGCAGGCAGACTCTTTACAATCTGAGTCACCAGGGATGATTGTCATCATTTAGTTTATGGCAACAATATTATTATGATGCTTTGCTATTTGTGTTTTCCCATTATTTTGCTCCTTTGCTTTATGGCATCATTATTTAGACATAGTATCAATTTCCCTTCTTCTTTGGGTATTATTCATATTTTAAAGCAATTTTTTTCTGGACTAGATTGTTTCAGGAGGTTTATTTACTTAGGAAGCAGCTTCTGGTCTCTCTAGACTCTTGCTGTAAAGAGAGGATGATTTTGTACTTGAGGCAGACCCCTTAGCTCTGAGCTCTGCAGCGCAGGCCTCCTTTCTCTGGATCTTTCCTCTACCTCATTTATACCCCAACTTTAAGCCACTCTTCTTCTGAGTTTAGAGTCTAAGTCCCGTCTATTTCTTGTTCTCAGGAGAAAGAGATTACATGGTCATTCCTGGTTTTCCTATATACCTTTGGGTGATTCCCAAAATGAAAAGAAACAGTGTCCTCACATTCCCAACTTCAAATCATAAACGTCCTCTTTGCCTACTTTTGTTGGGAAGGTTAAAGGACTTTTCTCTACCAGTATCACAATTGGCTCTCAGTTTAGTCTTGCTCCATTAACTATTTTCATGGCCTCTTGTGTTCTATTTTGTATCATCTTCATCCTCAAGAAACTTGAGATGTAGACTTTGCTTTGAATCAAAGCAAAATCTAAGTGTTACTGTGACTTCTGGAAAGAATTTTTCATCAAACAGGGTTTTCCTACACCTGAGTTGAAAGACACTCTCATTTCTTTGAAATGTCAACTTTAGCAGGTTCTCTAAGAGGTTGGGAACAGCCTTCAACCCCTTCTAAGGAGGAATTCATTTGCTGTTGCTTGGATACCCAAATGCTTGTTCCCTTTTCCCTGTATTCTCTTAAAGTGCACTTTGAGGAAACTTTTTTCCTATGTTCCATTTAATTTATATAAAGTGATATTCCAGCAGAAAGTGACAAGAATATCCTTCCAAGAAGAAATAAGCTATTTGAAGTTTCCTGGCAATAAGATCTTACAGGGACCCTGCCATCTGGTGTCAATGGTTACTGTTGATCAATAATATGTGATGTGTTTGTCGAGTGCAGCTGACATTTATTGTCTTCTATCCTTGTTTACTATATTAGCAGACAGCTGGGCTACAAAAAAAGTCCAACAAGAGGAGATTCTCTCTGACATACCTGCAACTCCTCTCTCCAGGAGATGTCATCTTTTCACCATTTTTAGATCAAAATAAAGGCAAGCAGACACAAATAAAAGTTATCATCTTTGGATTTCAAAACCTGCTATTCAAGATTTCAAACAAGTTAATTAACAAACTTTGTGCCAATATCTTTTCCCAATATTTTCTTACATGTCCAATGATCTAGTCAATCTGTATCATTTACTGAATTTCCACATTCAGCAGCTTTTCTTTTCCACGTACTTTTTCATGCAGTTTCTTCTATCTAGAATGTTTACTATCTTTCAATTCTTGCTTTTATTTTTTGTTAATTTTCATCTAAACCTTCTTTCTTTTTTTTTTAATTTTTTTTACGGTTTTCAACATTTTATTTTATTATTTTTTTTGTATTTATTTATTTTTTTACATGGTTCTGTTCAAATGGCACAACATCCATGAAGCCTTCTGATTGATATAAAATAGGTATGACTCTTTTTCCTCTACTAAACTACAGTAACATATTTTTCCCAATAGTTCTTGCCATTGTATCGATTTATTTAGTTATCCATAAGCTTATTTCAAACCAGTCCTTGAAGGAAACATCCACAGCTTCCTATCTTTTAGACCCAGAGACCCTTGAAGGTTACAAGTATACTACATGCTTTAATAGGTTAAATTAAAAACTACAGGAAGAATGTCATAATGACTATTGGTTTCATTCTTGTCTCTTAAGTAACATGCATTTCCATGATGAAGGAAATTATTGGAAAGAAAAGGCTTATTATTTCTATGTGCTAGTCACTATCCTAAGTGTAGAATTGGGGAAGAAATATCTCCAGGCATATAGTCACATCAAATCACAGAGGGTCACTAACTCCTTTTTTTTTTTTTAATTTTACTTTACCCTGTATCTTAGCCATAGCTGACTGGCCAGAGGTGACACAGAGCTAAGTTGGACTAATAGTATCATGTCATGGGAACAACAGCTGGGACACAGATGTTCCCCAATTCTGAACACAAAGAGTCAGAAAAGACCTGTCTGCAGTGAAGAAACATATACTTAAACTTCACTGGGCATCCCACCATCCACCTGTCCCTGCTCATTTATGGTTCTGCCATTTTTTCCAGTGCTCCCTACCCCTGCCTTCTTCCCTTTAATTCTTCTTGCCAGCAACTACAGGATTATTGACGTATTGTGCTCAACAGTTTATCATCTCTTATTTCCCTGACTCCTTCCAAATTTGCCCTTGATTTTCCCTGTTAGGCAGAAATATTAGTATATAATATACCTTCTTTGGTTTGTCTGAACAACCAGAAAGTTATTTTAAATAGATTTTTCTGACCTCTGAATAAAGTCCAGCCAGTAAAATGATACAGACTCATGACATTCAGCTACAAGATTCATAGAACCTCAGCTTCCCTGGTCTTATCTGTGTACTTATTAGCTGCAGAGAAATGGCAGCAAATCTTAAAGACATTTCCAAAACCTTGAGAGTCACAGTAAAGTGCTTCCTTTGACCAAAGCTACCAAGGTCTTCTAGGAATGAAGAGGATCCTGGGTCCTGGGAATAAAAAGGGCCTTGGTCTTAAAACACTAAAGTAAACTTAGTTTTATGACAGCAGGTGAATTGATTAGAACTAATGTAGAAATAGGAAGAACTGTTTTCTTGTTTTATTATAGCAACTGTGCGTGTGTATGTGCGAACTCTCTTCAGCAGGCTTAGCAAACACACAGGAGGGTTTTCTACTACTAGCACCACCTGGGAAGCCCATGTCTACTGTATACTGTGGAAATATTTCTAGGTATATTATCTTGAGTATATCCTGCTGCTGCTGCTGCTGCTGCTGTTGCTGCTGCTAAGTCACTTTAGTCGTGTCCGACTCTGTGAGACCCCATAGACAAAGCCCACCAGGCTCCCCAGTCCCTGGGATTCTCCAGGCAAAAACACTGGAGTGGGTTGCCATTTCCTTCTCCAATGAATGAAAGTCGAAAGTGAAAAGTGAAAGTGAAATCACTCAGTCATGTCTGACTCTTCGCGACCCCATGGACGGCAGCCTACCAGGTTCCTCTGCCCATGGGATTTTCCAGGCAAGAGTACTGAAATGAGTTGCCATTGCCTTCTCCAAGTATATCCTAGATGGTATTTATATGTTATTCTAAGCCCTGTACATAAATTCTCACTCACATAAAATGACTGTTAATTAGATATTACTCATCCCAGAAACATCTGAAAGAAGGAAACAAACATAACATGGTTACTGCTTTCTACTAGCTGTGCTGTGGACTATGTGTTTCAGGACAGAAGTGTCCCATAAAGAAACATTTCTAGCATAAGGATTTCAGTAGCAACTCTAGTGAGTGATACGTGGATTGAAAACAAAATTAAAATTAGGTTAGCCAAGTAAGAAGGGATGTGTTATAAAGGACATTCCAATTCAGTGCTAGTTCAGTTCAGTTCAGTCGCTCAGTCATGTCTGACTCTTTGCGACCCCATGAATCGCAGCACACCAGGCCTCCCTGTTCATCACCATCTCCCGGAGTTCACTCAGACTCACGTCCATCGAGTCCGTGATGCCATCCCGCCATCTCATCCTCTGTCGTCCCCTTCTCCTCCTGCCCCCAATCCCTCCCAGCATCAGAGTCTTTTCCAACGAGTCAACTCTTCGCATGAGGTGGCCAAAGTACTGGAGTTTCAGCTTTAGCATCATTCCTTCCAAAGAAATCCCAGGGCTGATCTCCTTCTGAATGGACTGGTTGGATCTCCTTGCAGTCCAAGGGACTCTCAAGAGTCTTCTCCAACACCACAGTTCAAAAGCATCAATTTTTTGGCACTCAGCCTTCTTTACAGTCCAACTCTCACATCCATACATGACTACTGGAAAAACCATAGCCTTGACTAGATGGACTACAGTCGGCAAAGTAATGTCTCTGCTTTTGAATATGCTGTCTAGGTTGGTCATAACTTTTCTTCCAAGGAGTAAGCGTCTTTTAATTTCATGACTGCAATCACCATCTGCAGTGATTTTGGAGCCCGCAAAAATAAAGTCTGACACTGCTATTTGGGATTACTTTGTATGATTAAGCAATTTAGGGTGGGGAAAGAAAATAGGTTTCATCATTAACCCACATTTATTTTGCAGAAAATGTGTTATTTGTTACAGGCTTCTGTGTTCCTAGCTTTTTGCATTATTGATCTTCAATATAACTAAATCTACATGCTATTATTGTTACTATTATTTAAACTGCAAACAGCAGTAATATTAAATAATTCCAGTCTGAAAAACTTAAGTGACTTAATAGTCCTCACAAGGGGGTGGTTTCATGCTGGGAAAGTGTTAACAGATAAAAACTGTGCAATTTGCAGAAATTGGTATGATAACTTTATTATACCTTCTGAGCTCATTGGGCCAAATTTGACACTTTAAATTGCTATAATTTGGAGCTCTCTGGTTTTACTATTCAACAGAAGCCTAAATTTTTATATATTTGCAAAGATAAGTTTCCTAGTATTTTTAGTAATTAGTCATATATGGCACTGTAGTATCATTACATTCTTTGGAGACTAAGACACAGGTCGAATTTTCAGAAGCAGACAAAGCAGAAGGCACAGACAGATAAGGTGATAATAGATGAGAAATGGAGAGATCAAACTGCGCTCAGAGAAGTGGCAAAAATCACTTTACAGCAAGAACTTAAGACATGGGAGAAGCCAGACACAAAACTGGAAACACACGTTGGGTACAAGTTGTGGACTTGGATGTCAAGCTAAAGAAATGCTATTTTATTCTGTAATTGATGAAGAGAAATATTTAAAAAATTAAACCAGATAGTTTGCAAATTCTGGAGAAAATTTGAGAAATCAGGAAGACAGAGGGACTAAAGGTTGTAGAAATCATTTAAGAAGTATTTGCTGCTGCTGCTGCTGCTGCTAAGTCACTTCAGTCGTGTCTGTCTCTGTGCGACCCCATAGATGGCAGCCCACCAGGCTCCCCCGTCCCTGGGATTTTCCAGGCAAGAATACTGGAGTGGGTTGCCCTTTCCTTCTCCAATACATGAAAGTGAAAAGTGAAAGGGAAGCTGCTCAATCTTATCCAACTCTTAGCGACCCCATGCACTGCAGCCGACCAGGCTTCTCTGTCCATGAGATTTTCCAGGTAAGAGTATTGGAGTGGGGTGCCATCACCTTCTCCATAGGAAGTATTTACATATCAATAAATGTTATATAAATAGGATGCTCTAGAAATAAATACTTACAACCTTCATAGTGTTCTGAGGACTCTGGTCACCCATGATTTAAGATATGGCACAATGCTGCTAAAGCTCCACTCAAGATAATCTTGGGAACTAAAATATGTTTATGAGGCACCACTCTCTCCACTCCCATCTCCTTACAGATGGAGTCTAAGTTTATGGAATTATTTAAAAAAACACTAAACTTGAAGTCAGCTAACTGACAAAGATAGGCTCATTTTATTTATGATCGTCTACAGTTGTCTTCACACACACACAAAAATGATAAAGCAGAATAGTTACAACAGAGACCATAAAACCAAAAAGCCTAAAATTTTTACTATCTGGCCCTTTACAGAAATAGTCTGCTAACCCCTGTGCTAGATTACTATCTGCTCCTGGTCAATGCCATCTTTGTTAAACTCTGAACAATCACTCCAGAAATGCCTGTTTCTTCTGTGTCTGTCCTGCCCCTTTATGTTGCTGCTGCCTTTTTTTTTCATTTTTTTTTATTTTCAGGGCAGTAGCTGAAAATAGACTGTTTCAGAGAAGACCTGCCATTGGGTCAGCCAAAATTGACCAATGGATACTACATTTTCCATGATTACTTTGGTTACCTGGGAACATATATCAAAATGTACAGATATGTCTGCATAAGTGGGACAATGGCACATGCAGGACAATGTGAAGGAATTAGAAAGTAGATTGTCTCTGCCCTATTTCCACACAGCTCTCTTCCACTGCCCACTTCACACTGCTCCAGAAGAACCTTACTGCATAAAAACATACAATGGTATCAAGTCTTTGATGAAATTCCTAGAGGTGAATAGCACTGGAAAATCATAATAATTAATCTTTCCAAATTTCTCATCTAATTGCAAAAAGAAACCAGAAATGTGGTCAAATGACTTTCAATATTATTATTGGTAGTTAATAAATATCTTGATGAAATCAACATTGTATTATGGAGCCCTAGAAGCTACAGCTGCTCGTCTTCCCAGCAGAATGAAGAAACAAGCAGAATGTGCTTATCAAGGCTAAGCTGACAGGCAGGCTGTTCTTTATTGCCATAAAATAGGCAGGGTTTTTTTGACAGCACACATTGATGAACTCGTCATCTATTTCATAATTTTGTGCTTAAAAGGTCACCTTTATTCATTTCTCTGCACAATCAAAAAAGAAAGATATATGCAATGAAAATTCAACAATGTCAGACAGCTAGAGGGGAAAATATTTCTTTTCATGTCCACACACCATCAGTGTGGCACACTTCAGTTTGAAACTATAAACTGAATGAACAGCAATATACAAAACATGGAGCAAACAGAATGACAGCTAAAATGTGGCAAAAATGTGGCACAACATTTTCAGAATGCTCAGAATGCAGTGAAAATATAGAAAAGATTTGAATGACTATTTTAGCATATCTTTGAAAGCTCTTAGTGTCTTTTTTTTGTGATACAACAAAAGCAGAAGTTAAGCCAATGCATTTCACTGAACTCTTAAAGCAAATAGTCGACAGCTAGATTACCTTGATTTGCAGACAACTGTCACCTCTCACTTTTTATTGCATACTTCACTCTTTGTTCACAGTGCTATGGATCTGTGTGCAGGCTCAAGAGCAAATAGACTCCTGCTCCCACCAGGGTCTATAGCTAAAGATCCAAAAGAAAGGCTGCATAGCCAACGACAATGATATGAACATAGATTATTAAAAAATAAAATGCTTTCACTCAAAGGAAATAGCTCAGAAGGTTGTTGATTATGTCAGCTGTTTAGAGAGAACAATTAATCTGTTGGTTTTCTCTGGCATGTGACAGCCTTAATTCAAAGGAGGATGATAACAACTCCTACTCTGCTCCAGCATTTGTATAGCACATAACAGTATTTCTTCCCCAAACACACATTGATGAATCATCTTTTCACATCCAAAGGCATCCAGGTAGAAGGACAGAGCATGAGCATTGAAGGCAAGCCAGCAGGTTGGAAGTCTAGATGTTCCATACCCACTATTATTCCACCTACGACCTTGGGGAAGTCATGTGGCCTTTCTCAGCCTGAGTTCTCTTATCTGAAATCATCACTAACTTACAGAATCAATTTTAAAACTTTAATAGCATATTTAAATCAAGCAGGTGACTAATATTAAACTATTCAACTATTGTCTGACCTTCTCAACAACTCAGTGAGGTGGGAAGGCAGGTATTCTCATTGTATTCTTTCTTTCCTTCTGGGTATGTCATGCATCAGTTCAGCCAGCCATAGATCAGAGCCAGAAAACCAACATAAGTCTCCCCCTGGCTTGCTCTAGATGCTCCCTGTTCTGACATTATGACAGCCATTAGAATGGCTGCCAAATGGATTGTATGTTAAGGATTCCCAATAGGCGAGTTTTCCTGAGTTAGTCACAGGGTCACAAAGTGGTACTTTGGTGGTACAAAACTTACGATCCATAGATAAGCTGGAAAGCTTTCAGCCAAATATGAACACCATCGCTGAGAATATTAAAAGGTGAAAGAAGACTACAGTTAAAGACCAGAAAGGCCAGAGTCAGATCACCAAGGTCCCAGGTAGCTAAAACAAATATAGGGGCAGTGGCAGTGGAACACACAATTAAGAAGTAGTATTTCAGAAAAGGTAAGTAAAAGTACCATAGCCCAAGTGCATTTCGAGCAGAGGGAAGCAAGGGTTGATAAAGATGCAATAAAAAAGATACGGAAANTTTGAATATGCTGTCTAGGTTGGTCATAACTTTTCTTCCAAGGAGTAAGCGTCTTTTAATTTCATGACTGCAATCACCATCTGCAGTGATTTTGGAGCCCGCAAAAATAAAGTCTGACACTGCTATTTGGGATTACTTTGTATGATTAAGCAATTTAGGGTGGGGAAAGAAAATAGGTTTCATCATTAACCCACATTTATTTTGCAGAAAATGTGTTATTTGTTACAGGCTTCTGTGTTCCTAGCTTTTTGCATTATTGATCTTCAATATAACTAAATCTACATGCTATTATTGTTACTATTATTTAAACTGCAAACAGCAGTAATATTAAATAATTCCAGTCTGAAAAACTTAAGTGACTTAATAGTCCTCACAAGGGGGTGGTTTCATGCTGGGAAAGTGTTAACAGATAAAAACTGTGCAATTTGCAGAAATTGGTATGATAACTTTATTATACCTTCTGAGCTCATTGGGCCAAATTTGACACTTTAAATTGCTATAATTTGGAGCTCTCTGGTTTTACTATTCAACAGAAGCCTAAATTTTTATATATTTGCAAAGATAAGTTTCCTAGTATTTTTAGTAATTAGTCATATATGGCACTGTAGTATCATTACATTCTTTGGAGACTAAGACACAGGTCGAATTTTCAGAAGCAGACAAAGCAGAAGGCACAGACAGATAAGGTGATAATAGATGAGAAATGGAGAGATCAAACTGCGCTCAGAGAAGTGGCAAAAATCACTTTACAGCAAGAACTTAAGACATGGGAGAAGCCAGACACAAAACTGGAAACACACGTTGGGTACAAGTTGTGGACTTGGATGTCAAGCTAAAGAAATGCTATTTTATTCTGTAATTGATGAAGAGAAATATTTAAAAAATTAAACCAGATAGTTTGCAAATTCTGGAGAAAATTTGAGAAATCAGGAAGACAGAGGGACTAAAGGTTGTAGAAATCATTTAAGAAGTATTTGCTGCTGCTGCTGCTGCTGCTAAGTCACTTCAGTCGTGTCTGTCTCTGTGCGACCCCATAGATGGCAGCCCACCAGGCTCCCCCGTCCCTGGGATTTTCCAGGCAAGAATACTGGAGTGGGTTGCCCTTTCCTTCTCCAATACATGAAAGTGAAAAGTGAAAGGGAAGCTGCTCAATCTTATCCAACTCTTAGCGACCCCATGCACTGCAGCCGACCAGGCTTCTCTGTCCATGAGATTTTCCAGGTAAGAGTATTGGAGTGGGGTGCCATCACCTTCTCCATAGGAAGTATTTACATATCAATAAATGTTATATAAATAGGATGCTCTAGAAATAAATACTTACAACCTTCATAGTGTTCTGAGGACTCTGGTCACCCATGATTTAAGATATGGCACAATGCTGCTAAAGCTCCACTCAAGATAATCTTGGGAACTAAAATATGTTTATGAGGCACCACTCTCTCCACTCCCATCTCCTTACAGATGGAGTCTAAGTTTATGGAATTATTTAAAAAAACACTAAACTTGAAGTCAGCTAACTGACAAAGATAGGCTCATTTTATTTATGATCGTCTACAGTTGTCTTCACACACACACAAAAATGATAAAGCAGAATAGTTACAACAGAGACCATAAAACCAAAAAGCCTAAAATTTTTACTATCTGGCCCTTTACAGAAATAGTCTGCTAACCCCTGTGCTAGATTACTATCTGCTCCTGGTCAATGCCATCTTTGTTAAACTCTGAACAATCACTCCAGAAATGCCTGTTTCTTCTGTGTCTGTCCTGCCCCTTTATGTTGCTGCTGCCTTTTTTTTTCATTTTTTTTTATTTTCAGGGCAGTAGCTGAAAATAGACTGTTTCAGAGAAGACCTGCCATTGGGTCAGCCAAAATTGACCAATGGATACTACATTTTCCATGATTACTTTGGTTACCTGGGAACATATATCAAAATGTACAGATATGTCTGCATAAGTGGGACAATGGCACATGCAGGACAATGTGAAGGAATTAGAAAGTAGATTGTCTCTGCCCTATTTCCACACAGCTCTCTTCCACTGCCCACTTCACACTGCTCCAGAAGAACCTTACTGCATAAAAACATACAATGGTATCAAGTCTTTGATGAAATTCCTAGAGGTGAATAGCACTGGAAAATCATAATAATTAATCTTTCCAAATTTCTCATCTAATTGCAAAAAGAAACCAGAAATGTGGTCAAATGACTTTCAATATTATTATTGGTAGTTAATAAATATCTTGATGAAATCAACATTGTATTATGGAGCCCTAGAAGCTACAGCTGCTCGTCTTCCCAGCAGAATGAAGAAACAAGCAGAATGTGCTTATCAAGGCTAAGCTGACAGGCAGGCTGTTCTTTATTGCCATAAAATAGGCAGGGTTTTTTTGACAGCACACATTGATGAACTCGTCATCTATTTCATAATTTTGTGCTTAAAAGGTCACCTTTATTCATTTCTCTGCACAATCAAAAAAGAAAGATATATGCAATGAAAATTCAACAATGTCAGACAGCTAGAGGGGAAAATATTTCTTTTCATGTCCACACACCATCAGTGTGGCACACTTCAGTTTGAAACTATAAACTGAATGAACAGCAATATACAAAACATGGAGCAAACAGAATGACAGCTAAAATGTGGCAAAAATGTGGCACAACATTTTCAGAATGCTCAGAATGCAGTGAAAATATGGAAAAGATTTGAATGACTATTTTAGCATATCTTTGAAAGCTCTTAGTGTCTTTTTTTTGTGATACAACAAAAGCAGAAGTTAAGCCAATGCATTTCACTGAACTCTTAAAGCAAATAGTCGACAGCTAGATTACCTTGATTTGCAGACAACTGTCACCTCTCACTTTTTATTGCATACTTCACTCTTTGTTCACAGTGCTATGGATCTGTGTGCAGGCTCAAGAGCAAATAGACTCCTGCTCCCACCAGGGTCTATAGCTAAAGATCCAAAAGAAAGGCTGCATAGCCAACGACAATGATATGAACATAGATTATTAAAAAATAAAATGCTTTCACTCAAAGGAAATAGCTCAGAAGGTTGTTGATTATGTCAGCTGTTTAGAGAGAACAATTAATCTGTTGGTTTTCTCTGGCATGTGACAGCCTTAATTCAAAGGAGGATGATAACAACTCCTACTCTGCTCCAGCATTTGTATAGCACATAACAGTATTTCTTCCCCAAACACACATTGATGAATCATCTTTTCACATCCAAAGGCATCCAGGTAGAAGGACAGAGCATGAGCATTGAAGGCAAGCCAGCAGGTTGGAAGTCTAGATGTTCCATACCCACTATTATTCCACCTACGACCTTGGGGAAGTCATGTGGCCTTTCTCAGCCTGAGTTCTCTTATCTGAAATCATCACTAACTTACAGAATCAATTTTAAAACTTTAATAGCATATTTAAATCAAGCAGGTGACTAATATTAAACTATTCAACTATTGTCTGACCTTCTCAACAACTCAGTGAGGTGGGAAGGCAGGTATTCTCATTGTATTCTTTCTTTCCTTCTGGGTATGTCATGCATCAGTTCAGCCAGCCATAGATCAGAGCCAGAAAACCAACATAAGTCTCCCCCTGGCTTGCTCTAGATGCTCCCTGTTCTGACATTATGACAGCCATTAGAATGGCTGCCAAATGGATTGTATGTTAAGGATTCCCAATAGGCGAGTTTTCCTGAGTTAGTCACAGGGTCACAAAGTGGTACTTTGGTGGTACAAAACTTACGATCCATAGATAAGCTGGAAAGCTTTCAGCCAAATATGAACACCATCGCTGAGAATATTAAAAGGTGAAAGAAGACTACAGTTAAAGACCAGAAAGGCCAGAGTCAGATCACCAAGGTCCCAGGTAGCTAAAACAAATATAGGGGCAGTGGCAGTGGAACACACAATTAAGAAGTAGTATTTCAGAAAAGGTAAGTAAAAGTACCATAGCCCAAGTGCATTTCGAGCAGAGGGAAGCAAGGGTTGATAAAGATGCAATAAAAAAGATACGGAAAATTATTTTAAAAGTATGAAAATAAAATTTCTCAAAACACTCTGACAAATGTAAAACCTCCTCAGAAAGTTCATTCTTTCAGACCTAGAATATTGTCCATACTCATCAGAAAGGCAAACCAGTACAGCCACTATGGAGAACAGTGTGGAGATTCCTTTAAAAATTGCAAATAGAACTGCCTTATGACCCAGCAATCCCACTGCTGGAAACCAGGAAACCACACCGAGGAAACCAGAATTTAAAGAGACATGTGTATCCCAATGTTCATAGCAGCACTGTTTATAATAGCCAGGACATGGAAGCAACCTAGATATCCATCAGCAGAGGAATGGATAAGAAAGCTGCGGTACATATACACAATGGAGTATTACTCAGCCATTAAAAAGAATTCATTTGAATCAGTTCTAATGAGGTGGATGAAACTGGAGCTGATTATACAGAGTGAAGTAAGCCAGAAAGAAAAACACCAATACAGTATACTAACGCATATATATGGAATTTAGAAAGATGGTAATGATAACCCTGTATGTGAGACAGCAAAAGAGACACAGATGTATAGAACAGTCTTTTGGACTCTATGGGAGGAGCGGAGGGATGACTTGGGAGAATGGCATTGAAACATGTATAATATCATATAAGAAATGAATCACCAGTCCAGGTTCAATGCAGGATACAGGATGCTTGGGGCTGGTACACTGGGATGACCCAGAGGGATGGTACGGGGAGGGAAGTGTACACCCGTGGTGGATTCATGTTGACGTATGGCAAAACCAATACAATATTGTAAAATAATTAGCCTCCAATTAAAATAAATTTAAATTTAAAAAAAAATAAAATTGCTACTACTAGTCATTTCAACAGAGGACATTTACTAAGAAATGAGTTAAGAAATCAAACAGGGGATGGAGAGGCAACCCAAAGAAGAGCAATAGCAAAAAGACTATCATCCCCTCCAGATGGAGACACAACAGGGGAGGTGGCATCACCAGAACGTCCAGAGAAAACCACCTGGCAAGGACTGGAGCCATACTGCATTTCACGTGGGAGCTGAGACCACAGAAGGGGCTGACGTGTAGCAGCTGGAGCCGCAGAAGAGATCTAGCTGCTGCTAGAGACATCATCTAAGGTACAGTGTGGGGAAAGAAATAACCCCAGAATTCTCCCACACCCCTTCCCCTGCCATTTCTGCCCGGTATCTCTCATTGCCCAAAGTCAACCAGAAACCCAAAGACAGGAGACCAGGAAACACAGCCTGCCCGAGTCCTCCTGCTGAGTCAATATCTGTTAAGGAGTTAAGTGTTCCCTATTCTATGCCTCTGAAATAACATTCTGTTGAAGTCCATTATCCCATTACACTAATTATTTGACTTGCTTTCCTTGGTAATGTGTGTATATGCTCAGTCATTGGGTTGCATCCAATTCTTTGTGGCCCCATGGACTGTAGCCTGCCAGTCTCCTGTGTCCATGGAATTTTCCAGGCAAGAATACTGGAGTGTGTTGCCATTTCCTATGCTAGGGGATCTTCCCAACCTATGGATCAAACCCACATCTCTTGTGTCTCCTTCACTGGTAGGCAGATTCTTTACCTCTAGTACCACCTGGGAAGCCCTTTCCTGGTGAACTCAAAAGAACTGGAAAAACTCATCTTTGTCTAACTTACCTTTGAACACAGTATCTAGCACAGTGCCTGGGATTTAGCATGTTTGATGAGTGAACTTAAAGAGGTAAACTACTGTGTGTATGTGCATGTGGGCTTAGACAGGTCTGCCTCTTTGCAACACTTCAGACTATAGCCAGCAAGGCTCCTCTGTCCATGGGATTTTTCAGGCAAGAATACTGGAGTGGATTGCCATTTTCTTCCTCCAGGGGATCTTCCCAATCCAGGGATTGAACACATGCCTCCTGTGTCTCCTGCAGTGCAGATGGATTCTTCATCCACTGGGCCATCGGGGAAGCCCTACACTACTGTACCTTTTGTTAAAGTTCCTGTGAGTAAATCCAACAAGTTTGCTCATAGTATGTCTAAGGATATTTAAAGTAGAAATTATGAACAAGGTGATATCATTCAAAAGTAAAAGATTCAGAAAAAAATCTCAACATCCAAATTAAAATTCAAAGTATACTTTATAATAGAGAAGGAATGTGATAAGAAAAAAACAAATTCTCCTCTGGTCACACTAGACTTCTTACAGTTCCCCAAAAGTACCAAGCCATCTGAAACTGTGCTTCCACTCTGCCTTTTTTTTTTTTTTTAAGCTATCTTTTCCTTTCATTTCTGCTTCTTCAAATATTTCAGCACTGAGGTAGGAGTGGGGACGCAGAGTAAGAAGGAAAAATGATTAGCTCTGTTGGAAGGATTATGAATAGCCTTCTAGCACACAAGTCAGCCCTGGAAAGAACCACTTTCTACTAGTTCCTATTCTCCTCTGGGCAGTGTGATCACCAGCCATCCTTTAAAAAGCCAAAAAGGAGGAGACTAGAGAGTGCTTGACAAACATTCCAGATCATACAATCTTCTCCAAGACATGCCTCCTACAACTTTCTTGAGGTGTCTGTGGAAAGGAATAGGAGGGTGTATAAGAAGGTTTTACAACACTGGAAAATTAGTTCAATGGGTTAATAGAGGCTTTTTCTTCTCTCTTCCAGATTCCTGTGTGCCCAGTTATAGTCCTTAGTCCATAGCCATTCTATACATACTAGCTAGCTTTCTCTCTCAAAATTCTTATCCCATGTGATATATTTGATATTCGTCTTCTCCTACAAGAATGTCAACTCCCTAAGAACAAGGGCATGGTCTGTTTTGTTGACCTTGCAAAGATGTGTTCAGTAACTACTGTTAAATAAATACATTACAGAATACTGTAGTATGGCTTCTAGGATAAACTTTCTTTTTTGGAAATTGCAAAGATATCTATTCATTCTGATCTGTCAACTGCCTGCTTATCTAGTCTCAATTTCTTACCTAAGATTCAACATCCTAAATATTCTTACCCACTGCTCTTTTCTACAGTATTGCTTGTCCATTCAGGGCCCTTATCGCTTTTTGTACAAAGTCATTAATTTTTGTATGTGTAGATGGTTACACTTAAAGATAGAAATAAGTTGAGTTCTATGAACACATCAGTACGCTTTGAAATATTCTGGCTGCCTGCTTTCCTGGCTGACCATGAGCAGCTTATATCCCTGGCTAAATCCTACTGCACTCTCATTGTTCAGAGTCCTCATTGTGCGAGTTTGTGCTTTCTGCTAAAGACACCATTTGCTGCCTGGTACTTTCTCTCTGAGCTTCCTGGTAAAAGAGGATTATGTAGAGTTTCTCTATTAACCTCTTCTGCCCACCCCCAGGCATGGCAAAACTTGGAGCTATGACATTTCCTTATAACAGAACATCCCTCCAAAGACACTAACAAAGACAGGAGTCTAGCTTGAATATTTCACACAATTTCACTAAATCTTTTACAGATTATGAAAGCATGCCATATAAAATTAGTTTTAATATTTTGATATAAACAAACCTATAGAGAACTGACACTGGTTTAACAGCAAAATTTGTGACTCTATAAACAGGTCTTCATCGTGTTCAAAATTGTCTACAAACATTTACAAAACGGGGCATTTTTAAGCCGCAAGTTTAACTCGCTTTTATAATACAAAAAATGACTTTCAAAAAATTATGTATATATAAATGAAACTGAATCCTTATATTATGTGAGGGACTGTCTCACACTACTGAATACTAAAAAAGATTATCAGAATCAAACACTAAAAACAGAAAAGAAAAAATTAAATGTATTGAAAGAGTTAAATAGTGTTAAATGAACATTCCATTAAGAACATCCACCTCTAAAAGTGAATTCATTTTTGGCCCTTTAACTGCACCTCATTCACTCTGTGCATGAACAACCTTTGTTGTCCAGTTGCTAAGTCGCGTCTGACTCTGCAACCCCATGGATAGCAGCACACCAAGCTCCACTAATCTCCTGTTCAGTTCAGTTCAGTCGCNCCAGGCTCCTCTGTCCATGGGATTTTCCAGGCAAGAGTAGTGGAGTGGGGTGCCATCGCCTTCTCCTTTCCCTTCTAATCCTAGAATACAGACTGCTTCCAATACCATATCACCATGTCATGTCTCATCTAGTCACTCAGTCATGTGTGCCTCTGCAACCCCATGGACAGAGCACCCGCCAGGCTGCTCTGTTCATGGAATTCTCTAGGCAGGAATACTGGAGTCAGTTGCCAGTTCCTTCTCCAGGAGACCTTCCTGACCGAGGAACTGAACTTGGGTCTCACACTGCAGGCAGATTCTTTGCCATCTGAGCCACCATATCACCATGCCTTTCTACATACCAAAGTTCCTAAATTGCTAATTTGAAATTTATATTTTAAGGTAAGTCGTTTCAGCTATTCAATAGCTAAAAATACTTTGAGACAGCCAGTTGCTTTCTCATTTTAAAAAGAGGGTGAACAAATAGAAAAGACAGAGCAAAGGAACATAAAAAAAAAAAAACAACAACAGTATAAATCATCTAGAAGTTAATAAGGAATCTGTAGAACAGTTTGAATGCTGGAGCTGAGTTCAATGAGGCGGATGTGATTTTGCAATAATATCAAGGAGAAAATAAGTTCAGAATATAATTTGTATATTTGTAATTTTACTTCCTGCTACCCTTAGCCCTCTACCACTCAATAGCATCAAGGCCAACCTTAGTTTAGTTCTGCTGTTTTAACGTCACAGTCACTTACCTTACTTAGACAGCTGAAGGGAAAGAAAATTGCTTCTCCCACCTCCAACTTAGCCAAAAGTTTAAAAATCATAAAATACAAGCTCCTAGAGGATAGGAATTTGTATGTATGTACATATAAGTTTTTTAATGCTTTGGAGAAACCAATTTTTGGATGCCTATTAAATAAGTAGCTTTCAAAAACTCAATGTGGAATGACTATAGCAATCCCTTTTATGTGGTGAAAATGTCTATCCTTTTTAAGATACAAGTTCAGGACTTTGGATCTTTGATTTGACTTTTACATTACAACTCCAGAATTGCGATCTTTCATGTATTTGTCTTAAATTCTGCTCCCAGACACAGGTAACACTCAGGACTAATGTGGTTAAATGGCTAAAGGACAAATTAGATGAGGCCATGCTGCTGTTTAGTCACTCGGATGTGTGCAAGTGTCTGCGACCCTGTGGGCTGAAGCCCACCAGGCCCCTCTGTCCATGGGATTTTCCAGGCAGGAATACTGGCGTGGGTTGCCATTTCTTCCTGCAAGGGATCTGACCAACCCAGTGATCGGACTCCTCTCTCCTGCTTGGCAGCCGGATTCTTTACCACTGAGCCACCAGGGAACCCAGCTGAGGCACAGGCCCTGCTGAGCGCTCTGGTCTCTGAAAACGTAACAAACGTTAGATGTAACGTGCTCGTTTTCTTTCCTTTTCAGAAATAATATCTCTTGTTTGGATGACCTTGGTTTCTTAACCAAATAAAAATCTTTAACACATAAAAGATTCCCCAGTCTCAAATGATCAAGGTTACTATTTGATTCACATAATCTTTAATTGGGACTTCCCAGGTGGTACAATGGTAAAGAATCGGCTGGCCATTGCAGGAGATACAAGAGACATGGGTTCGATCTCTGGATTGGGAAGATCCCCTGGACTAGGAAATGGCAACCTACCCTACTATTCTTTCATGCATGTGTGCACACACACACACACACACACACACACACACACACACACACACACAATCTTTAAATGACTTAAGCAAACAGGCCTTATTGTAAACTCTCATCACTTTCTGAATTTCTGTTTTGAAACTGTAATTCTTTATCAAGTAACAAAACCTGTGGATATAACTATATTTCACTTTCTTTTCTCCTTTTTAAAAAATACTCACATAACTTTGAAGGTTGAAGGTTTGAATTTGAAAACTAAAAAGACAAAATTGCTCTCAGATGGAGGCCTAATGTGAGCCATGATCCACCCTTGAAGCAAAAATTTCATGGTTCAGTTGTGTAAACCCTTTGAAAATGTAGCTTATAATGGAAGTGCTGAAATGGATTCATGAACCCCTTAAAATGGATTCATGAACCCCCTCCACTAATATATCTAAGGTATTTCATTATTGTCAATGTATCTCACTTTTAAAAATTAAATAACCTCTTCAGAAATACTTATTTCTTTTTTAAGTGCCTGAACAAAATTTTCCTTGTGGAATTTGGCTAATGAATCATCTCTCTGGAGTGGAGACAGGTAGAAACTGATGGATACACACTTAGAGATTTACACTCATATCCGATTGGGGTGGTGTGAACTATACATTAATATTTTCAGATTATACTTTTACAGGTATACTCTGACTTCATAAAGGACATTCAGCTCACAAAACTATATTCTTTAAAATGGATCAGCACTCTGCTTCCTGGGCAGTAGTTTTCCCCATTTTTGGTAAAAGCGTGTTTTTCTATTTGCAAGTTAAATGTAAATAACTTCCTTCTAGCTACTTTCTAACATAAAGAACACATCAAACTCTTTCCAATTTCCCCAGCCCCCACTTTATCATCCAATACAAATGCATTTTAAGTAAATATTACATGAAATTTCATAATCACATAGCAACAAATGTTACATTAACAATAAATAGATAAAAATTTGAGGTTAAAAGTGAAAGAGTGAATTATAATAAAAGTTAGACCAATATGCCTGTGGATAAGATATACTCAGGTCATAATTTCTAAGACCAAGAAAAGTCTATTATGCTCAAGCACTAAGTTTTTCTTATCAAACTCTCACATACATTTTGCTGATTTTCTCAAATGTTGTTTTTCAAATAGCACTAGAGAACATGAGCAAATTTTTCAACAGATCTTAGTATGGCTGTTAAGCATACTCTTTGATTTCTGTATCTAAAAAATACTCTAATCTTTTTGAAATTATAAAAAAACCCACTCATTTCAGGCTTAGCTTTGGAATTTATTCTTCAGTTGTAGGGAAGATAAGGTATTAAATCTATTTATTGCTTGCAGATGGAGATTAAATAATTTAAACAAATGAAAAACAGAAGTAGTTATTATACACAGTACAAAGAACACTCTACATTTTGCATGAATATTCATACTGCTCAGTTTCCAGATTCACTATCTCACATTATAAATTACTTTAGAACAACAACGTTGCTTTCTTTTTTTCTCTACTGCACTACTTCCTACATGAGTCTGCCAGAATTTTCCAAGTTTTAAAATACTATAAATACATTTACATTTTTCTATAACTAAAACTGAAATTTAAATGATATAGTAAATGTAGAGTGATAAAAATGATTCCCCAACATTAGAAAGGTAAGTTATAGCACCAATTCAAAGTGTTTTTTTAAGTGTAATTAACACCTAATGTCTTTGAATACTGTCTCTTATACACATCTAGATGTGTATAAGAGACAGCAACAAGACAGACCACGTGCTGCAACTAGAGAAAGCCCACTCACCACAGTGGAAGCCCAGAGCAGCTGAAAAAAAAAAAATCCAGGGATTTCCNCACCTAATGTCATTGAATTTTTCAAACACTTTGCTCACGTATCAGATAATATTTATTAAGCCTCTAGTAAGTGTAAGATTTCATGTTAATAAAAATGAATTAAAGACAAAATTTCTCTTCAAATAACTTGGGAAATGCCAAACATGTAAGACATATATACCCATATAAGACATGTATACCCATAAAAACTGACAGATGTCTAATCTAAATGACATGTCCTAACATTCAAAATATTAAATATTACTTTCAGCACATGGTTGAGGGGTATTTGAGCTGGAGGTCAGGTGCTACTCTAGAGGTAAAGGGGCATTCCAGAAAAAACATCAAAGGCAAAATTATCCAATTATATTTCTTCAAACCAGGAAGTCTTAAATTATTTTAGTAATTGAGAAAAAGAAAATCATCAGTCTTCAATTTTATTCATGAAAATCTACTTCTTACACAATAACAAGGAATGCAAAATATTGGATTGTGTGAGGTGCTTACTAAACGTAAATATTTTACTAGCTCATATAACTAGGAAAAACTTCAGAAACAATATCATAAAAATAAGCTTATAGGTGTCATGTACCAGCACATAGTTAAATTATTTTAAGTTTTAAGGTAAAAAACAAACAACAAAAAAGTCTAACTCTAAATAATTGTCAATATATTATACTGTTCCACGCGAAAATGAACATACAATCTAAAGTAGCACCGTCTGAATATCACTGCTTCAATGCACCATGGAGTAAAATAATATAATGGCATAGAATGCTCATAAAACATTCTAACCCTTCACGGGGGTGGGGCTGGGAGATAACTGCCAGAGAGGTTTTCTTTGCTCAGCAAAAATAGACACGGACAACTGGCTGCTGTAATTTATGAATGTTCTGTGAAAGAATCTTTTGAATTGTCAAAAGTTTTGATAACTTCATGCTCTGTTGCCATAGTTTAACTCATATCATAACTGAGATGCCTGAGTGATCTCAACAGACTCCAGGAGATTCCAAGGAGTCAAGGTTAAGTGAAAGTGCGGAGTGGGAATTAAGCACCATAGAGGGAGGGGTGTAGGCCCCTCCCCTGCACAATAGGGGAGTGGCCCCGCCCCTTAGCTTGATCCGCGACTCTGCTGATTTACCAGCGTTTTAGCTACCCAGCCTTTCACTTTCCTGCATTGGAGAAGGAAATGGCAACCCACTCCAGTGTTCTTGCCTGGAGAATCCCAGGGACGGGAGAGCCTGGTGGGCTGCTGTCTATGGGGTCGCACAGAGTCGGACACGACTGAAGCGACTTAGCAGCAGCAGCAGCAGCAGCTACCCAGAGGGTTTGTTTAAACTATCCTCTTTTGTGCTTGCTTCACCCAATTTGCAACTTTTATGTCTATCCTTCTATTTATACATATTTACATCCAAATGGCAATCTACTCCAGTACTATTGCCTGGAAAATCCCATGGACAGAGGAGCCTGATAGGCTACATACAGTCCATGGGGTTGCAAAGAGTCGGACACAACTGAGCGACTTCACTTCACTTCACATCCCATTTTCACCTTCGATAGAAATTATAGAAACAAAAGTTTAGCTTAAATTCTAATTCTCAATAGCAAAGTTTTTTTTAAAAAATGATACAATTTAAAGTCTCCTTTATGTTACATATATTGACCATCTGCAATGTAAACTTCACTGTAAAGTTATGTTCATTGAACTGGAGCTGTTTAAGTCTTTTAGCCCTTCTTCCTGGTGGAAGCAATTGAATGCAGAATAATTAGGTCCTTTAACCCTAATGAGGGTGGTGCCAGCAGTGTATTTAGGATTTCTGGTTAGTTTATCATGAATGCAAACTTATGATCACTTATGCTATGCTCTGAACTAATCAGATGAGACATCCACTTTCCCTTGAGGAGTTCATATATTGTGATTAAATAGAAAAGCATGCCCCTGAGGGAAAACTTGCTGGCCTACTAACCTATATTTGAGATTCATGTTCATTGATGAGCTTAAAAATCCCTTGGTAGCCAACAATAATCAGCATTTTTTTTCCAGTCGTTCTAACAAGTCAGCTTACAGATACCTGTTTTGAGCTGCTAAGCCACATGCTGTCTGTTCCACTCCTCACAGGCCACGGCTAGCTATTCACTGATCTATGATGCTCTTTCCCAGTCCTGCCCCCCTAACCCCTTCTCTCATAATGGTGGCCCCTGTTAATACAACAAAAATGGAAATTGTCAGCGTGGGCAGGTTGCCATATGGAGGTTGACAGCTGCTCAATCAGATTAAGACAAATGCACACAGGCAATGTGAGTGAAAAAAGAAAAAAAAATCATTTTGAAAAAAAAAATGTTTTCCTATTATTATTTTTCCTAGGATTTTAAGAAAAAGAATATCAATTTTAAAGACTGCTCTATAAAGCAGATAAGATTGAATCAGTGTTGATATAAAGCAAATTTTACAGGTGAACTAAATTTAAGAATTTTCTGTTTTGAACTTCAATCCTCTTTGCTTCTGGCCATAATGTTTAACTTAAGAAGCCTCATTCTCCCTTTCCACCTCATCCAATTCATACACATACTTCGGCTAGGTATGTTACAAAGTAATAAAGGCTCCTATTTCTGGAAAAGATAATAATGTTGAAAAATGGTAAAAATATGTTTTAAAAGGTTGCATAATATTCCAAGAGAAAAGTAACAGAATTTTAGAAGCCACACAACCATCAATAGCCAAGCTCATGAATAAATAAATATTTACAATATGTACATATGCATATCAAGGTAAAGCTACTTCATAGGAACTCAGACTCTGTGGNATGTTTAACTTAAGAAGCCTCATTCTCCCTTTCCACCTCATCCAATTCATACACATACTTCGGCTAGGTATGTTACAAAGTAATAAAGGCTCCTATTTCTGGAAAAGATAATAATGTTGAAAAATGGTAAAAATATGTTTTAAAAGGTTGCATAATATTCCAAGAGAAAAGTAACAGAATTTTAGAAGCCACACAACCATCAATAGCCAAGCTCATGAATAAATAAATATTTACAATATGTACATATGCATATCAAGGTAAAGCTACTTCATAGGAACTCAGACTCTGTGGAAAATATTTATGCAATGCATAGACAGTGACAAAAAATAGCACTAAAAAAGGAGGTAATTTTAAAGTAAAGAACAGTAGACATGTTTAAAGTTATTGAATAATTTGCCTGACCTTCCTAAAATATACAAGACTCTTTTAACAATAAATAAAATATGTTGGCTATGATTGCCTGTTCCTGAACTTGACTGAGTCATATCATCATTGTACAGTAGAGCTAACAAATTTTAGCTGAGCTAGAGTACATTAGAAAGAGTAGTCATATGCTCAGATGAACTATTTCAGACCTGATTTACAAATGAAATCTAGTGCCTTAAAGCTGTGTGCAATGTATAAATGCCTAGGAAAGCTTGCACTTTGAAATAAACCTTTGTGACTAAGTTAACAATTTTTCTAAAATCTTGCAGCTGTCTAACTTTCTCACTGGATAGCTAAGCCTCCAAAGTCTATTGCTGAAGTTTATCATAGGAAATGATACTCTCACAGGGTAGAACTGCCTACTGTCTTCAAAAAATTTATATAGGAAGTACAAGTTAACACTCCTGACATCACCTAGAGTTGATAACAGCATACATCTCTAGATCCCAAGCCATCAAAAAGCTGCCATGTAGGCTAACATAAATAAGAGCTTGCAGTCTGCAAGGAAAAAAAAAAAAAGCAGTTGTGACTAGAGCAGAGGAGGCGCTCACATGTGGTGTCACCCCCAGGCTTCGGTTAGGCATGGTCTTTGTCACCTCCAAGTTAACCAGGTTTATTTCAATTTGGGAGATGGCAGACAGGAAGCAGGACCCCTAAATGTTTCATTTTTGTTGTGGTTGATGGCAGAAGCATCTGGCTGTCAGGAGCATCAGAGAAAGTTTGGTTCAGTTGCCCAGTCATGTCCTACTCTGCGACACCATGGACTGCAGCATGCCAGGATTCCCTGTCCATCACTAACACCTGGAGCTTGCTCAAACTCATGTCTATGGAATTGGTGATGCCATTCAGCCATCTCATCCTCTCTTTTCCCCTTCTCTGCCTGCCTTCAATCTTTCCCAGCATCAGGGTCTTAACTAAGGAGTCAGTTCTTCACATCAGGTGGCCAAAGTACTGGAGCTTCAGCTTCAGCATCAGTCCTTCTAATGAATATTCAGGACTGATTTCCTTTCCAACTGAAACCCCATACCCACCAGAGATGCTGAGAGGGCTCAAACAAAACCTTGTGCACACTAGGATCCAGGGACCCACAGAGGCTGAGCCAGACCTGACTTTGAGCATCTGAGTGTCTCCTGTGGAGGCACGGGTCAGCAGTGGCCTGCCACGGAGACAGGGGCTCTGGCTGCTGCAGACCTGGGAGGCTCACCTTGTGACATACATCCTCCCGGAGGAGATCACCATTAGCCCCACCATAGAGCCAGCTAGCAGATGACTCACAGACTGGAAAACATTCATACCAAAGAATTTCTCGGATTGTTATGAAAGTTCTAGGACCCCCACAGGCTTCCCAACCTGGGGATCCCACAAAGGGACTGAGAACCCCAGGGAATTTGACTTTGGAGGCCAGTGGGATGTGATCATAAACCTTCCACAGGACTGGGGAAACAGACTCTTGGAGAGCACAAACAAAACCTTGTGCACACCAGGACCCAGGAGAGAAGAGCAGTGACCCCACAACAGACTGAACCAGACTTGCCTGTGAGTGTCCAGGAGTCTCTGGTGGAGGTGTGAGTTGACAGTGGACTGCCACGGGGTCAGGGGCACTGAACAGAACCGTGCTAGTATAAGTCATTTGAAGGAGGTCACCATTACAGCTATTAGCCCTACCATGGCTTGGCCTCAGGCCAAACAACAGGAAGGGAACATAGCCCCATCCATCAACAGAAAATTGGATTAACGATTTACTGAGCATGGTCCCATCCATCAGAATGAGACCCCAGTTTCCCCATAGCCAGTCCCTCCCATCAGGGATCTTCAAAAAGCCTCTTGTCCTTATCCATCAGAGGGCAGACAGAATGAAAACCACAGGCACAGAAAACTAACCAAACTGATCACATGGATCACAGCCTTGTCTAACTCAAGGAAACTGGGGGCCATGCAATGTAGGGCCACCCAAGACAGATGGGTCATGGTGGAGAGTTCTGACAAAACGTGGTCCACTGAAGAAGGGAATGGCAAACCACTTCAGTATTCTTGCCTTGAGAACCCCATGAACAGTACGAAAAGGCAAAAAGATATCAGAGACAGTTAACTCTGTCCTTTCACACCTAGCTTGAGTGTGTGTGCCCAGGCCCTAACACGGGAAGCATGGGGCTTCATTACTGAACTCCTCCATGTGCCTGGAATATCTTTCCTTAGAGAGACAGTCTCCAAATCTGACTATCTCTTCTGGGGATTCTGGGAGGTACTTAGTGCCCAGTAAGAAAATTCTTCTCTGCCTGTTCCAACAGGAACGGGCTCTATTGAAACAGAGACTCCCTCATGGTATACTCAGCTTCTCAACTTTCTTTTTCTTAGTGTCCCCCTCTTTCCCACTTTGTAAGCTACTACCTTCCCATTATAAGCTACTAGGACTTCCCTGCTGGCCCGGACGGTAAAGCGTCTGTCTACAATGCGGGAGACCCGGGTTTGAGGCCTGGGTTGGGAAGATCCACTGGAGAAGGAAGAGGCAATCCACTCCAGTAGTATTTCCTGGAAAATCCCATGGTCAGAGGAGCCTGGTAGGCTACAGTCTATGGGGTTGCAAAGAGTCGGAAACAACTGAACGACTTCACCTTCCCATTCAACTAGTTTCAAAAGCATACAAATTTGCTATAACACTCTCTGTTCTACAAAAACAATAAAGGAAAAGGAATCTTTCTCTTGACTTCAAGCCTATCCCAGCTAACATGCCTTCTGTTCCCTCCTCTGAGTATAATTCTTGAAAGAACCACCCTCACTTCTGAATGTATTTTCAGCCCACTCTCACCTGGCTGCCAACTCTGCGCATCACTGGCACTACTCTGTGCGAGGCTGGTTATGGTTTGGTGTTGAATTCAGTGAAAGGCCCAGACATTCAACTTCTCAAAACTGGATCCAGTTAGATCTTTTTTTCTTTTTTTTTTTCCCTTGAAATTCTCTGCTCTCTGGGCTTCTGTGACCACATTCTCCTGATTTCATACATCTTGTCTTCTCCTTGTCCCCTCATCCTAAATGGCCTCCATCCATTCACATGGCATTAAATCCCACTTTTACATTGACAGTGCCCAGATTCCCATATTCAGATCTCAAATACAATAGTCTAGGCAAGCCAAAACTTGTATCTAAAATAGATACTTGACTTTTCTCAGGTTATGAGTTACCTATCAAAACATACTTAGGCCAAGTCATTCCTCTGCTTAAAATCACCCATGTAACAAAGGGTAAAGTTCAAACTTCCTGTATGACCCAGCACCTGCCTCTCTTTGGGGTTCACCTGTGCTCCTCCGTATCAGCATTGGCCAACCATGCAAGTTCCATTCAGCTTTCTGGGCATGTCAGGATTTTTCATATTGAGGGTTGGTGAAAAAGTTTATTCAGGTTTTTCCATAACATCCTATGAAAAATCTAAACCAACTTTCTGGCCAGCCCAATACTTGCAACCTTTACATAGGCTGTGGGTGGGCCAACAGGCTGTGAGTGGGCCTCCTGCTCTTTGAAGGACTTCTTCTTTCTTGGCCAAATGGAAACATCAATTATTCCAAGAGGTCATCCCTGATCACATAAGATGTTGTCTCATTAGAAGCACACCAAAAAATTCACTTCCATTGCTTTGGTGAAAATGAAAAGTGAAAGTTACTCAGTCATATCCAGCTCTTTGCAACCCCATGGACTATATAGTTCATGGAATTCTCCAGGCCAGACTGGAGTGGGTAGCTTTTCCCTTTTCCATGGGATCTTCCCAACCCAGGGATCAAACCCAAGTCTCCCACATTGTAGGAGGCTTCTTTACCAGCTGAGCTACGAGGGAAGCCGTACAGCTTTGGTACACAGCCTCTTTGGGAACTGAAGACTATTCCTTACTAAATATAGTCCCAAAGTTAATAAACATCTTTTTTTGTACCTGGCATTTCTTTCTCTCTCTTTCGTGGTATTTCTCTCTCCTCTCTACCGAGACTGCCCTGCTTACCAAAATCTTTTCTCAGAGAAAACACACATACTCAGTGTTATGGTCGTTCCTTTAAAAAAATGTTTAGAGCTTTTTCTCCAACTGTGTAATCAAACACGCCCTCCCATATAAGAGGAGCAGTAGGGAGGAGTACTGTTTAACCCCTAGGCCCTTCCTACCACCAAGGAAAGCACACTGTTAGGATTTCTCTTACTTCCCTTCCCATTGCACCACATAAGAAGTCTAGATTTCTGTAAAGTAAGTCATATCATTTTCACCACGTTACCACAGTTTTCTGGAGCATTCAATGGAAATAAGTCTTGCGCATACTTTCTAAATCCATCCATGGGGCAAGAAGTTAGAGAATGTGCAAAAACATTATCTGCTCATAAATATGAGAACCAACCCTGCCCACACTCACCTCCAGAGTACAGTGTAACATGTGAGTGGCATCTCACATTAGAAGCAGAAAAGCAGTTTTCACAAACCAAGCTAGGCACTAAGGCAAGACCAATATATCACTGGTGACCCAGAGAGTTTTCATTGATCTGACATTATGAATTTTTTCCTTTTTGTCAGACAAGGAACCATCAAAAAGTAGTAGGCAACAATGAATGTAAAGTTTGATTATAATTTCATTAAATTATAAAACCAATAATATTACTTTAAGTGTGAGTATCCAAGCAATAACCCAAGATCATAAATCAATATGGAAAGGATTTAATTTATATAAACTGAAGCAACAGCCAACTTTTCAAACACATGAATACCAGCTGCCTGTTCTCAATATAGTGATACCTGAATGATTCCCATTGTCCTTAAAATGTGAATTTTATACATTGCCAACAAAATAGCAAACAGTATTTATTCAAATCTATAAAAAGTCACTGTGAATGAATTCTTTCATATTATACCTTATTCCTGCCCCTGACAAGTGATTTGCACTACCAGTTAGCACAAAGCTACAATTCTCCCAAGACAGCAGTGCACTGGAATTGCATTCTGCAATAGGTTTAATTAAGCCATCAGAATCTACTTCAGGGCTACTTATATGCTATTTCTTGAGACCAGCTTTGCAGAGAAAATCCCATTTACTAGTAAAATGATTCTTTTGCTTAAAGAATGAGAAATTTTGTTTCAAAAGAAGCACACTGGACAATCTGAGTCCAGTAATGGGCTTAGCCACCTGCCTACCCAGTTGTTGTGAAATTTCTTCCCTGCTTGCTCTCTGCTGCTCCCCACTCCCCCCACCCCACCTACCTCCTGAAGGATCCCACTTAAGGCCAGCTTCCTACACCGTGCAGCCACACAGCTATGATGGCAGTAGCCTGCCACAGGGGACTGCACACAGTAGACACCAAGTCTTACGGCTTCTGCTACCAAATTATAGTAAACACTAGGAGTCACACAGTGAGCAGCAGAGAGACGATTTTAGAGATGTCATTCCAACCAGAGCCATGTCAAAGCTGTTGGATTCCAGGACGCTTGCAGTGAAATTGGTTGTCCTCTAAGTGGTTTCTTCTAAAAATGTAATTGCTTTGTTCTGGGTTCAGAAAGGCACAGGAGGGAGAACACGATTTCCATCCCCTACTGCTGCCACAGACTCCAGTACAAGGCCAGTAAAACAATAGAGTCATCGTCTTTTTATCTCAGTGCCAGAGAGATTTTCTCTCCTTGGCTTCCAGACAGAATTCACTTATTATAATTATCTTCTGAGCTGGCAGTGGCCACTGTCTGAAACTTTACACAAGTTCCAGTGAAAACCTATGGAGCTGCCGCCCACGTCAGGCTGGAGCAGGGCTGGCCCTCCCCTCCCTGCTGCCAAGCCATTTCACTCACACAGAGGCAAGTACACATGCGATGCATAAGCACAGTGGGAAAGGAATCGCTTTGGAAATGAGTATACTACAAAGCACATGTGAAATTTCCCTTTGGCATGAAACCTAAGTTGACATATTAAACCTGAAGAAAGAATTGTATAGTAAGTCAATACTGTGTAACGAACCTGGGTTGTTACCCACAAGTGTTATTGGCAACATATGATTTAATTATTGTAAATTATTAACTATATGAAATTCATGGAAACTTAAATATTTATACTGAGAACCCTCTCACCATCTATAGTACCATCTGTAACAATTTATTGCTTCCAGCAACATTTTTCCCTCCTTCTGCCTAAATAGATTCATATTTCCTTCTTCCTTACTCTTTGATTAAAATCTTGAAGTAGTATTTAATTGTATGCTCAGATGTATTTAAAACAATATTATTTTGAACATAATTTTTATAACAATAATTTTACAAGAAAAATAAAATGGGAGAGCTTTGAATTCATTTAAATATACAATTCTTGTGTTCAGAACATTAAAATTGAGCAAGTTTCACATATTTCTTTCAAAATGTGGAATTTCTCCGTGTATAAAGTGCCTTCAGGAACTATGGAAACCCAGACTTTAAATGGTTTTGTCTTCATTTAACTTTTACCCACACACATTGTTTTAAATTAAACAGGAAAATGTCTTGTAAGGTCATGCATACTCCTCACAAAGTGATAATTTTATTAAACTACATCTTTTAATTGGCAAAGGTCATGCAACTAGTAACTGGAGGATCCTGAACCCAAAGTATCTCTTAGCTATAATCAATGATTCTTTCTTTCCCCAAAGTGTCCTGAATTAGCAGTGGTTCATCATTTTCCACATACATTAAGAAAGGCAAACATGAATTTAAATCTCTCCCCTGACACACACTGCCTTCTGGATTTTCTAACTGATGACCCAGTAGCTGAAATGGATGTCAAGATGTCTATGCTACACAGCAAAGGATAAAGAAATGGAGGCAGCAGAGAAATCATCACAGAGGCATGTGGAGGAAAGAACACTCCAGTCCTGAGGTGGTTATAAAGGCAGGACTTCAATGCCTGTCACCTGCAGCACGCTGCAACCCACCTGTGTTGGCCAGGAAGTAGCAGAAGAGCCACTGAAGGGAGATGTGGTCAAACAGGGCAGCCAGTGCCCACAGGAGTTATCCAAGGAGCCTGGAAGAGAATCTGGATTTCCTCTTCCAGTGAAAGATTGTGGAAGTTAGCTGAGAGAAAGAGGCTTACTAATAAGCAAGAAGACCCAATGGATCTTGTGGTTGCCACAAACGGATGTCAAGGAAGAGGCAGCTAATGGACCCTGTGAATAGGCAATGGGAGGGAACCCTGACTTCCCTGTGGATGCCAGCTATGGAGGACTGGCTATACTCCAGGCCCAAATTTATCAATGTCCACATTAGAGATACAACATGCACAAAATCCAGGGACTGGATAGTTTTGTAATATAAAGGTGGCATCAGGGAGGCTAATTTCAGGAAGGAGGACAGAGAAAACTCTAAACTGATAGAATATACCAGTAACATACTTTTTAATTTTTGTGGCCGTCAGGCAAAATAGAGAATAAAGTGATAGATGAATAAATTTGCAAGAAGTACCCCTCAGTACATGAAATTTTGTAACAGCTACACAAGGGGGAAAGTAGTTAATTTCCTTTAAAAAAAAATGAAAGAACATTTTCTCCTTTGAATTTTAAGTTGGAAGCATTTCATCTTGAATGTGAAGGATGACAATGCTTATTCTTAAAGGAAACATAACTCAGAATTTTGTAAAACATACTATTTCCACATGCCTTCACTTAACTAATAATTTTTCACTCTGAGGAAATAGCCAGGTTTCTAACTTTCTTCTATAGAACAATTTTTAAGCAGTGCCTCATTTCAGTGCTTAGACTTCTAAGTCACGTGAAAACTTTCTTGTTTGTCAAGCTTCCCATCAAGATCAACGTTCTTCTGTTGGCATGTGAAAGCAGGAAGGAAGATGCCACCCAATACTGCAACATGCCTCCCTCAGCCTTCAGTTCAGTTCAGTAGCTCAGTCGTGTCCAGCTCTTTGTGACACTGTGGACTGCAGCACACCAGGCTTCCCTGTCCATCACCAACTCCCAGCTTACTCAAACTCTTGTCCATCAAGTCAGTGATGCCATCCAACCATCTCATCCTCTATCGTCCCCTTCTCCTCCTGCCTTCAATCTTTCCAAGTGTCAGGAAATTTTCCAGTGAGTCAGTTGTTTACATCAGGTAGCCAAAGTATCAGCCTTACAAACTAATATTTTAAAATAAATAAATATATTTTTAAAAGTGAAGATGGAAGTTTGGGGAAATAGAACTCATCCATAGATAATAAAGTACAAAATATGACAATGACACATAAGTCATGGTTCTTTATTTTCTCCTGCCAAAGTGTAAACTCTATAGATATTTTCAAGAGAAAACAAAAATTGGCATCAACCCATGATTGCCATCTTGTGGAGAATTCCAGCACTACTAATGTGTTAGGATTTCTGTCCCTCAGGTATTTTAATAAAAATGCCTCTGGAGATTCTTCAGGCACTCCTTCCATTATTTAATAATCTTTTCTGCAAATAAGCTCTGCCTCCTAGCTGACCTAAATCCCCAGGGTTATCTCCTGTAGATGCACTGGAGAGCTACCGCCGTTGACTGAGCTGTAATGTTTTACATACTCAGTCAGGTTATTAAATCATGCCTGTGACTTGACTTTTCCAGGTTAAAAAGTTCCACGTTAGTTGACATTTCCACCAAATTCCTATGTTCCATCTCTTACTAGGTTTTCAAACTTCTGAAAACTTGGACTATGTGTTGTGGGTTTGGGTCACTTCTGTATTTCTTCACTCCCTCTACATGCACGTTTTAAAGAAGTTTAAAGTGGGGGCAGGACCAGGGCTCAGAGTTTACAGGTGTAATCATTTCTGAAGGCACACTCAGAATCCCAGGAGAGCCATTAAACTGCAGCTTCAGATCGTCTACCAGGAACCACATCAAAACGCCGATGCTTCAGAAGTGTGCACATGCACACAGCACACAAAATTCACCAAATCACTCCACTCCACATGCATCACAAAAACTGACAATTTCCCCTTTCACTTGAACTGATCAGTTCAGTCGTGTCTGACTCTTTGCAACCCCATGGGCTGCAGCACGCCAGGCTTCCCTGTCCATCACCAGCTCCTGGAGCTTACTGAAACTCATGTCCATTGAGTCAGTGTTGCCATCCAACCATCTCATCCTCTGTCATCCCCTTCTCCTCCTGCCCTCAATCTTTCCCAGCATCAGGGTCTTTTCCAACGAGTCAGTTCTTCGCCTGAGGTGGCCAATGTACTGGAGTTTCAGCTTCAACATCAGTCCTTCCAATGAATATTCAGGACTGATCTCCTTTAGGATGACTGGTTGGATCTCCTTGCAGTCCAAGGAACTCCCAAGAGTTTACTCTACCACCACAGTTCAAAAGCATTAATTCTTCAGTGCTCAGCTTTCTTTATAATCCAACTCTCACATTCATACATGACTACTGGAAAAAACCATACCTTTGACTAGATGGACCTTTGTCCAACACATTCAATAATCTTCAGTTTGTCTTATGACCAGAGTTGTTAAAGAGTTTATTACATCAGCAATCCCCAACCTCCAGGCCTCAGACCTGTAGCTCCTGTCAGATCTGCAGTGACATTAGATTAAAGTGCACAATAAATGAAATCAGTCCATGGAAAAATTGTCTTCCACAAAACTGGTCCCTGATGCCAAAAAGGTTGGAGACCACGGTAATATTAATACATCCTCCACAGTCAGCCAGAGAAACCTATCAGCTGCAATTTAAAATTAAATATGACTATTTTTCACCAGTCCTTACTACCCAGAACTAAGTCCAAACCAACATCATCTCTTACTCAGACAGTTACACTAGCCTTCTAGCTGATACCCCTGGTTCTACCCCTACCTTCCTGCAGGGTGCATTCAACACAGAAGCCAGAGTGATTCTGCTAACACACAGGTCAAATCACAGCACCCCGTCCCTTCCTCAAAATGCTCTCATGACTCCTGCCACTTAGAATAAATGCCGGAGTCTTTGCTATGACCAGTGTGGCACTCAGAAAGCAGCTGCCACACTGTCTGCCTCATCCCCTCCACTCTTTCCTGAATTCACTCTGGCCAAACTATACCAGCCTCCCTGCTACTCCGCACACTCTCAAACCTACTCCCAGCTCAGGGCTTTTCCTCTTACTGCTCCCGCTCCAGGAGATACTCTTTGCCCCCAGTAGCAGCTGCATGGCTCACTCCCTCAAGACCTTCAAGTCCTTTCTCAAAAAGTTGCCTTCTCAGGAAAGCCTTCCCTTCCATTCAATATCTTCCTTTCTTGTTTTGTTTTACTCCTCAGCATTTCATAATTTACTAGCAAATATTTTGCTTGTTTTGCTTGTTTACTGTCTGTGCTAGTTTTGAATTGTTAGCATATCAAATTACCACAAACTTAATAACTTAAAAACAACAGAAATTTATCTTACAGTTCTGTAGTCCAATAGGCTTCTTTGCTCCAGGTCTTGTGAGGCTGAAATCAAAGTGTTAGCTGACTGGGCTCTTAGCAAGAGACTCTAGAATTTGCTTCCAAATTCATTAAAGTTACTTGCAAAATTCAGTTCAATGTGGTTATGAGACTGAAGCCCCCATTTCTATTTTTGACTGTCAGCCTCAGCTTCCAAAAGCTGTCTGCATTCCTAGTCCTCTTCCTCACACTGAAAGGCTCAAGCAGAAGATCTAGTCCTTATCCTGCTTTAAATCTCTTTACCCTTTGGCCTCATCCCTCCTTAGGTCTTCTTCTTTCAAGCCTCTTTTCACTCCAGCTGAAGGAAATTCTCTGATTCTCAAGGCTCGAGTGATTAGATAGGGCCCAACTGGGTTATCTTGGAAAATAATCGGGAAACTCCCTATTTTAAGGCCTTTACCCTTAATTAAGGGGCTTCCCTTAATTAGTGGTAAAGAATCCATCTGCCAATGCAGGAGAAGTGGGTTCAATCCTTGGGTTGGAAAGATCCCCTGGAGAAGGAAATGGCAACCCACTCCAGTATTCTTACCTGGGAAATCCCATGGACAGAGGAGCTTGGTGGGCTACAGTCCATTGGGTACTGAAAAGGTCAGACACAACTGAGCAATTAAAACAACAACCCTTAATTACAATGACAGAGTCCCTCCACAGCAGTATCTAAATTAGAGTTTGATTGCATTAGGTGATGGGAATCTTGGGGAACCATCTTTAAAATTCTTCCTACCACGTTGTCAGACTGCTGCTGCTAAGTCACTTCAGTCGTGTCCGACTCTGTGTGACCCCATAGACGGCAGCCCACCAGGCTCCCCCCTCCCTGGGATTCTCCAGGCAAGAATACTGGAGTGGGTTGCCATTTCCTTCTCCAATGCATGAAAGAGAAAAGTGAAAGTGAAGTCGCTCAGTCTGTCCGACTGTTAGCGACCCCATGGACTGCAGCCCACCAGGCTACTCCGTCCATTGGATTTTCCAGGCAAGAGTACTGGGGTGGGGTGCCATTGCCTTCCCCGACGTTGTCAGACTACCCCCATGTAATATAAATCATATGAGAGCAGGAATGTTTGAGTTTTGTGCAGTGCTGTATCTCCAGCATTTAAAAATAGTGCCTGGGACAAAGGAGACCGACAATAAAAATAATAAATGTTGGACAAAAGTATCTGGTCCCAGGGATCTTAAAATGAAGATGTGAATTCCATAAAGTGATCCATGTGAAACATGCAATGTTCATGCATGAGCACTTTTTTTTTTTTTTT
>SJYX01023464.1:20953-31032 GCA_006410675.1 Oreotragus oreotragus | reverse complement strand
GCAGCCCATTAGGCTCCCCCGTCCCTGGGATTCTCCAGGCAAGAACACTGGAGTGGGTTGCCATTAAGTGGGCCCATACTTTTTATCAAATTCTTAAAATGGCTATACCTCCCAGTGTGGCTGGGATAATTCTCATTTATGCTGCCTCTTTGCTCAGAATAATTATTCATTATTCTCTCAAAGTGTTCAAGTTTACATGATATATTATATGATTATCCTAGATTCTCAAAGGTGTTCATGGTCCAACAAAGTTCAAGCTTTTATGCAGTGTACTGTTTAAACTTACAAACAGAAATCTTTTATTTTTTCTCACAAAATATACATTCGCTCCTTTGAAAACACATGTGAACAAGGACTTTTACAATTAAGACTATCTCACCAAAAGACCATGCTGCCTCAGATTATAGATATGAGAAAAGGCAGTGGGCGTGAAAACAAATAAGTGACCCTGAGAATTTGGCTACACCGCCTTCGATGGGATCCTGTGTTCCATCCATTCAGTGAGATAACAGAGCACTCTGTGCACCTAATGTTACTAAGAAATACTACACCAGAGAATTCTTGGTTTAGGAGAGATTTATACTATTAAGACTTCAATCATTTTAACTGTGCTTATGCCTTGGCTATAATAATGCTGATAAAAGTGAAGAATATTTAGTAACTATAATTGAAAGCTGAATACATGGAAAATATTTCTGTTGTCTCAAAGCCTTTCCTATATTTCTAAAATAGTTATGTATTGAGGACTATTAACTTCATTGGAAAATCTGGTGGGTATTTCTTTTTTACTCATTTTTCTTCATTTTCTACTTTTATAAAAAAANACTATAATTGAAAGCTGAATACATGGAAAATATTTCTGTTGTCTCAAAGCCTTTCCTATATTTCTAAAATAGTTATGTATTGAGGACTATTAACTTCATTGGAAAATCTGGTGGGTATTTCTTTTTTACTCATTTTTCTTCATTTTCTACTTTTATAAAAAAATTGGAGTTTTATTTACTTACTCTTGGAGAAATTTGATCATGGCCTTACTGCCTGATCAACAACTCCATCTGTAAATTTAAGGGCAAAAGATGGCTTCTGTTGAGAAAATTGGTGATCTGACTAAACGATTAAGGAGTTAAGGGACTTTGAATGATTTTATAACTTTGCCTTCCCTCCACCACCACCACCACTACCATCCATCTCCCTCACACCCACCCCTGCCTGGGCATCCCAGGTGGCTCATCCACCTGTAATGCAGGAGACCCACATTTGATCCATAGGTCAGGAAAATGCCCTGGGGAAAGAAATGGCTACCAGCCCCAGTGTTCTTGCCTGGAGAATTCCATGGACAGAGGAGCCTGGCAGGCTATAGTCCATGAGCCTGGCAGGCTATAGTCCATGCGGTCGCAAAGAATCAGACACGACTGAGCAATTAATGCTTCCACTTTATCTCACTTTCAAGCTCATCACCTGAACCTGGCCTAACCCAATCTTCTCTCCTTCTCGCTCACCTACACCTATCTGTTNCAAAAAAAGTAAATAAATAAAGACAGGAAGCCAGAAAAATGAAGGCAAGAAACCATGAGTGGTGAAGAGAGCGACAGGGGAGTCCTAGGAGGGAGAAAGTCGGAGATGGGATCCTCCATTGGTCTCTGACAGACCCTGAGCCATGTGTATGTGAAACAGGCTTAAGTCAGCTCAGTTAAGGCAATAAGATCTAGACCAAGACCAGTATTCATATCGAAAAACTGAATTTTCCCATAAAACTCTTCTGTGAACATGTGAAACACACACTGAAGAACAATAGCAGAATCCAGAATCTCTACAACCTAACATTCATAATGTCCAGGATTGGTCCAAACTGACCCGTCATCTGAAAAATCAAGAAAATGGAATTTGTTCTCAAGAAGAAAGAGAAGCAAGGAAGCCGTATCTCAATATGAATCCAAGATGGAACCCACAGGCAAGACTTTGGAGGGAATATTGTAGCTACTGTCTGTGAAGTGAAACAAATATGTTTTAAATAAATGGAAAATAAGACATCTCATCAGAGATACTGACACAATAATAAAAAAAAAACAACTAAATGGAAATTCTAGAACCAAAACCCCTCAAAATTTCTGAAATAAAAATTTCACAGGAATAGACTTATGCTGGAGTAGACATACTGGAGTAATAAATGAAGTACATGCAAAATAGGTCAATTAAAGTGATTTAAAATGAAGGATACAGAGGAGAGAAAATTCTGAAAAGTTTGAGCAGAAATTCAAGGACCAGTTAAATGGTATCAAGTGGTCTAATACTTGAGTCATTGGAACAGTAAAGGGAGAGAAGAGAGAATGGGCAGAAAAAAATTTTTTGAAGAAATAAGGGCCAAAATTTCCCCAAACTGGATGAAGTATAGAACTTTGTAGATGCAAAGCAATAAGCAAACACCAAACAGGATAAACAGAAAGAAGCTTATGAGTTACATCCAAGTCAAACTGTTAAATCCCAAGAATAAAGAGTAGCATTTGGATGTTTCAGCTCATCCACAGCAACCAGTAGACAAAGGACACCATTTAAGGCCCTTCAGTCTTTGGCCTGCTCGTTGCCAGGAACAGTCCCTGCCCTTTGGATCCTCTGGCGAGTATCACTGATCCCAGCAAGGATACCCCAGAAGAAGAAGGCTGATCCCAGCAAGTTGTGTGGCTGCCTCCTGGGCCTGATGTCTGTGGCTGGGCTGCTAGAAGGAGCCTGTGGGAGGCTGGAGGGTGGGGGCAGGAAGCCTTGGGCAACAGCAGCTGCATCTTTCCTGGGGCAGCACCTCAAGGTATGTCTGGTCCCTGACTCAGTAACACCACCTCCCCCCAGCCCCGAGGGGAAGCACCAGCTTATCACTTTTACTAATCTGCAGAGTCTTACTGGGACTTCTTAGCGTTTCTGCCACCTGTGTGCCCACTTCCTTGGTTTATAGTCGTGCACGCTCAGTCGTTCAGTTGTGTCCAACTCTTTGCGACCCTATGGACTGTAACCCACCAGGCTCCTCTGCCCATGGGATTTTCCAGGCAGGAATACTGAAGTGGGCTGCCATTTCCTCCTTCAGGGGTTCTTCCTGATCCAGTCACTTTGGTTTATCATGGTTTCTGTTTTCCTAGGCCCTCACTGACATAAGAGTTGACAACTCAAGTGAAAAAACTAGAAACTTGTTTAAAGAACAAAGATGGGTTGTAACAAATATCAAATTATGAGCTGGTTGAAAATGAGCTGGTAGTAGAATGATGAGAAAGAGGAAACGTACTAATTTTGCCATTGCCTGTAGTAGGGAAGTAACCAGTTCAGTTCAGTTCAGTCACTCAGTCATGTCCAACTCTTTGTGATGCTATGGACTGCAGCATGCCAGGACTCCCTGTGCATCACCAACTCCTGGAGCTTGCACAAACTCATGTCCATCGAGTCAGTGATGCCATCCAACCATCTCATCCTCTGTTGTCTCCTTCTCTTCCTGCCTTCAATCTTTCTCAGCATCAGGGTCTTTTCCAATGAGTCAGTCCTTCACATCATGTGGCCAAAGTATTGACGCTTCAGCTTCAGCATCAGTCCTTCCGATGAATATTCAAGACTGATTTCCTTTGGATGGACTGGTTGGCTCTCCTTGCAGTCCAAGAGACTCTCAAGAGTCTTCTCCAACACCACAGTTCAAAAGCATCAATTCTTCAGCCCTCAGCTTTCTTTATAGTCCAACTCTCACATCCGTACATTACTATTGGAAAAACCTTAGCTTTGACTAGATGGACCTTTGTTGCCAAAGTAATGTCTCCGCTTTTTAATATGCTGTCTAGAAGAGATTAGTAACAGTGATAAGTTGCTTGGGGGAACTAATAGATACTTTCTATACAAATATTGGGTTGGTTTGTTCAAGTTTTTCTGTCACATCAGATGGAAAAACCCAAGTAAACTTTTTGGCCAACCCAGTAGAATGTTAACATTATTATTATAAAGATATTTACTAGAAAATATATTAATTTCCTAAATATCACAAAGATGACACTAAAAAACAAAGGCAAACAAACAGACCAACAAATAAAATGGAATTATGTTGACTTATAAAGAAACTCTAAAACTATAAAGCAAATCATAATATAATATAACGGAACTAAGACTAAACATATGCTAGTTTCATCAATAAACAAATACAAACAGGGTTAATGCTCAAAGAGAAAGAATATTTTCAGATTTGATGCTAAAGCAGAGTTGAATTCTATATACCTGGGACACAACTAAGGCAAATCAGAATATTGAAAGTAAAAGGGTAAGTAAAAGTAGTTTAGTGGAAAATACACCCAAAGTCTTCCCTAGTGGCTCAGGTGGTAAAGAATCCCCCTGCAATGTGGGAAACCTGGGTTCAATCCCTGGGTTGGAAAGATTCCCTAGGGGAGGGCATGGCAACCCAGTCTAGTATTCTCACCTGGAGAATCCCCATGGACAGAAGAGCCTGGTGGGTTATAGCCCATGAGGTCACAGAGATTTGGACATGGCTAAGTGACTAAGCACACACACACCCCCAAAGGAAGCAGGGGTCCTGGTTTTTCAGACAAATTGGAATTCAGGCCAAAAAAGTGATTAGGCAAGACCAATAAAAGCACCTTATAAAGCTAAAGGGTGTGATTCACAGTGAAGATAAAATAGCTATAAATTTATAACTATTAGTCTGTATAAATATAAATAGATAAAATAGTTATAAAGCACCAAATAGCCAAGCAATAGCGCCCATAAACTTGAAATCATAGGAGAGGAAAGGAGAAATAGAAAGAAACATGCTGGCCTCCTCCCTTGTTTCTATGGTTTATAAGTCAAGTGCTGCTGCTGCTGCTAAGTCGCTTCAGTCGTGTCCGACTCTGTGCGACCCCAGAGACGGCAGCCCACCAGGATCCCCTGTCCCTGGGATTCTCCAGGCAAGAACNTAGGAGAGGAAAGGAGAAATAGAAAGAAACATGCTGGCCTCCTCCCTTGTTTCTATGGTTTATAAGTCAAGTGCTGCTGCTGCTGCTAAGTCGCTTCAGTCGTGTCCGACTCTGTGCGACCCCAGAGACGGCAGCCCACCAGGATCCCCTGTCCCTGGGATTCTCCAGGCAAGAACACTGGAGTGGGTTGCCATTTCCTTCTCCAATGCATGAAAGTGAAAAGTGAAAGTGAAGTCGCTCAGTCGTGTCTGACTCTTCGCGACCCCATGGACTGCAGCCTATCAGCCTCCTCCGTCCATGGGATTTTCCAGGCAAGAGTACTGGAGTGGGGTGCCATTGCCTTCTCCGATAAGTCAAGTAGGTAAAATGAAATCAATAATATAGAACTTTTGTATAGCATACAGTGAATATGATAGCTCTGATTAATACGTGTATCAAACTCTCTTCTCTACATACAGAGTATTCTTAGCTTCTTTCTATTGTGATTACATTTTTATTGAGTATCAGGTTGATGTTGTTCACTTGCTGAGTCAGGTTCAACTCTTTGCAACCCCAGGGACTGCAGCATGCCAGGCTCCTAGGTCCTCCACTATCTCCCAGAGTTTGCTCAAATTCATGTCCATTGAGTCAGTGATATTGTCTAACCATATCATCCTCTGTCGCCCCCTTCTGATTTTGGCTTCAGTCTTTCCTAGCATCAGGGTCTTTTTCAATGAGCCGGCTCTTCGCATCAGGTGACCAAAGTATTGGAGCTTCAGCAACAGTCCTTCCTGTGAATATTCAGGGTTGATTTCCTTTCCGATTGACTGGTTTGATTTCCTCGCTCACAAGAGTCTTCTCCAGCACAATTCAAAAGCATCAATTCTTCGGCATTCAGCCATCTTTATGGTCCAACTCAGTGGTAAAGAATCTACCTGCCCATGTAGGAGACACAGGAGACACATGTTCAATCCCTGGGTTGGGAAGATCCCCTGGAGTAGGAAATGGCAACCCACAACAGTATTCTTGCCTGGAGAATCCCATGGCCATGGACAGAAGAGCCTGGCGGGCTACAGTCCTGGGTATCCTGAGTCGGACACGACTGAGCACACACACATGTTCCAGGGTTTCGAGGATAACCATGGCTGGATTTCCTTGACTCTTTGGTTGAATAAGTGATTTTAGCTCTAGCAACACTGCGGCATGTTAAGAAAAAGAACCCCGAGGCTTGTAGGTACCTGGTGGCGCGGAGACACATGCATACCTATGGCCGATTCATGTTGAGGTATGGCAAAAAACCATCACAACATTGTTAAGTAGCTGTCCTCTAATTAAGACAAATAAATTAACTTTTAAAACACTGACAAGTCTACAGCTCCTGGTTAAATGCAATCAATTAGCCACATACATGCATCTCCTTTCCCTTCAAAATAAAAAATATACGAAGCCACAAGGGCAAAGATTTTGGTAGAGGAGATACCAGAAGATGAAAGATGTGAACACATTTCTGAGAGCTACATATGGAAGGCTGGCCAATTTGCAGAGTAAAAGAAGACAAACTGGATCAATGGTCCACTTTGCAGGTTGACTTAGAGCCCCTTCCCTGTCCTGCACCTGGATGGGGTGCATCCAGCAGGCTGGAAAGGGACTGGCAGACAGACTCAGCGGTCCCCACCCTTTGGAAGAAGCCCCCTCAAGCTGCTCTCTGTTACAGGCTGGACCTGCTTGGCCAGGTGGGATCCGGCTTCAGGGGAGCCGCAGACACCCCAGAAGACACCCCAGGTCTGCCCTCTGCCAGACCTGCCTGTGGACAACCGTGTCTGTCCCAGCACCCACCACCAAGGCATATTTGCTGACTTGCGTTTTAGTTTCTGCAGCCCTGGAGCTGTGGTCTGTGTATGTAGCCCCAGGCACAGAGTGACTTGTGTTGGAAGCACAGAGGGGAAGGACACAAGGAGATTTTTCAGGGAAGAATGGATTTCAGGTTTATAGACACAAAAATTTGATGCCTTATGATCTTCCAAACAGACCATCACCTCCTCTTGGACCTCAGCTTTACAAGGATTTTAGAACAGGAGGCAGACTCTTGGCCACATCAGCTGGGCACAGAGAGAAAACCAGCCTACCCAGGGCCTTTCCTGCTTTCCTGCAGCAGTCTCTGCCACTGTGGGCAGAAGAAGGAAGACATGCAAATTAGAAAAACAAGAGACTGTGATAGAAGATCAGCTTTCAAAATCTGGGCTGTGGGCATAATAAGCTGGAGACACAATCCCATCAGAACACCTAGGGTGGGACAAGAGGGAAATTCCATTTTAAAACCACAAGAGTTGCTTGATTTCCANATATATTCTGCTTCTGTTAAGTTCATACCATTTCTGTCCTTTATTGTGACCATCTTTGCATGAAATGTTCCCTTGGTATCTCTAATTTTATTGAAGAGATCTCTAGTCTTTCCCATTCTATTGTTTTCCTTTATTTCTTTCCATTGATCACGGAGGAAGGCTTTCTTATCTCTCCTTGGTATTCTTTGGAACTCTGAATTCAAATGGATATATCTTTCCTTTTCGCCTTTAACTTTTGTGTCTCTTCTTTTCACAGCTATTTGTAAAGCCTCCTGAGACAACCATTTTACCTTTTTGTATTTCTTCTTCTTGTGGATGGTTTTGATCACTGCCTCCTGTACAGTATTACAAATATCCATCCATAGTTCTTCAGCCATAGATCTTCTATCAGATCTAATCCCTTGAATCTATTTGTTACTTCCACTGTATAACTGTAAGGGATTTGATTTAGGTCATACCCAAATGGCCTAGTGGTTTTCCCTACTTTCTTCAATTTAAGTTTGAATTTAACAATAATGAGTTTATGATCTGAGCCACAGTCAGCTCCTGGTCTTGTTTTTGCTGACTGTTTCCCATCTTTGGCTGCAAAGAATATAATCAACCTGATTTCAGTATTGACCATCTGGTGATGTCCATGTGTAGAGCTCTCTTGTGTTGCTGGAAGAGGGTATTTGCAATGACCAGTGCATTCTCCTGGCAAAATTCTGTTAGCCTTTGCCCTGTCCTGGAGTCCAGAGGCTCTGTAGTAGAGCGATTGATGACCTCCAAGAGAACTCACACCAAGGACCACTTCCCAGGACTGCTGCTGCCAGTATGCTTATTCCCACAGCAAGCCATTGCTGACCTATGTCTCCGCAGGAGACCCTCTAACACTAGCAGATTGTGACTATTTAGTGAACAGCTTTGGTGACCAACACAATAGGACCTAGAGCAGATTTCTCTCCTCCACCTTAACTCTATGAGAAACCAGAGCCATGGTACCAGCAGAGGCTCCCTGTGCCCTTCTGCTTCCTGGGCATTTTGGGCTGGAGTTGAGCCAGTTCACAAGGTGGCAGGTAGAAGGACATGTGTTCATCTTGTCCTGTGAAAACTCCAAAATTGCAACTAGCCACTGGATAACCATCAACTGGAGATAGTTGGATCTGATTNGCCCCTGGGGAAGGAAATGGCAACCCACTCCAGTATTCTTGCCTAGAGAATCCCATGGACAGAGGAGCTTGGTGGGTTACAGTCCATGTATCGCAAAGAGTCAGACATAACTGAGCAACTTCACTTTCACTTCACTATGATGACCTAAAGCCCTTCTAGAACTAACATGCAAAAAAGATGTCCTTTTCATTATAGGGGATTGGAATTCAAAGTAGGAAGTCAAGAGATATCTGGAATAACAGGTAAATTTGGCCTTGGAGCACAAAATGAAGCAAGGTAAAGGCTAAAAGAGTTTTTCCAAGAGAATGTACTGGTCGTAGCACATAACCTCTTCCAACACAAAAGAAAATTCTACACATGTACACAATCAGATGGTCAATACCAAAATCAGATTGATTATATTCTTTGTAGCCAAAGATGGAGAAGTTCTACACAGTCAGTAAAAACAAGACTGGGAGCTGACTTTGGCTCAGATCATAAACTCATTATTGCCAAATTCAGACTTAAATTGAAGAAAGTAGGGAAAACCACTAGGCCATTTGGGTATGACCTAAATCAAATCCCTTATGATTATACAGTGGAAGGGAGATATAGATTCAGGGATTAGATCTGATAGACAGAGTGACTGAAGAACTATGGATAGAGGCTCATGACATTGCACAGGAGGCAGTGGTCAAGACCATTGCCAAGAAAAGGAAATGCAAAAAGGCGAAATGGTTGTCTGAGGAGGCCTTACAAATAGCTGTGAAAAGAAGAGAAGCAAAAGGCAAAGGAGAAAAGGAAAGATATACCCATTTGAATGAAGAGTTCCAAAGAATACCAAGGAGAGATAAGAAAGCCTTCCTCCATGATCAATGGAAAGAAATAAAGGAAAACAATAGAATGGGAAAGACTAGAGATCTCTTCAATAAAATTAGAGATACCAAGGGAACATTTCATGCAAAGATGGTCACAATAAAGGACAGAAATGGTATGGATCTAACAGAAGCAGAATATATTAAGAAGTGGCAACAATACACAGAAAAACTATACAAAAAAGATCCTCAAAACCCAGATAACCACAATGGTGTGATCACCCACCTAGAGCCAGACATCCTGGAATGTGAAGTCAAGTGGGGCTTAGGAAGTATCACTACGAACAAATCTACTGCAGGTGATGGAATTTTAGTAGAGCTATTTCAAATCCTCAAATCTCAAGCTGGTTTTAGAACAGGCAGAGGAACCAGAGATCAAATTGCCAACATCCGTTGGATCATGGAAAAAAGCAAGAGAGTTCCAGAAAGCATCTATTTCTGCTTTCTTGACTATGCCAAAGCCTTTGACTGTGTGGATCACAATAAACTGTGAAAAATTCTGAAAGAGATGGGAATACCAGACCACCTAACCTGCCTCTTGAGAAATCTGTATGCAGGTCAGGAAGCAACAGATAGAACTGGACATGGAACAACAGACTGGTTCCAAATAGGAAAAGGAGTACGTCAAGGCTGTATATTGTCTCCCTGCTTATATAACTTCTATGCAGAGTACATCATGAGAAACGCTGGAATGGAAGAAACACAAGCTAGAATCAAGATTGCCGGGAGAAATATCAATAACCCCATATATGCTGATGACAACATCCTTATGGCAGAAAGTGAGGAGGAGCTAAAAAGCCTCTTGATGAAAGTGAAGGAGGAGA
>SJYX01023464.1:0-20051 GCA_006410675.1 Oreotragus oreotragus | reverse complement strand
TGCAGTATTGCACTCATCTCACATGCTACCAAAGTAATGCTCAAAATTCTCCAAGCCAGTACATGAACCGAGAACTTCCAGATGTTCAAGTTGGATGTAGAAAAGGCAGAGGAATCAGAGGTCAAATTGCCAACATCTGCTGGATCATCAAAAAAGCAAGAGAAATCCAGAAAAACATCTACTTCTGCTTTATTGACCAGGCCAAAGCCTTTGAGTGTGGTGTTAGAGAAGACTCATGACAGTCACTTGGACAACAAGTGACTGGAGATCAAACCAGTCAATCCTAAATACTGACTGTTCGGTTCCCAACAAACTGTGGAAAATTCTTCATGAAATGGGAATACCAGACCACTTTACCTGCCTCCTGAGAAATCTGTATGCAGATCAAGAAGCGACAATGAAAACCAGACATGAAACAATGGACTGGTTCAGAATTGGGAAAGGAATCCATCAAGGCTATATATTGTTACCCTGCTTATTTAACTTATATGCAGAGAACATCATCAAAATGCTGGGCTGGATGAAGCACAATCTGGAATCAAGATCTCCAGGAGAAATATCAATTACCTCAGATATTCAGATGACACCACCCTTATGGCAGAAAGCAAGGAGGAACTGAAGAGCCTCTTGATGAAAGTGAAAAAGAAGAATGGAAAAAGCTGGCTTAAAACTCAACATTCAAAAAAATAAAATCATGGCATCTGGTCCCATCACTTCACGGCAAATAGATGGGGAAACAATGGAAACAGTGACAGACGTTATTTTCTTGGGCTCCAAAATCACTGCAGATCGTGACTGCAGCCATGAAATTAAAAGATGCTTGCTCCTTGGAAGAAAAGCTATGACAAACCTAGACAGCATATTAAAAAGCAGAGACATTACTTTGCCAACAAAGGTCCATCTAGTCAAAGCTATGGTTTTTTCACTAGTCATGTATGGATGTGAGATTTGGACCATAAAGAAAGCTGAGTGCTGAAGAATTGATGCTTTTGAACTGTGGTGTTGGAGAAGACTCTTGAGAGTCCCTTAGACAGCAAGGAGATCCAACCAATCAATCCTAAAGGAAATCAGTCCTGAATATTTATTAGAAGGANGATGAAGGTCCGTCTAGTCAAAGCTATGGTTTTTCCAGTAGTCATGTATGCGTGTGAGAGTTGGACTATAAAAAAAGCTGAGCACCGAAGAATTGATGCTTTTGAACTGTGGTGTTGGAGAAGACTCTTGAGAGTCCCTTAGACAGCAAGGAGATCCAACCAATCAATCCTAAAGAAAATCAGTCCTGAATATTCATTAGAAGGACTGATGCTGAAGCTGAAACTCCGATACCTTGGCCATCTTATATGAAGAGCCAGTCCATTAGAAAAGACCCTGATGCTGGGAAAGATTGAAGGCGGGAGGAGAAGGGAATGATAGAGGACAAGATGGTTGGATGGCATCACTGACTCTATGGACATAAGTTTAAGCAAGATCTGGGATTTGGTGATGGACAAGGATGCCTGGCATGCTGCAGTCCATGGGATCACAAAAAGTCAGACACGACTGAGTGACTAAACTGACTGAGCATGGCCCTGCCCATGAGAACAAGACCTAGATTCCCCCACAGCCAGTCCCTCCCATCACGAAGTTTCCACAAGTGTCTTATCCTTATCCATCAGAGGGAAGACAGAATGGAAACCACAGTCACAGAAAACTAACCAAACTGATCACTTGGATCACACATTTGTCTAACTCAGTGAAACTATGGGCCATGCCCTGTAGGGCCACCCAAGATGCATGGGTCATGGTGAAATGTTCTGACAAAACATGGTCCACTGGAGAAAGGAAGGACAAACCACTTCAGTATCCGTGCCTTGAGAACCCCATGAACAGTATGAAAAGGCAAAAAGATATGAAACTGAAAGATGAACTCCCCAGACTCGTAGGTGCCCAATATACTACTGGAAAAGAGTGAAGAAATAGCTCCAGAAAGAATGAAGAGGTTGAGCCAAAGTGAAAGCAACACCCACTTGCGGATGTGACTGGTGATGGAAGCAAAGTCTGATGTTTTAAAGAATAATACTGCATAGGAACCTTGAATGTTAAGTCAATAATCAAGGTAAATTAGAAGTGGCCAAACAGATGGCAAGAGTGAACATCTACATTTTATGCATTAGTGAAGTAAAATCTTTATCTCTAACTTTCAAAAACAAAGATTCACCAGTTAGTATTGGCATATGCCTGGCAATAAGTTGACTTCATTAAATCAAGGGGTTAAATTTTTTTTTTGTTATATCCTTAGAGTTTTGTACAACGTGTCACACAGTATGTGCTCAGTAACAGTTTACTGTTGAATTAACCATGAGAGGAAATTGAAAACTATAGAAAATCAGAAACATACACATCACTAGCAATACCTTCATATTTACTCATGGTTTCATTTTTAGTACTTCATGGATTCAGCACTCAACAAATATACTTACTAAATGCTTACCAATGTATGAGACACCGTGCCAGACCCAGAAGATGGGAGTGAGCAGGACAGGTTTTAAATGAGATAGTTCAGGCAAACAGTGCATTTCTTAACATGTGAAGCTCCCAGAAAATTAATGAACAGTAGGAGACACAAAACAGATATGGAAAGGTCCATGCCAGCCATCTCTCTCTCTATATATATATAGAGAGATACTATATATATATATACACACACATATATATAGGAAGGAACAGTTAGAACCAGATGTGGAACATCCGGACTGGTTCCGGACTGTGGAACAACAGACTGGTTCCAAATTGGGAAAGGAGTATGACAAGGCTGTATATTGTCACCCTGCTTATTTAACACATATTCAGAGTACAACATGCAAATTGCTGGCCTGGATGAAGCACAAGCTGGAATCAAGATTGCCAGGAGAAATATCAGTTACCTCAGATATGCAGATGACATCACCCTTAGGGCAGAATGCAAAAAGGAACTAAAGTGCCTCTTGATTAAAGTGAAAAAGGAGAGTGAAAAGGCTGGCTTAAGATTCACCATTCAAAAAACTAAGATCATGGCATCTGGTCCCATCACTTCAGAGCAAGTAGATGGGGAACAATGGAAACAGTGACAGACTATTTTCTTGGGCTCCAAAATCACTGCAGATGGTAACTGCAGCCATGGAATTAAAAGACACTTGGTCCTTGGAAGAAAACCCATGACAAAACTAGACAGCATATTAAAAAGCAGAGACATTATTTTGCCAACAAAGGTCCATCTAGTCGAAGCTATGTTTTTTTTCACTAGTCATGTATGAATGTGAGATTTGGACCATAAAGAAAGCTGAGCGCCAAAGAATGGATGCCTTTGAACTGTGGGGTGGGAGAAGACTCTTGAGAGTCACTTGGAAAGCAAGATCAAACCAGTCAATCCTAAAGGAAATCAACACTGAATATTCATTAGAAGGACTGATGCTGAAGCTGAAACTCCGATACTTTGGCCACCTGATGCAAAGAACTGACTCATCTGAAAAGACCTTGATGCTGGGAAAGATTGAAGGTGGGAGGAGAAGGCGACGACATAGGATGAAATGTTTGGATGACATGACCAACTCAATGGACACTAGTTTAAGCAAGTTCTGGGATTTGGTGATGGACAGGGAAGCCTGGCGTGTTGGTTTCCATGGGGTCGCAAAGAGTTGGACATGACTGAGTGACTCAACTGAACTGATATATATTTTGGGTTTTTTAGTTTTTATTTATTTATTTGTTTATTTATTTATCTCATATATGTAAGAACTTGTGGCTCAGTAGCTCAGTTGCTGAAGAATCTGCCTGCAATACAGGAGACCTGGGTTTGATTCCTGGTTCAGGAAGATCACCTGGAGAGGAAGTGGCAACCCACTCAAGTACTCTTGCCTGAAGAATCCCATGGACAGAGAAGCGTAAGAGGTTATAGTCCACGGGGTCACAAGAGTCAGACACGACTTAGCAAGTAAACCACCACCACATATATATATAGTGGCACACATAAACACACCTAAAAACACACCTAAAAACCTTTAACATCTGACTCTACTACCCAGAAATCCACACCAAAAAACAAACTTTTGTCAAAGTATTTTTCACTTCATTTTATTTTTGCTTCAAGCTGTGGGCTACTCATAAAAGAGCCTTTCAAATTAATGAAAAAGTAGTTGCTGCCATCAAAGGCCCTCCAACAGTAGTCAAACATCCTGTAAACTGGCAGCATTCTGCTCAAGCTGTTTAGTTCCCACAGAAGTAAGTCTTTGAAGTTGACAAGGTGTTCATAGACAAAGCAGTAGCTTGCTAAAAATCCATTACTTTTGTTTTACTCGAGACCTATTTAAGCCTGATTTGGAAAGAACAAAGCCCGAGTTTCCTAAACCACTGCTCGGGAGGAGAAGGGAATGATAGAGGACAAGATGGTTGGATGGCATCACTGACTCTATGGACATAAGTTTAAGCAAGATCTGGGATTTGGTGATGGACAGGGATGCCTGGCATGCTGCAGTCCATGGGATCACAAAAAGTCAGACACGACTGAGTGACTAAACTGACTGAGCATGGCCCTGCCCATTAGAACAAGACCTAGATTCCCCCACAGCCAGTCCCTCCCATCACGAAGTTTCCACAAGTGTCTTATCCTTATCCATCAGAGGGAAGACAGAATGGAAACCACAGTCACAGAAAACTAACCAAACTGATCACTTGGATCACACATTTGTCTAACTCAGTGAAACTATGGGCCATGCCCTGTAGGGCCACCCAAGATGCATGGGTCATGGTGAAATGTTCTGACAAAACATGGTCCACTGGAGAAAGGAAGGACAAACCACTTCAGTATCCGTGCCTTGAGAACCCCATGAACAGTATGAAAAGGCAAAAAGATATGAAACTGAAAGATGAACTCCCCAGACTCGTAGGTGCCCAATATACTACTGGAAAAGAGTGAAGAAATAGCTCCAGAAAGAATGAAGAGGTTGAGCCAAAGTGAAAGCAACACCCACTTGCGGATGTGACTGGTGATGGAAGCAAAGTCTGATGTTTTAAAGAATAATACTGCATAGGAACCTTGAATGTTAAGTCAATAATCAAGGTAAATTAGAAGTGGCCAAACAGATGGCAAGAGTGAACATCTACATTTTATGCATTAGTGAAGTAAAATCTTTATCTCTAACTTTCAAAAAAAAAGATTCACCAGTTAGTATTGGCATATGCCTGGCAATAAGTTGACTTCATTAAATCAAGGGGTTAAATTTTTTTTTTGTTATATCCTTAGAGTTTTGTACAACGTGTCACACAGTATGTGCTCAGTAACAGTTTACTGTTGAATTAACCATGAGAGGAAATTGAAAACTATAGAAAATCAGAAACATACACATCACTAGCAATACCTTCATATTTACTCATGGTTTCATTTTTAGTACTTCATGGATTCAGCACTCAACAAATATACTTACTAAATGCTTACCAATGTATGAGACACCGTGCCAGACCCAGAAGATGGGAGTGAGCAGGACAGGTTTTAAATGAGATAGTTCAGGCAAACAGTGCATTTCTTAACATGTGAAGCTCCCAGAAAATTAATGAACAGTAGGAGACACAAAACAGATATGGAAAGGTCCATGCCAGCCATCTCTCTCTCTATATATATATAGAGAGATACTATATATATATATACACACACATATATATAGGAAGGAACAGTTAGAACCGGATGTGGAACATCCGGACTGGTTCCGGACTGTGGAACAACAGACTGGTTCCAAATTGGGAAAGGAGTATGACAAGGCTGTATATTGTCACCCTGCTTATTTAACACATATTCAGAGTACAACATGCAAATTGCTGGCCTGGATGAAGCACAAGCTGGAATCAAGATTGCCAGGAGAAATATCAGTTACCTCAGATATGCAGATGACATCACCCTTAGGGCAGAATGCAAAAAGGAACTAAAGTGCCTCTTGATTAAAGTGAAAAAGGAGAGTGAAAAGGCTGGCTTAAGATTCACCATTCAAAAAACTAAGATCATGGCATCTGGTCCCATCACTTCAGAGCAAGTAGATGGGGAACAATGGAAACAGTGACAGACTATTTTCTTGGGCTCCAAAATCACTGCAGATGGTAACTGCAGCCATGGAATTAAAAGACACTTGGTCCTTGGAAGAAAACCCATGACAAAACTAGACAGCATATTAAAAAGCAGAGACATTATTTTGCCAACAAAGGTCCATCTAGTCGAAGCTATGTTTTTTTTCACTAGTCATGTATGAATGTGAGATTTGGACCATAAAGAAAGCTGAGCGCCAAAGAATGGATGCCTTTGAACTGTGGGGTGGGAGAAGACTCTTGAGAGTCACTTGGAAAGCAAGATCAAACCAGTCAATCCTAAAGGAAATCAACACTGAATATTCATTAGAAGGACTGATGCTGAAGCTGAAACTCCGATACTTTGGCCACCTGATGCAAAGAACTGACTCATCTGAAAAGACCTTGATGCTGGGAAAGATTGAAGGTGGGAGGAGAAGGCGACGACATAGGATGAAATGTTTGGATGACATGACCAACTCAATGGACACTAGTTTAAGCAAGTTCTGGGATTTGGTGATGGACAGGGAAGCCTGGCGTGTTGGTTTCCATGGGGTCGCAAAGAGTTGGACATGACTGAGTGACTCAACTGAACTGATATATATTTTGGGTTTTTTAGTTTTTATTTATTTATTTGTTTATTTATTTATCTCATATATGTAAGAACTTGTGGCTCAGTAGCTCAGTTGCTAAAGAATCTGCCTGCAATACAGGAGACCTGGGTTTGATTCCTGGTTCAGGAAGATCACCTGGAGAGGAAGTGGCAACCCACTCAAGTACTCTTGCCTGAAGAATCCCATGGACAGAGAAGCGTAAGAGGTTATAGTCCACGGGGTCACAAGAGTCAGACACGACTTAGCAAGTAAACCACCACCACATATATATATAGTGGCACACATAAACACACCTAAAAACACACCTAAAAACCTTTAACATCTGACTCTACTACCCAGAAATCCACACCAAAAAACAAACTTTTGTCAAAGTATTTTTCACTTCATTTTATTTTTGCTTCAAGCTGTGGGCTACTCATAAAAGAGCCTTTCAAATTAATGAAAAAGTAGTTGCTGCCATCAAAGGCCCTCCAACAGTAGTCAAACATCCTGTAAACTGGCAGCATTCTGCTCAAGCTGTTTAGTTCCCACAGAAGTAAGTCTTTGAAGTTGACAAGGTGTTCATAGACAAAGCAGTAGCTTGCTAAAAATCCATTACTTTTGTTTTACTCGAGACCTATTTAAGCCTGATTTGGAAAGAACAAAGCCCGAGTTTCCTAAACCACTGCTGGGCCACTGCAAAACAGACTCTTCCTACTGAGTGAGGGCCAAAGGCTCCCTGTGCAGCTGCTGAAGTCTGTCGATGCACGTTGTACATCTCTGCCTCTCATTGTCCTGCATTATGTGATTGAGTATAAGACAAAGCTACTCTATTGAATGATCACCAGCTAATCACAATGAAAACACACTACCCTCCCATGAGGAAGCCTTGGAAAGCAATACAGGGTTAAGCATGTGAGGTCAGGAGTTAGGGAAACCTGACTCCAAGACTGAACATCAGCGTCTATATTGATAATAATATTAATACCCACCTTTTATTGTGTGCTTCCAAGTACCAGACACTGTACTAAGTGCTTTGTATTAATTATCTTACTGATATACTAGAAAGGATGCTGGTTTATCCCAATGGGTGGAAGATCTGCTTCATCACATAGCGGTTGGAGAAAACATCAGCTCTGCATTCTTGTTCTTTCCTTCCATCTGGAGGCATCTTTGTCCTCTGGATCTCATTATTGCCTTACTTAACCCTGGGAAGGGATGGCTACCTGTTTGGAAAAGTGGATTGGTAGAAGTGAGACTTCAAGGCTAAATATTTGCTTTTTTTTTTTCTCTTTCCAGAATAGACCCACCAATGGAGAGCACAGCTTCTCTGCTCCATAATGCCCCACATCTTACAGACCACCACCCCCTTTTTGAGAGGCCTACCTAGGTTAGCAGGGCTTTGCCTCAGCTTTGCTCTTAGCAAATTAGTTGTCCACAGAAATAAGCCATATTCTAATGTCATTCGTAAATGTGGTATTTTGATTTTCCACTATCTGACATTTCGGCTTCCTTTTCAACAGGTTCAGAATTTGGGAGGAAGCTGATACTTTAAAAGACAAAGTTTTCTAATTTTCCAGAGTGTTAATTTTATTTTCTGTAAAATGAGAACAATAGCACCTATCTCATAGACTAATTGTGACCATAAATAGGATAATACTTGTACAGTAACTGAAAGGCATATAGTAAGCACATAATAAACATTAGCAATTACAATGATTGATCTTTTTGTCATTATTATTTTTATCATTTGACTAAATGGTCTGCCAGATCTAGTCCTCTCCTAATACTCTATAGACATCTGTATTATTAAAGTTACCCTATCTTTGAGCAAATCACTTTTTGAGATTCAAAAGATATGATAATAATAATAGTATCTGGATGACAGGGTTTACCTGAGAATTATATTTGGAAAAAATACATGTTTAGTGTTTAGCACAGTATCTGACATATTAGTGCTCAATAAATGATTATTATTATTTTATTTTTATTATGAATCATCCCATTCTTCTCACTCTAATCTCAGCCAGGTCTACTGTGTACCAGTATTTAATTTAATCTGGTTCAAAGTGACACATGCATTTTTTATTATACTCCTGGAATTTTACCTTTATCTATATCCCCTAAAGCTACTCTCCATTTGTTTAATTTTAATAAAGTATGCTACTGCTGCTAAGTCGCTTTAGTCGTGTCCAACTCTGTGCAACCCCATGGACAGCAGCCCACCAGGCTCCTCTGTCCACAGGATTCTCCAGGCAAAAATACTGGAGTGGGTTACCATTTCCTTATCCAATAAAGTANATAAAGTATGCTACTGCTGCTAAGTCGCTTTAGTCGTGTCCAACTCTGTGCAACCCCATGGACAGCAGCCCACCAGGCTCCTCTGTCCACAGGATTCTCCAGGCAAAAATACTGGAGTGGGTTACCATTTCCTTATCCAATAAAGTACAGCATTGCCCTTTTTTCCAATAAAGAAATGTAGAAAGTTTGCTTCAAAAACGTAAAGATAATAATTATATACACATTAGTTTTAGAAACTTTAGCAGGGCAGGTCACATACCAACCAGATGCATTTTACTAGATTACAGTCACCAACATCCAAAAAATAATGAACAAAGAAAGAAAAATACATGTGAACCTCAGGTAGGAAAAAAGCAATGTAACCAGAAAGCTGTTTTCTCTCATTTCAGCAGAATAACTTCTCTGAGGTAATGACATTTTAAGCATTTCCTAAAATGAATTTTAACCCAGTGCTAAAGGCAGCCCAGCTTTGTATTTCCTAGTGATAAGTAAAAAGGATGATGAAGTTTCGTTATGGTCGTTATGAGTTATGGAACATACACAAACACATAGAGAAGGAAGCATGTTCTCCCTGAATTGAATTGAACTAAAAGATATGTATTTTTAGCAGTTCTGTAGAAAGTACTCTAAATCTTCAAAATACAGATAGGGAAATAAATATCCTATTAAACCTGACTCTGAAAAAGTTCTGAATTTAACCTGAAGGTTTTATTAAGATTTCAACACTATAGAATCTCATGCTGGTATTCAATGACACATGTTCAAATAGAGATGACAATCATCCAAGTTGACTTCTTCACTTAAAAGTACAAAAATTTTAAGTAAATTGGAAAAGCTTGATCACCATGTAAACACATTCCCATGGTGACAATCACATTTTTTATCATTATGAATATTTTATGAGAGTTTGCTTCAAAGACTTGCTTTAAATATATACCTATTAACATATTTGATAAACTAAAACTCTGTGACAATATATATTTCAGGAATTCTCTCACCACTGCCTGGTAAATTGTGCCAGACTCTAATCACATAGGTTCATTCTACTCTAATGACAAGAAAGTTTTTTGCTATAAAGTGAAAAATAACATGATACACAATTTAATACAACCATGGGCAGATATTTTGAAATAGACTGGTAAATAACCTTCAGTTATTTATTCTTTACCAGTCCTTGCTGTACTATCAAAGAAAAGAGTAAACATATCTCTAACAGTCTATATAGAAATAACTTTGTGAAAGAGACCCTCTCTAAACTAGAGGAAGTAAGACCCTAGTTTAGTTATTCTCTCTAAACTCTAGAAGTAAAACAGGAATATTTTCTTTTTCCTCAAATTAATTCTGTCCATGAAAAGATATAACAAGAACAGTTTCCTTATGTTATTTTAAACATGAAACAATATTATCTAAATGTCTGGGTTGAATTCTTTAATGTTATAAAATAGTTCTAAACCAAGAGAATGGCAGAAAGTGAAGAGGAACTAAAGAGCCTCTTGCAAGGGTGAAAGAGAAGAATGAAAAAACTGGCTCAAAATTCAACATTAAACATTCAAAAAACCAAGTTCATGGCATCCAATACCATCATTTCATGGCAAGAAGGGGGAAAAGCGGAAGTGCTAGATTTTATTTTCTTAGGCTCCAAAATCACTGCGTGTGGTGACTGCAGTCAAAATTAAAAGATGCTTGCTCCTTGGAAGGAAAGCTATGACAAATCCAGACAGCATATTAAAAAGCAGACATCACTTTGCCAACAAGGTCCATATAGTCAAAACTATGGTTTTTACAGTAGTCATGTACAGATGTGAGAGCTGGACCATAAAGAAAGCTGAGCACCTAAAAACGTTGATGCTTTTTAATTGTGGTGCATGAGAAGACGCAAGAAGACTGTCTTAGCAGGCAAGGAGATTAAATCAGTCAATCCTAAAGGAAATCAATGCTGAATATTTATTGGAAGGACTGATGCTTAAGCTGATGCTCCAATACTCTGGCCACCTGACATCAATAGCCGAACATTGGGAAAGACTCTAATGCTCGAGAGATGGAAGGCAAAAGGAGAAGGAGGTGGCAGATATGAGATAGTTAGATAGCATCAGTGACTCAATGGACATGAATCTGAGCAAACCCTGGGAGATAGCGGAAGACAGAGGAGCCTGGTGTGCTGCAGTCCATTGTGTCCCAAACAGTCAGACATGATTAGTGACTGAACAACAACAAAATATTACTGAGATTTTACTTGTTGAGTAATAATAGATTAACAGACATTAATTCTCCTATAAAGCAACAATAAATAAAACCATTAGATATCAGAGTAAAAGGAATCAAGATAATATGGCATATTATATATCTTCAGAACATAATCTATACAAAGTTAAATATACCACAAGTTAAACAACAAAAATCAGTAAGTATATTGACAGATTTTGTTCCATAAATTAAGGAAGAAATGTTTAGATTTTTACCTCACAACAGTGACCCAAAAAAAATTGCACTTGACTTAAAATTTTAAACATATAAAATAGGGCCAGAAGAAAATTAATGTAATATTTTCTAAAAGCTGCCTCCTGGCTATGCTGGAGTTATCAGTCTCAGACACACTTTCCTCCCATAAATAGCTTATGACTTGGCAAAGTATATGAGGTAACTGTTTTTAGGCACTGGACATAATAAATACAAACCTATGATTCTGGAATGAAGGTAACATATGGTCTGAGCCTCAGATTGGCCTCAGCTTTCTGCCTGGGGCAAATGACGGAGGTGGGGCCAAGGCAGACAATTTGAGATAAAGAAGCAGAGATGAGAGTGTGGATTCTGAAGAAGCTATAATTTGCAGGGCACATTGCCAGAAAAATAGGAGCTAAGATAAGCTAGAATTTCTCCAGAATTCTGTGTCGGTTCTTTAGAGATCCTTAACTAAAGCTGGATCATGACCTAGGGAGGAATTCTGAAAAGTATAGAGATTGTGTGGGGCTGATAGCTTAGTGGATATACCAGGGTTATACAATTCTAGTAGTTATGGGAGGTCTAACCCAGACAGATTAGAGGGATCTTACTGAGACATCTCTAATTCCTTGAGACCCCAGAAAGATGATTGCTTAGTAATAAGAATCAATTTTAGAGAAAAGAAAATGCCATAGGATTGAGGATAAAACCAAATAGCCAACTCTAACAAAAACTAAACCCTCACAGTGTAGAAGGTATACAACAGTGATTTCACTCCAAGCCAGGAAAAAAAAAAAAAAGGGTACTCTTTAAGGGAAGGTGACATAATGCCACTTGTCTACGTTGTGGTTCAGTTGTTCAGTTGTGTCTGAATCTTTGTGACCCTATGGACTGCAGCTCGCCAGGCTTCCCTGTCTATCACCAACTCCCAGAGCTTACTCAAACTCATATCCATTGAGTCGGTGATGCCATCCAAGCATGTCATCCTCTGTCGTCCCCTTCTCCTCCTGCCCCCAATCCCTCCCAGCATCAGAGTCTTTTCTAATGAGTCAGTTGTTCACATCAGGTGGCCATAATATTGGAGTTTTAGCTTCAGCATCAGTCCATCCAATGAATATTCAGGGATGATTTGCATCCTAGTTTATATATCCAATTCTGAAAGGTATATGGTGATATTCATGGTTTTCATTTGCAATTTTCTAATGGCTAATGATGTTGAAATCTTTTAATGTGCTTATTTGTCATCTATATTCATCTTTCATCAAATGTCTCATCATGTCTCTCACATATTTTCTAATTAGACAGTTTGGTGTTTTATGTTGACTATGGAGAGTTCTTGATATATTCTACTTTGTCAGATATGTAATTTGCAAACACTTTCTCCTTGTGCAAACACTTTCTCCTTGTATGCAGTTTGTCTTTTATACTCTTACTAGAATACTTTGCAGAACAAAATATTTTTCATTGTGATAAAGTCCAATTTATCATGTATTTCCTTATATAAACCATACTTACAGTGTCAAGTCTAAGAAAACTTTGCTTCTCCCTAAATTCTGAAGATTTTCTACTCTATAAAGTTTCACACTTTGACATTTTACATATAAGTCTACACCCATTGAAGTTAATATTTGTCCAAACATACGTCATTTTATTGTGATATATTGCGGGTGTGCTTTACAGATCCTACATTTTACAAACAGAAGGTTTGTGGCAACTCTGCCATTTTTCCAGGAGAATCTGCTGCCAAGCCATGAATCAGGTGTGAGGGTAGGAAAAAAGAATATTTTCAATCACGTAGATCTCTGGGTTGGGAAGATCCCCTGGAGAAGGAAATGGCATCCACTCTAGTATTCTTGCCTGGAGAATCCCACAGACAGAGGAGCCTGTTGCGCTACAGTCCATGAGGTCACAAAGAGTCGGACACAACTGAGTGACTAAACCAAAACGATAACACAACAACAACAACAACAAATGTATTCAGAAACTTCACCTCCAATGGATCCTTTTCTGGGAAAAAAGTACTTCTAGAAAATACGTTCCACCAAAAAGATGAACAAGGAATAAGAAGATAGTGGATCCAGAAAATGGAAGATCCAAAGGAGGAGGGGTGTTAAAAGAATCCTCAGGATCACAGTAAAGATGATACTAACATAATAGCTGAGACAGTTGTATGTGTGGCACAGTTGGGGATGAATTAAGGACATATATTGAGAAAGCAAATAACGAAGCCAACTGAATATGAAAAACAAAAAGGTGTATAAGAATAACAATGTAATCAGAGAATGAATAATAAATGATAACCATAATAATGTAAATACCAAACATTGACCTAAAAATATTTTTTATTTAGGATGATGGAAATTATAGATGTGTTTGTTGGAATGGCTGTAAAAGAAAGCTAGGCTTTATCACTACAGATAGTGACCAAAAAAAAATCAATAAGTAGCATTATAATCATATTATTTAGAGTTTGAGAAGTAAAAACTAAAAGAAATAGCTATAATAATTGAAATTTTTTCTTGCTAGGAAAAATGAAGGGACAGGGAGGCACAAATTATTGTGATTAACCCTATAATCTGAAAAAAATATAAACTTTTATTTTCAAAGATTAAAAAATAAATTATAAATTATGTTAAAAATAAGTAAATAAAAAATAAAGCCAACAAATTAAAAAAAAAAAAAACTCATACACATAGGGAACCAATCAGTAGTTATCAGAGGGGAAAAGGGCTGGGGATTAAGTGAAATGGGTCAGTCAGATCAGCTGTATGGTGAGAGATGGTGGTAGTGATCAATCTGTAGTGTGTACAGATGTTAAACTACAATGCTGCACACCTGAAAATTATATACTATAAGTTTTTAATAAAGAATGATGGGGATATTAACAAACACAACTGAACATAAAAATGTTACTTCTATTCCTTGAGTTCCTATTAGAGAAGCAAGTATGAGGCCCGAGGACTGACTCTTCCCCTTCTCATTCTCAGATTAGATATCACTGACCAATCACCAATCCCTTTCCAGAAGAGCTTGAACATGTCATCAGAAACCTTTCTAACAGCGCATGCCAATCATCACCATTAATCAGAGTCAACATGCCTTAGTCCATTAAATTTCCAATACTCAAATGAAATTTTGCATACTTAACCTTTACAAAATCTTGCAATATAAATGGTGTTCATTTGCAAATGATGAAACTGATGTTTAGTGTAGTAAGTATAGAAGCAAGATATAATCTCAGTTCTCAGACTGAATAGTTTACAGATCCATACCCCTCCCCTCAAAATCCACTTTGCACAGTCTTATACCTGTTCTTGAAAGGAAGCAGATAGCAGACTACACAACAAAGCCTTCTAAATACCTAGGAAGCTCTGAGACACTTTATAAAGATTTCTAGCAGGCAATTTGACACATAGGTCTGTAGTTCAGGAACACTACAGGAGCTCCAAAAGTGGACTTGGGAGTCATGAGCCTGCAGGTGGGGGCTGAAGTTAGGCATAGATGAGACCACCAAGGGATAGCTACAGAGTGAGAAGAGAGGGCAGGAGAGCAGACGAGAGCAGAGTGAGAAGTAGCATGTGCACATGACATTTAAGTAGAGGGAACTCAAACTCTTATCTGGGAGCTGCCGGGAAAAGATGTTCTCTTTCATTGAGCTATTACCAGGTGGAGTCTGGCAGGAGTCCAGTCCCCTGTAAAGCATACCCAAAATGTGCAGAGATCAGTGCTGCAATCAGGCCCACCCCTGGTTTTTGCAAGTATGTGAGATAACTTGTTTTGTGATATTGGGGTTTCAGGTTTCTAAAACTTACACCCAAAGATGCTGACCTTTTCTTACCAAGATGTTGAAAGTATCAGAAGACAAAACTTATGAAATAGAAGCTATACAAATTTCTGTCATACAGATTTTCCATCATCATCAAATAACTCCTCTTCACTGATCATTCAGTTGTGATTTCCAGACTTTCCACCCACTGTAACACTATCCTAAACCATCCATGAAGTGCTGCTTGGGGATGATTTATCTTCCCTGTACAGATCATGTCCCATCTAGTTGGAAGATGCTTAAGATTACCCCGTTATCAGCCCTTGAACAGTCTGAAGAAAGAGCCCACCGTTTAAGCATTTTATTCACATTATTACTGAGTCTGTTACTACAGTATCCAGTACATCATTGAAGCACCATATATGTTTGTAGAGTGAATATAACATTAGAAGTTGTTCCTTATGTGCTTCACACATTATTCGTTTAAGATGAGATTTCTAGGCTTCGAAGAAAAGTCCTCTACTTTTGCAAACTGACTTCCTATGCTTCACATGGATGTGACTGATGCCATTTCATACATTATACTTAGGTTGTTTGACATAACTGCATAAATAAGTCATTATAGAAGCTATAACTGAGGATTTGAAATACTCCAAGGATCTCAGTGTCTAAGATAAAACAGTGATGTATCTTGCCAGACCTGGTGATTTCCTTTTGCTCTTTTATATTGCTGCCAGTGTGTGTGCTAAAGTCTTTTACAATACACAGCTTGCCAGGTGTAGCTGAATTAATTTTGTTCAAATCTCACAACTCACAATTGTGCTTTTCTCTCATTGGTATTCACTCTAACAAAGTTCTACACTCTGTGTTAATTTTCAGTCCCTCAGGTAGAGGTTTTCACTGTTATGAGGTGAACCTAACTCCATGTTTGGCCATTAAACACCTGTGCTTAAATCATGGGCTTCTTGCCTCTTCCCTTTGAAATAATTTCTGGATTAGCATACATTTTGAAAATTCTGAATTTTATGTAATATCTAACCTCATGATCTCAACATTTACTAACCAAACAGGCAGACTTTGGCATTAAGACTGAAAAAAAGCTGATAAGTAACAATGTCAACAGGTTTTATTCTTTCTGGTGACACAAAACTAAATTCACCCGTGTTCTCTAAGACACATTGTTTGATCGGGAAGAAAGCAAAATCACTCTAATCTTTCACCACAGTGCCCTTCGGAAACATCAGCGTGTGTGTGTACATATGCTGTTATCTTTTGAAACTAATAAAAATCAGTCACTGAGGAAATGTAGTAACACCCATTAAAGGCAGAGCTGTTGGCAGTCTGTGGAGCTCACCACAAGCAGAGGTGTAGAGTGAGGAAAAACTTGCCAAGCAGAACCCATGGGCTATATAATCTTCATGAAAGCTGGAACAGCCAGTTTTTGTGCACTGTGACATTTCACAGGACATTTTCAGGTTAGTACTCTCATGAGGGGAAAAGCCCATAAACCAAAAGTTTCAAGCAGAGCATAATTTTGGAAAGGACAGAGAATAGTAAACTACATTCTATTGGATGCAGTAATGTTCCTACCAACATGAAATTATAGGCCATTTTTCTGAATGAACAATAACTCAAGTGAAATAACTCTTATTTGATTAAGACAATGAAAATGATTTTGTATCTTTCCCAATAAAATATGAATTATTCAAAACTCCATGAAGTTATTCATGTCTCACCTAAATGTCAAATGCTAAGAAAATCAGAGGCAACATTTTAAAAATAAATTTTACTTTTCTTGAAGTTTCACTTGCTGCAAATCAAATTTGGGTCTGTATCTTGCTTGTGTTTCCTATACCGATGACCACACGATATGCTTCAGGTAAAACATGGCACCTTTAAACAGATGTAATGATAACTGACCAATTAAAAGATGAAGTTCGGATATAACCTCTGCCATGAAGTCCTCTCGCATTCCACTCTCCTCACTTTAAAGATTCTATTCTATGCTTCTCCCCTTGATCATTTTCTAGAACTGTATCTTGGAGAAAGACTCTACCTTCAACCTCTTTGCATTACCACAATATTTTACACACCATAGGTGCAGACTCAGTACATGTAGGCAGAATGAAACTATTGAAAAAATAACCGTAACTCTCATCTGTTGGCTTTTTTTGAATGTCAGCTTTCACTTTTCCATGAGTTGATACTCCAGTGCTTCTGAAAGATATCTCTGGAAAAGGGAAACAATGTCAAGAAAAAACGGTCTAAAGAGAACACTAGAGCAAGAATCCACTACAAGAATCATCATAACCTGCTACTCAGCAACTTTATTTTACAGATAAACTGAAGACATGATAAATTAAGTTGCTTGTTTCAAGCAGCTCAATGGCAGAACTGGAACCCAATGCTCTGACTGTGCTATTGGGGCATTTTTGACCCTACTCTGCTGATGCTAAAACATGTAAATCTTATTAGGACTTGGAGTTTGTATTTTCTTTAATTTATTTTGTATCATTTGCATGCCATCAACATTTCATTCCTTGTATGGGCTCAATGTGTCTTTTCCCCAAACTCCCTACATAGAACAATACAGAAACAGAAAATAATAATAATAATGAACAGATGAGTGAAATGGAAACAGATGCTATTCTATAAGTAAGCTTTTCTTGGCATTCCCTTAAAATGTTCTTTTATTTTTAAGCTTTCCATAAAATGTGCATGCCCTGAAACAGGGCACTCAAAGCCAGGGCACTGGGGCAACCCTGAGGGATGGGGTTTCAGGATGGGGGACACATATACACCCATGGCTGATTCGTGTCAACGTATGGCAAAAACCACTACAATACTGTAAAGTAATTAGCTTCCAGTTAAAATAAATAAATTAATTGTTTTTTAAAATGTGCATGTCCTATCTCTCCAGTTATTTGAAGACAGTGGTAATATCATAGACTTGTTTCTATCACCATATCAGCTGGCACTGAAGTATGGCTCCAGGACTGCAATAGGCACTGAGAGTCATAGATAAATTCCATAGAAGACAAATTAAGCACATATTGAATACATCAGTTGGGGGAAGGGGTGGGTTAAAATGAACTTTAACTAATTTGACTTACCATTATTTGATCAAAATAATCTAAGTTAAAAAGAGACTTAATTTCAGTATTTATGAAAATTTTTTGCCTTTGAATTTGTTTACTTTTCTTTAAAAAATAAGAATTACATATATCAAAAGTAGGAGATGAGACAGTGTAATCTTTCTCAGTGCTGAGGGTCTCTAAAACATTTACTCTAGTTACGTTGAGGGAGAAAGGAGCAATGGTCAAGATGACCAAACAGGATATCACATGAATGAGCTATGAACCACAACTGGCACAAAGCAATTTCTCAGTAAGTGTTCACCATTATGATGAGAGGCTAATGGAGAACAAGACGTGCATGCATGCTCAGTTGCTTAGCTGTGTCCGACTCCTGCAACTCATGCACAGCAGGCTCTGCTGTCCATGGAATTTTCCAGGCAAAAAGCCGGTAGCAGGTTGTCACTTCCTACTCCAGGGTATCTTTGCAACCCAGGGATGAACCCACATCTCTTGTGTCCCCTGCCTTGGCAGGCAAATTCTTTTACCACTGCAGGGAACAAGACAGGCACAGCTTTATGCCTCAGAGTTTAAAGGCTTCTGCCTGTTTTCCTAATTCTACCTTGGAAATTCAAGGTTAAACCAAACGTAGTAGTATTATTTACTTTATATTTAAAAACTAAAGTGAGTTAAGAGGAAATAAAAACAGAGCAGGTGGATTATAATTTGTTTTTAAAAGAAAAGAAAAATGAGTTAACTTCCAATTTCTAAAATTTAGATCCAAACCTTTAACTGCCTTTGAATTTCATCTGGGGAAGAATCAGTCTTGTAATCAATGCAAAAACAAATATTCCTAGTCTTACAGACTCTTTAGAAAAAAGTTTAAAACAAATCCTTGCAATTATATCTATTTAAAATTTTACCCACACAGACAAACACCTACAGAGGAATATATAGATGACTTTAAGACTGTTTCTATTAGATGTTGAAATTATTAGTTACTCAGTATATTCACTGGCAAAATATACTCTGGAAAATATTTAATTACAATATAACATTTAGTTATAGAAATTATTTAAACTATAGAAAGTATATAAATTCCTTGTAAACAATTGCTATCATAATTGGTTCTTTTCGAAATTGTATTCAGTTGTCTTTTTAACTTGCTATGGACTAACTAAGGCAGCAAGAAATATAGAAAAAATTGTATAGGTTTAGTGGTAGTTATGTGGTTTTTTTTCTTTTCTTTAATTTCCTTTGCAATAAAGAAAAGTGAGCAAATAAAAAAGCCCCACATGTTTTAACTTCAATTTGAAAATTTACTTTTTAAAAATTCAGAAATTTTAGCCAACTTTTTCTAAATCAAATCACTCATCTTTCAAAGTAAACCAATTCTCTAGACAATCTAAAACCTAGTTGCCACTTTTCCTGTGAGCAAATGCTTCTACAGAAATGCTGTGAACATTTGTTAGTGCTATTTTTTTAAGCTATGAACTTGGTTAAGTGAAAGAGCATTTCAATTTTGGGGTGAGTGTTCTCTAGGATTTAGTGGGTGCAAACCATAGCCAAGATATCACTGTTTAGTATTCTAAATTGCTAACTTCCCCTTCCAGCACAAAAGACACATTTTTCTCACACATTAATGAATTTTTAGAGTACCGATATGGCACCCCAGGTGGTGTAAATAATCACTCCCCAGAGGATGCCTCCCCATCTCAGAGGTGATGATCGCCAGACCATCATGCCTTCCTACTTATGTGCATGCTGATGGCAGCAACCAGAAACATTTGTAAGACCTGAGCTGCATACAAA
>SJYX01023462.1:467685-548452 GCA_006410675.1 Oreotragus oreotragus | reverse complement strand
ACTTACATCAGGTGAGAAGACTATGCAGCTTTTGAAGCTAAGCAACTCAAATTATCAAAACTCATCCTTTCCCTTTAATGAAAATCATATATTTGATTATCAATTTATTTTATTCTGATGCAAAAATACTTAATTTTGTTTCCTCTTCATTCCCAAATGCCACTGCATGTATTCATTGTCCATTAAAAATTTCTTAGATTACTGCAATAGCTTTCTGCAATAGATTACTGCAATAGTTGGACTCCGGGTTTCCTTCCAACCCATTTTTAGGATCACTTCCTAAGATTAATTTTGCGAAAACAGAAAATTAAAGGTTGTTACAAACTTAAGAGCCTCCAGAGATTTCTCACTGCTTTCAAAATATAGTCTAGACCTTAGCTTAGCACATAGGATGCCTTATAATTTGGCTCTAAACTTCTCTTCTGACAATTACTGCTCTTTATTTTCACACCCATAAACACCAAGACCAAATCACACAAACCTCTCCACTGTTTTAGAAAAAATGCCATGCCTTTTTACATTTCTTTCTCTGTATATTCTTTTTCTCTGCTTAGAGTAGCTCCTCCACTTTATCTTCCTGGCGTACAGAGTCCCCACGTGGCTTTTCACATGGGATGTTGATTGTTGACTTACGACTCTTTGCTCACCTAATTGTGCTCGTCAAAAGAGGGGATTATGTGTACACCACAGGTATCAAGCAAGGAATAGGCATGTAATTTCAGTGAGTAAATACATATGTGAATCCAAGGCAGTATCCCTAAGAATTCCTATAAATAAGAATGTTAGTGATATTAGAGTCGGGTAGACAAAATTGTTGAAGAGATAACACATTTTTAGGAGGATGAAAAATCTGGAAAGATAACATTCTCTCTTCTCTTTTTATTTTTAGAATGAGGAAAAGTTGGCTCCACATTTAAAGCATCCCAGAAAATTCTCCTTCGCCTCTCCATCAAAAAAGAATTCAGAAATGATGTCACAGATTTCCCACTGTCTAATACTGAGACAAATCACCATTTGTAGTGTCGGGCATCACCTCTTCTCAGTGAAATGCAGATGGTGATCATGAATGACACATAGAAACACCTTTCAGATCTTCGATGACATTAAGAAATAATTGATAAAGTTATTGCACTTACTTTTTGAAAAACCTTTAAATTTTAAGGATACATAATGAAAACACAGCTGTGACATGTGATACGACTTCAAAATAATATGAAATGGTGAGAGAGAGTACGGAAGAGGCACATTTATCCATGAGTTGATGAGTGTTCAGGACAGGTGATGAATGATGAGCATTCATTCAAATACCTGTCCAGGTGTGCATGTTTGAAATTCTCTCAGTAAGTTAAAAAATACTTTTTCCATCATGACCAAAGCCTCCACAATTGTGAATTATTAAAGTGACTTCAAATATTGTTCTTGAAATAAGGCATTGATACTTTTTATTCTAGTATCTCCTATTTTATTAATTTTTAAAAATGGAATTATGGACCACTAAATTTATTTGGTTTGGTAGTAGTAATAGCAAACACTGTTTTACACAATGGAATAATTTTTCATATGTTAATCTCACCCTGTTCAATATTCCCTCTAAGAGTTTTCTGTATTCCATATTAGGTACTAACCTCCTTGTAAGGCTCCCAGCTTCTTGATATTGCTCTAAATTTGACACACGGTTTTTGTCACAAAGTCTGCCCTAGAAAATTTTTCTAGAATTGGTCTAAACAGATGAAGGTTAAGGTAGGCCATGGATAAAGCTAAGGCAACCTAGGAAGGACAGTTCACGATATCATAAAACTGTTTCCCTGACTCAGAACAGGCAGACCTCATTTTTTCTTTGATTGCTCTTCTCAGATACTGCTTTTTTCTTTCATTCTTTAAACTGAAGACTTTGTGACAAAGCTGTAGTAAGGAAGTCACTTGGAATTTTTCCAACACCATTTGCTCTCATTGTAACTCCATATTTTGGTAATTATTATCATTTATCATTTTTTCATTATGAGTGTATTTGTTATGGTGATCTGTGATCTTTGACGATGCTATTGTAACTGTTTTGAGATGCTGGGAACCATGTCCATATAAGATGGTGAACTTAGAACAATAAATGTATGTGTTCTGACTCTCCTCTGACCAGCTGCTCCCCTGTCTCTCTCCCTCTCCTCAGACCTTCCCATTCCCTGATCCACAATAATATTGATATTAGGCCAAATAATAACCCAACAGTGGTCTTTAGGTGTTCAAGTGAAGAGGCATTTGATGTGGCAAACATCACTGTTGTCTTATTTTAAGAAATTGTCACCCCAGTCTTCAGCAACCCTGATCAGTCTGTAGCCATTGAGGCAAGATCATCCACCAGCAGAAAGATTATGACTCACTGCAGGCTCAGATGATGTTTAGCATCTTTTAGTAGTAAAGAGTGTTTTGAATTAAGATACATACATATACTAAAGCATAATGTAAACAAAACCTTCATGCTCCTGCTGCTGGGCTGTGCTCAGCCGTGTTCGCCTCTTTACAACCCCAGGGACTGTGTAGCCCACCAGACTCTTCTGTCCATGGACTTTTCCAGGCAAAAATATTAATACTGGAGTGGATTGCCATTTCCAACTCCGGGGGATCTTCCCAACCCAGGGATCGAACCCACATCTCTTGGGTCTTCTGCACTGGCAAGTGGATTCTTTACCATTGTGCCACCTAGGAAGCCATAAATTTTATACACACTGCGAAATTTAAAAATTCTTATGACTCACTTTACTGCATTTTCTTTTTATTGTGATGGTCTGGAACTGAACTATCAGTATCTCTGAGGTGTACTTGTGTATTTGAACAGTAACATCTCTTGTTCCAGGTCACTCATATCATTTATTCAAGCGTGACCCTAGTATAAAAAGAGAATCCTCCTGAACATACATTCTTCCCTATACTCCACTCCGTGTGGAAACATCTGTACTCTCCTTGTTGCATTACATTCTCATTTTCTTTAGCTTTGCAATCACAAAGAAATGCCCTGATTTACAGGGCTCTGGGCATCAAACTCACCATTTAACTTATATTTGTTAAATATATTTTTCTCATTTTTTAAAATGTAAAATCATTCTGTATTTCTAAATACCTTCTCATTTACCTAGGTTATTTTCAAACTTATTTTCTGTGGTGCAAGATAGGCCTCCTGGGGTGGTGTCATCTACAAAAAATAGATACTTTTTCTACTGCTGCATTCAGCTTAATGATAAAATTGAATACTATGGGTTGCACCAAACTACTTTTTATGCTATCATTTCCCACATAGTGACACTTTATTCCAGCCTCAAACCTATTCTAAATGATCAAATAAGTGTATTCAATAAAGAAAACTTAGTACCACTGTTAAGGGAAGAGTATCATCACTAAATATCAAATCTGGATAAAGTATTATATGAAATATAGTAGTTAATAAAAAACATTTATGAGATAATTCCAAAATTAATGGAGAAATATTTTGAAATATGTAAAAATCTAAATTCATGACATAATAACTAAGTGAAAAACATCAGGGTCAGTGGTGAAATACATGGTATGAAGATAAAAAGTAAACAACATATAATATATTGATTTTGTACAAAATTATTTAATATTCATTTATTAGATCTCACAACCAAATTTGGAAGAATATTTACTAACATTGTAGGTATATACAAAGTTGACTCTTTTTGGTTTATAATTTCACTTTTTTCTTTTTAAATATTCTAGAACCAAATGAATTTTATGATAAAACTTTTTTTAAGCAGTATCACACATAAGTCACACATTATATGAAATAATGATTTTACTTTATATCCCTTAGCTTTAAGGCACATTAAGAATTAACAGATATTCGCAAAAGAAAAATATCTGTGGAATAGTATTTGAATAACTGGAAAATCTTGAGTAAAGTTAATAGTTAAGTACAGCAAAATTATTTGGAGCACATCTCAATTAAATAAGATATCTGCTTCCACAAAAGTAGATGTTAAAATAAACCAAGACCTCAACACACTGTGTCAGAATTGTGGCCAGCCCCAATCCCTGAAACAGGGGAATACCAGAGTGTTTAGGATAAAGGCACTTAAACTGCTCTGAAACTATCTGCCAAGAATTGCTTTGAAATCATACCTAAAATTTCTTGTGTTTCTGCTTACAAACCTATACATTATGTAGAGAGCAAACATTGTCTCGCCAAACTTTAATATGAAAGTGCATCTAAGCGACATCGTCTTTCCACCAATAATAACATGGGGAGAAAAAGGAAACATATTACTTGAAATGACTACATCCATGAAGCCTGGGTGTATCTGTTGAAAACTCAAAACCCTGAATAAATTATCTGAAGCATTATGTGCTTGCTTTGTCTTAACCCTGGGAGTTCCTCAGCTTCAGAAACTGAGGAAACTAAAAGTCAGCATGTATAGAGGCTGACATACAGATATTTGTGGAGGAAAAAAAATAGAAGGAGGATAGTCAAAGATAAAAGGCAGAGAGGGAAGTGAATCTGCTGTGAAAAAGCCCACGCTACCTCACAGGTAAGTGGAATGAAACCCTGGGCTTCCTACTCCATCAGTGAGAAGGGGAATTCAGCAACTACTTAAAAGCTCTCCCTGTTTCCAGAAATGATGGCAACTGCTGTGGAAAAAAAGAACAGGCTTTTGCATGTAATTAAGCATGATTAAAACTCTCATCTTTATGTAATTTCAGCTTTATACAATTTCAGTTGCATTGCTGTAAATTTCAGGACTTCCAATTTCAGAGCTGCCTAATGACAGCCCATTAGCCCTTAGCTCTGAAAGAAGCTCCATCTAACAATAAGAAAAAATGGATAATATTAAAGCCAAATTGGCTTGGTTAACCCTGGGTTCTGCTTTTTGATAAATCCATAAATGACTATGGTCCAGAATCACAAAAGCAGATTTTTCTAAGAACAAAATGAAAAATCTCACTCATTAAACATCAAATCTAATAGATCACACAACTGTCAGATGGCTCTAAAATTTAACACACAAATAATTAACTTTTTTATTGCAACTGAATTCTTTCCTTGATTATAAGGAAATACATATTCCAAGGGCTATTTAAAAAATCAATTTTTTTTTTTTCTGGTATATATGCTTGACTACTTTTCCTGTGAAAAATGACTGTTTACTCTTAATGTTTTATTGGTATACTGTTGAATTATTAGGAAATGTGCAAATTTTCCAGTCTATTACACTCAGCTTTCCAAAACAAACAGATAGATACTCACGTTATAGCAGTTGGAAATTCCCTATAAGGGAGTTTTAAAACCACCTTTTATGAATGATGTGAAATTGAGTACCATATTCTGGATTTGTGTGTATCAAATGTCCCTGCTATAGTTACTTGTTATTTTTGCAACCCTTAAAGAGATGGCTAAAGAGAAAGACAACTACATTTAAAGAAGTTTCCTCAAGCAGAGGGGAGTAGAATCCAGCAAGTTATGATGTGGGTATCGTATTAAAAATACAGGCTTTTGTATTCAAACCCTCAGTTCAGTACAGTTCAGTCGCTCAGTTGTGTCCGACTCTTTGCGTCTACCGATGATGAGAGTTGAGCTCTTGAAAAGTTACACAGCTTCTCTGAGGCTTAGTTTTCTCATGTGCAAAAAGGAGGTATTAATTCACAGGGTGACTGTGAATATGTAATGAGACAATATACTTAACTTTGCATTCTATTCATTGCCTCGCTCCTAACCTAGTGGAGTTCCTTCATTTTAGGGGCAAGTTCACGTCCGGTTCCTTTTCTCTTCCTCTCCTTGTCAAAGGTCAACTGGAAGGAGGTCAAAAATGTTGCCTAGCAATTAAAAGTGGACTCCTAGGTTATGTTCAGGGAGCAGCCTCACCTACTAAGAGAGTTTTAAGCTCTGCATATGCTTGTTCAACTAAACCTTTCCTAGTTGATTGCTGTTGAGTCAGGAAATGTAAATGTTCTCTCATTTAATTCTCAACAGTTTGGGTGAAGCAGGTGTTGAACATATTTGGGAAATAGCATGTGACAGAATGTTGTAGACACTTTAGTACCAGGGCTTATTGGTGATGTGGTTTGGGGCATTAGCTCTCTGAGTCAGAGTGTCGCAATTATCACCTATAGATAATGAGGAAAATGGTGCCCGTAAAATATAGCTCTGAGGACTTCAGATCCTAGCTCAGGGCCTCATCTGTGAATGCTGGGTTTCTGTTCCTGCTGTCTTTTGTTTTCTTGTCCTGTTTCTTATCATGGTTTTAAAATACTGTGGAAAATTATGTTAATGACATTAACATTATCTTACTTAGTAATGATGTAGCTTTTAATATTTGATGGAATTTTGAATTTTTAAAACATGTTGTCCCATATAGCAACTTAGAAGGTGTAAAACAATTTAAAGTGTCACGTGGGACTTCCGTGGAGGCTCAGATGGTAAAGCATCTGCTGGCAATGCAAGAAACCCAGGTTCAAGCTCTGGGTGGGGTAGACCCTCTAAAGAAGGGAATGGCTCCCCACTCCAATATTCCTGCCTGGAGAATTCCATGGACAGAGGAACCTGGGGACTACAGTCCACGAGGTTGCAAAGAGCCAGACAGGACTGAGTGATCAACACTTAACTTAGGGGACTTCCCTGGTGCTCCAGTGGTTAAGATGCCATACATCCATGTCAGGGGCTGCAGGCTCAGTCCCTGGTCAAGGAACTAAGATTCTGCACACCTTGCTGCACAGCCGAATCTGTCCCCTCCTAAAAAAAGAATGTGTCATAGAAACACTTTCCACTCTCAAATAATGCATTGTTTCTTGAATTCTGCTCTTTGTGAATGAAAAACAAAACAAAACAAAACAAGTTATACCATCTCTGTAATGAATATGGAACTTTTATTTCATTCCTCTAAGAAAGGCAGAAGGGGATCGTATGAACTACATATCATCATCAAACTAAAATATATAAAGATTGAAAAGTTTCAACCAGGCCCCAAGGTCATGGAAGAACCAGGCCATGTAGCACTTTTCATTGTCATCAGGGTGCTCTCGAGAAAACACTATGCAGTTGGAATGTATTTGGCATAGTATAGAGAGCAAAGGGTTTTGCGAGCAAAGAGTTTTGCAAGCAAAACACCTAAGCACTGTCATACTAATCCAAGATAAAAATGTATGTGGAAGGTTACAGTTTTAAAGTCTTCTTCATATTAGAAAACAGAGGGGAATAATTTAGGTTTTCCAAATTCCTTCTGGCTTGCTGTAAGTTTGAAGGAAAGAATGACTATAAAAGTTCAGCAGGGTGGCAACAGTTTCCCTTGGTCCAAAGTGGAAATAAGCACATTCTGAAAATAAAGTTCTATGGTTAATTTGAAATACCTGAGGCCAATTCTTTGCAAATACTTCAGATATAAAATGTGCTGAGCTATATACTTTAAATTGTACTACTCTTGCCCTACCAGTTTCACAGAAAAATTAATAAAACATTAATAAAATACAAGTTATCCTGTAGAATTGAAAAGTAATTAACAATGACAAATGCTTTGCCCTAGTCATAATTTGAAGATATGAAAACCCCACAAAGACATAGTATAAAAGACTGCTGACAGTGTCATGATCATTTTTAATAAGGAAAGAGTTTGCAATGAATGGCTAAAATCCATACACCACCTCTCCACTAAAGCTTCCATTTAAGCCAAGCAGATCTTCAGTCTGAAGAAACCAATTTCATTACATTTGTCTTACCATTTAAAAATCATGTATTTATAGACATTCCATCTATAGTGTAATTGAGCACAACTAATTTTATCACACAGAACAATACTGTACATATGTGAATTGGTAAACACATACATCATACCTCAAATCCTGCCCCCATAGAAATCTATTAGCATATTATAAAAATGTGCTAATTTTTCCATGCTAACCTTCCATAATGTTCTTTGGACAAATGTTTATAGCCCCACTGATTTCATATTTTAAAGTCTATTTGTAATTACAGTAGCTCATTTATTTTTGTGTATGAAGTTTCCAAACTTCTGCATAAATCCTCGAAATTTGTTTTCATTTGGTTGAAATGAGGGGTAAACACCAGTGTTATAATTAAGCATTGGGCTGGACCTGCCATAACTATTGCCCATAGTTGAGGATTTCACTTCTGGGCGGTGTGTATTGCTATTTGGCATGTTGCTTGTTGGCTGAATAGAGCTTTCAATCTTACAAAATGGCTCAAAACGACTGTAAACACGCCGATCAATTGAATGAGTTCTCAGAAGCTCATCCTTGGGCCTTGATCTTGGAGAAGAAGTTGGTTTTCTTTCAGGAACAGCAACTGCTTTACTCTCCTTTGAATCTCGGTACTGGATTTGCTCGGTGTTGAATCTGGGTGCAGAGGCATCTCCTGGTCTTTCTGAGAACTTGCTTTCAGCTGGACCTGAAGAAGCTATGGTTTTGTTACTTTCGTCAGATGGAGAACGTATCCTCTGGGGTGAATGTACTGCTACATTCTCCTTACTCTTGTGGATGCTGCCTGGAGAGCTGGATGAAGCGGAATGCTTTCTCCTAGGTGATGAATCATTTTTGGGTTCGGATTTCTTTTGTTTTTGATTCTCTTCAGCCTCAGAAATCAAGGTGTCAGAACTACTACACATTCTGTAAAAGGCAGGGGCTTTGTTTTTGGATAGATTGTCTTTCTTTTCTGGGGCAAGGCTAAGTAATGACCTTAACTTCTGAGATCCCTTTTTCAAAAAATTTGGAGAACCCTTCACTTCTTTCTTGGAAGTGACTTCTTTGCTGGGCTCCTCTTTATTCACATCAAGCAACGCAGCCATGGAAATGGACTTGGTAGCAGTGCCACGTGGAGGATCTCCCTTGGGAGCCTCCTCTCCCCCCTCCTCCTCCCCTTCCACACCATGGGTCACATTGTGCATGCTTTTAGAACTTTTTAACAAATCCTCTTTAGGTTTTTCTGGTTGTCTCACTGGATTCCTGGTAAGTGTGCTATACACATAATGCTTACTATTTCCATGATCCATATTGGCTTTTGAATGGTCAAAGAATGGGAAACTGCGCCTTTTAAGCAGATTCTCATTTTTCTGATTCGTTAGATTTTCTGTCTGCTTGTTTGCACACAAGGTTGTATATACATAGTTGTTTGACTCCGTAGGGCCATTTGTGGTTGAGTTTAAAGCTGGTGGGTGGCTTTCAGGAACCTGTAAGGTGTGCATTTTTGGCGCCTCTGGCTGCACTGAGAACTTGGGTGTTGACTCCTCTGAGGGTTTGTCTGTCATAAGCTGTGCGCCTGTTGGGGTGTCTGGGATCTTTTTAGGTGTGTCACTTCCCTGGGAACCAACGACAGTTGAATTTGAGGAATCAGTTGTACAACTGTTGACTTCCTGCTGCTCAGGTAAAGTGGGTTTAAACACGAGAGAGGAACGAAGCCGAGAGTGAGTGTACAAGGCACTGGCTTTCAAATTCTCATGTCCCTCATAGCCCTCAAATCTGTCGGTGGGAGCAGATCCGTTGGAATCAGGGGCAGCTTCTGAATGGTCATTTAAGTAGGACTCAATCCTCCAGTTACGCAAAAATGACTTTGTGGTATGTTCAAGGGTTGGCATGCGTTGTTGCAAGAAGCGAATATGATTATCTGTCCCGTTAAAAGACCTCCGCACGTTGGAATTCCTTTCTGGAAGATTGGTCGTCTTCCTCTGGGCAAGGCGGTCAGCAAAACTCTGGGCAGGTGTGTGCTGGCGGCCTCCGTAGCCGCCCCGGGATGACGATGCCACGCTGAGACTGTCTGAAGGCCTTTTCCAGTTCCCAGGAGCATTAACATTTCGATTCAGAGCCCTGTTGAGCAAGAAGTATGGCGTCGATTCTGGCTGTTCCCCGGCATAACTGTGCCTCTTCCAATTTTCATTTAACTGACTGTGCTGAGGCTGACGGATTGGACCATTAAAGTTGGGAACAAAGTGAGGTTTGTATGCATGATTTCTTATGTTGTATTTGTCATGCTCATTGCGAGTATATATCCCTCTGTTTTTGAAGTAGCTAGAATCTAGTTTATGAATGCTCTCTTGTCTGCCAAAAAGGTTTCTTTGGCTGGAAACAGAAGCTAAGGAAGAAGCTAAGGAGCGCTGGTAAGTGCCGTTCTCCCAGAGGGCTTTGCCGTGGTTCACCCTGACTGACTCTTCCGGGGCAAAAGAGCTGGGGACACAGGACCTGGCGTAGAGAGTTCTAAACTCCTCGTCGAAAGACTCAACAAGTTGTCCTGTGATTATCTGAACCATGCTGAGATGTGCTTTTTCAAATGACCACATGTAGCTGGAGAAAAAAAAAAAAAGCAAAATTGGCAAATGTTAACTGTGTTGATAATACTTAGCTCTACTAAGATGTGTCTTTTAATATTGACAAAGAGTATTTTTGTTTTCTTTAATTACCATAATTTAGAGCTTCAGTCATTATATCTTTGTAATATGTCTCCTCACTCCTGTATTCATATTTTAAATAACAAAGCAACTCAAGTCCTGGCTTTGAATCCATCCATAATTTTGAGACGTATAAGGAAAGCTGAGTGTACATTTTGCATCTCTGCCTACTAAGATTTTATGGAGCAAAATATGGTATTCTACTTTATATGCAGAGCATCCTGGTCAGGTGCAGGCAAGCTGGTATTGGAGGAAAAGTTGAGAAAACTGGCCTCTTCCACGCCAACTGTTCCACATGAACTTGGACATTAGTTTCCTCCCAGCCAGAATGAGAATAAGGACAGTATAATTATTATAATTCCTTATGGTCATAACATGTCAGGATGCAAGACAGTCTGTGCTAATGCACATATTTCATCTCTGTGTCTTAAGAGTACATGGAGTTTAGTGTGCTAGAAGTTGGAAACAGACATAGGATTTGTGGCAGCAGCCTCAGCCACTAAAGGCATCCTTCAATTCACTCAGTGTCCACAGTAAATTCAGTACTCACAAACCAAGCCAGTTAGAATGCCAATTAAGATCTCTGCTTGTAGAATACAATTGCTTTTATGTACAAAAATGCCTTTAATGTACTTTGTGGAATTTCTAAATCTCTTTCCCAGAGTTTAGACGTGACACTTGTCTTGAAGTTTCATATATAATTTTAAATCTTATTTTAGAAAATCTTGATAATGTAACATACAGTGACACTAAGCTGAAAAAGCCATTGTAATATGCTAGGCCTCAAAAAATGGACATGATATAATGGAGGGGTAATATGAAAGGAGCATACTGTTTACACAGGGAAGAGAGTAACAAAGGCAGATGGAAATATTAAAAGAATGTACAGAACAATAAAATACATAAAATATCATAAGCAGCAGTGTGCAACTTAAAAATCTTTTTCTGATTTGTTCAATTTTCTCTAGTGTGCTTACTAAATGCATGGTATGAGCAGAGTACGTCAAGGTACTTTTTATGTACAGATGTGTGACAACCAGGATGACTTACAAGAAATGGTACAAAAGTGAATTGTTACAGGAATTTTCAATCCAACTGTAGATATGAATATAAAATTTGCTAGAAACAGCAAGCAAAGGCATGAATGATCAGCTTTCAAATACGAGGATATCCCCAGAGACAGTAAGAGATTGGCAGTATTTTGACAGAAATTAGAAGTCAGGAATTTCAGACTTGAAAAGTGGGAAAACCATTTTGGGGAAAGAAGAAATATGGAAAAATAAAGGGAACAAGAGTGGTCATGTTTTGGCTGAACACAGAAAGCAAATTATACTTAGTTGAAGTAAGAAGCTATAGAACAGACTGATGGGGTCTTCTCTGACAGTCCAGTGGTTAAGATTTCACCTTCCCAATTCAAGGGGTGAGGGTTTGATCCCCGGTCAGGGAAAAAAGATTCCAAATGCCTCGTGGCCAAAAAACCGAAACAAAAAACAGAAGCAATATGGTAACAAACTCAACAGACTCTAAAAATGGTCCACGGCAAAATAAAATCTTTAAACTCTTGGAGGAAATCTTGAAAACAAAGCAAAGAGATCACAAGATTAAAAAAAAAAAAATTACAAACTTCTCAGTCAAACCTGTGGACAATACTAAGTATCTTCCAATACTAAGTATCTTTACTATGACAATTTCAAATGAGGGTATCCAATTCAAGATTTGATTTACATACATTGTCAATGTACAATACACATTACAATATACACTGTATACATACAATACACAAGGTACAATATACATTGTCAAGAAAAGCTTGTGTGTTTTATGTCCTCATTGTTGGTATCATGATGCAGCCAGACTGCTGTGTCTTCCTGATAACCCTGTCCTCATGATGTATGAGCTATCACACAGTGTGTGACTTGGGAGTATAGACTCCAGACCTCTCTAGAAATGCTGGGAGCCTAGCATATAAAGACACTTTATGGCAAAGAAATATGAATTAAGGTATGTATAAAATAGATAGCTAATGAGAACTGACTGTAGAGCACAGGGAACTCTACTCAGTGCTCTGTGGTGACCTCAATGGGAAGGAAATCTGAGGAAAAGGGGATACATGTCTATGTATGGCTGATTCATTTTGCTGTACAGTAGAAAGTAAGGCAACACTGTAAAGCTACTCTACTCCAGTAAAAACAGCAACATCAAGAAGGAGGCATTCGGAATTTGCCTATAAGGAAAACAATGGCAATACCAGAACAGAGACTTAAAAGCTGTTTTTACCCAAAAGGGGTACATTTTTAACCAGTTTCCACAAAAGCCAGTTCATAACTGTTCCACTAGATCCTGACCTCATATTTGCTGATGATAAGAAAAATCCATAATGATTAGTCAGAAAAAAAAAAAAAAGGCAAGTGCTACAAGCCCTTCAAAAAAAATCATTTTTTTTTAAGAAGTCTATTTGAATTTAACATGAAATAATAGAGAGAAGAGTTGTTAGATAATAGTTTTGATGAATTTTAATCATCTGTGGTCCTGCAAGTCCATATTCATTTCCATAAATAGTAACTTAAGTTTTGCTTCTGTCTTATGATGTAGATGAGAAGCTAAAGAGTTTCTGTAGCTATCTATTTGTTCTTCCCAATACCAGTTTTAAAGTACCTCAGTTATAGTCATCTCAAAAGATATCACCTATTAATAGTAAGACAAAGCTGACATGAAGTTATTGCTGAAGATAATCTCCAAAGTCAAGTTAATAATAAAAATAGCACTCATTAGGATGAGATTAACTAGTAAACACCATTCTATAAGTCAAGTGAATTCTCATTTTAATTAAAATTTTCAATTAAAACCCATCTAAAACCAAGTGGGTCTGAACAAATAGATACACAAATAATGAGTCTGCAATAATTCATTAACTTCAAGCACTGCTCTTAACACGTTTTCCTTTAAAGCGGCAAAGAGGATTTTCCCTAGAGGATCCCTGAGCAAATATTAACAGTTAAAACATGCCTAGAATAATAGCTGACTTTGGGGTTTTTGATGCATTAACTCATTTAATTCCCATGACATGAGATAGATTCTATGATTATGCTCCTTTTACAGAGGAAGAAACTAACACACAACCAAAGTAACTTGCCATGGCCATTCCCTTCAACGCGCTGCCTCCTTTTTCTGGACTTTTAAGTTCTTAAGACAAGAGGCAAACTTCTCCCTTTCCTTATCTTGTTGACATCCACAGCTCTCCTGAATTTTTCCCACAGCCTTTAGTAGTGAGTCTACTGTGCTCTGGTGACCTAGGAGTTCAGGTGTTTGTTGGCATTTTTATCTGCCGAAGAATTGATGCTTTTGAACTGTGGTGTTCCAACCAGTTCATTCTAAAGGAGATCAACCCTGGGATTTCTTTGGAAGGAATGATGCTAAAGCTGAAACGCCAGTACTTTGGCCACCTCATGAGAAGAGTTGACTCACTGGAAAAGACTCTGATGCTGGGAGGGATTGGGAGCAGGAGGAGAAGGGGACAACAGAGGATGAGATGGCTGGATGGCATCACTGACTCCATGGACGTGAGTCTGAGCGAACTCCGGGAGTTGGTGATGGACAGGGAGGCCTGGCGTGCTACGATTCATGGGGCCACAAAGAGTCAGACATGACTGAGCGACTAAACTGAACTGAACTGATTGTTATGACCTTACTGTGTGACCCATTCAAGATCTATGTCTGAAACTTATAAGGGAGTTTCAAGGCAGCATTTTACTCTAGAGCCAGCCGGACCTGGACTTGGTGGCCAGACCTGAACTGCCTTTTGGTCCTTAGCTGTGATGTTTTTAGATAAGCCACTGAACCTTCTAGAACTTCAGTGTCATCATTTATAAAATGTAGATAAAAACAAGTGCTTTGAAGATACATTGTAAGCACTGGGAATGAAACATAAAGGCTAAGTTAGAACAGAAATGGATATATTCCTCCAGTGGTAGTATAGAAAGATGCCAAGGAGTAGACCTGGGGCTGGAAAACCTACCCACCAAAGCATTTAAACAGTCAGACTCTTCAATGATTTTTCAGTAACACTATGATTACAGCATAATAATCATCAGGGTCTCAATATCACTAAAATAAGAGCAATCCATTAAGCAGGTTCTTCCAGGGGATACAGTTTCTATTTATATGAACAATTATTATGCTTCATACTGTTTTCATAAGGAGCAAAAACACCTTAAGCATTATAAATCTTTAGGGAACCTGAGATATTATTCAATTCCCTCATTTGGGGGAGGAAGAGTTTAAAGCCCAAATAAGTTATGTGACTTGCTGATGACTTAATATTCTTTCAGCCAGAACTGAAACGTTAAGTCTCTCTAAGTTTTCCATGCAAGGATTCTTCTTCTATTTTTTAAGAAATAACTAAGCAGATTACATTAAAGCTTGAAACTCATAAATTCTATAAATGATTGATAATACTGGAGTGTAAATACAATGACTTTACCTGTAGGAACCAAACATAACTTTCTGGCAGTCAACCAGCAAAAATCTCTGTTCCATTTTTCCATGAAATTTTGCTCCTGTTTTGGAAAGATAATCTTGACCTTTTACTGTCCGCACTCGAATATTCTAGAATTGAATGTAAAAATAAAGTAAATATTATGGTTAGAGTGGGGATATTTTGAAAAGTAAAATATATTAATATAAAAACTTTTTAATCAAAAAAGTACACAGGTAACAATTTCTTTAAACATATAAAAACAACAATAAAGATAGAGAAATACATTTTAAAACAAAACCTGAAAAGAAAGCACTCAAAGAAAATAGTCACTTAAATCACGCATTTTAATATAATTGAAATCACTTATACATGATTTTATAAATCTCTTAGGGTCCTACTGCAAGAGCTCCTTTCAGGTTATAGTAGCATGACAATAAAACAAGATGAAAATTCACCTTCATCTTGATGACTCAGACATCACTGAAATGATTGTGATAAGCAACATCTGCTGAATGAAAGAATCACTCAAGTCAGTTGTTTCAAGATTGCCCATGTAAAATGGAAACATTAATTATGAAGACAGCAAAGTTAACTCAGGAGCTTAAGTGCCCCACCATCAAGAAAAGCGCCCTATAAAACCATCATGAAGATGATGCAGTCGTAATCTGAAAAGGACAAAGGGACCCGTCTGTGGTCGCTACCTTAAATATACGGTGTGCATCTGGAGGGACGTAGCTCACTGTGCCTCTCATTTGACTGAGACAGAGTGCCTGATGAAAAGAAAACAAAGTACAGAGTTCTTACTCTGAGACGCTGAACGTGACAGCCCTGTTTCTCGGTCATACTCAGGAAATGACCAAACTTGGACTCATCAAGCAGAATGTACACAGATATTCCTCGAGTTGATGCCTCCACGATTTCTTTGAAGATGTCCACGTCTGTAAATATATCCATTGCTAAGGCAATGACCTGTTAAAGATACGAATAGGAAACAATGTTAGATACCCAACAGAGAAAGACCAAGAAAGTGCTTGCTTTCAGAAAAAAGTGGATAAAATAGAAAATAGCTAAATGTATATTGAAAATAAACTATATACAGATTTATCACATTAAATAATTTCATACTAGCTTTAAGTCAAAGGGAATCTGCATTTCAGTAGAATGTTGAGTGAAGGACAGATGTGAATCTTGGTGATTGAGGTGGTCTGCAGGGTGGATGGAGGGCACAGTTAGGTGAAGGGTAGAAATTAGTGCTAATGTTTCTCATGGGAAATATTTCCAGGGGAAAACAAGATTTCTGGAACTAGTTGTTAGGAATAAAAGTCTTGGTGAACAGGGACAGAAAAAAAATCTTCTAGAAATAGAAATATAGCAAGAAAGGACCAAAGATAAGAAAGATAGAAGGAGAATTGAAGACCAGAAAATTAAATACATATGCCTAAAATTAGCAGAGCAGACAGCACAAGTAAAAGAAAAAAAAAATGAACAAAAACAGATGATTAAAAAGGTAAATGGAGAGAGAAATATCCTTAAGGAGCAGGCCCCCGAAATGGAGAGAGTCCAAGTTAACAGCTGAAAACAGAACCACTACTGACTCTGAGAAGCAAGGGGAATGAAATGACGCTGAAAGAAGTGGATGTCATTCAACTGACCACCCACTACATGCCAGATGCGAAGGACAGAACCCCTGCCCTTTGCCAAGCTTACAACGTGGGGAAAGAGGCCATAAACAATGCATCGAAGAGGGAAATTATGTGATAAGCTTAAGATAATGTTTCCTGGGGAAAAATCAGAGCAGGATGAGGAGGGTCCCAAGTTCCTGGGAATGGAGAAGTGGGGGTCTGTGGCATCTCTGAGAGAATGTCCTTTGAAAGGCCCTTAAGGTAGATATCCTGACAGATTGTATCTCAGACAGGGGGACCCCACAGTGAAAAGGTCCTACCTCAGCTTTAAGGAACAGCAAGGGTGGGAAATATAACAAGAAATGGAAAAACTTATCAGAAAGCCTTGAAGACGTTACAAAGCTTGCCGTGTTTTTTCCTAAATAAAATGTCAGCTGTTGAAGCTTTTTATTGAGGCAATAATATGGTCTCATTTATGTTCGAAAAAGATTGCTCTGGCCTTTGTGTTAAGAACAGACAGTAAGGCTGGGAGGCAGGGTGGAAACAGGGAGGCCAGTTAGAACCACCGGAGCGATTCCAATAGGAGGTTACGGTGGCCCGGACTAGAACGGTACTAGGAGCAGCCACCTCCAGCGATGAGCAGAAACAGTCAACACGGGATGCTTTGAGCTGCAAGGACTTCTGTATGGGCTGAATGTGGGATGAGAGAGAAAGTGGGGAAAAGAGCATGATTCTAAGATTTTGGGGCTCTTTAACCTCAAGGGCCAAGTTGTCATCAACTGACATAGGGGAGGATACAGCTAGAGTAACGTTTAGCTAAAGGATTAAAAAGTCAAGGGACCTGGATACTCAAGGGGAATGCTGCATAGGGAGGTCTAGGGCAGAACTGTCAGTTGGGTGTCATGGGGTAGATATGATGATTAAATCCAAGTCAACACGGGAGACGAGGTGAGTAAGTTAGGTGGTCCAGTACAAGGGGGTAGGGCAGCAAAGGAAGGCTGGGCAAAGGGGGCATCCTGAGAGGCACAAGACAAGGTGTTAACAAGAAGGGTGTCCTTAAGGACATGTGCTCTCATGCCGCAAGGCCAAGTAACATGGGGATTAAGCATTCATTGGATTTAGTAATATACAGGTTATTTATGACTTCACACTGTAGTTTTAGTGGAACAGTGAGATCAAAAGCTTTCTAGGGAGGGTTTTAAGAGAGCTTGAGTGGACAGACACTGGAAATAGCACGTACAGGTAACTCTTTTTGAGTAATCTGGCTACGATAAGCAGAAAAACGGAGCAGTAGCAGTGGGTTAAGCTGGGTCAATGGAAGTTGTACTTTTCACTTTAAGTGAGAGAAGTAACAGCAGGTCTGTGAGCTAATGAAATGCTCCAGTGAAGAGTGAAAATTAATGATACAAGAGATAGTTGGAGGTGGTATGGGGAATTGGGGTTTTCTGGAGGAAAGTCTTAGAGTAGGCAATAAAATATAGGCTATAGGGGTAAACTAATCAGAGTACAGGGAATAAAGGCCAGTAGAAGATCACATACTACCAAGGCAGAAGCCAGGTAGAAGGTGGCGGTGGGAGGGCAGGTGTGGTGCTTGTGGTGGCGGGGGGTATGATGTTCTCTGAACGCTGCCATTTTCTTTGTGAGATGGGAAGACCCTGGGTTATGGAACACATGTAAGCGGTATGAGGAAAGGGGCACTGAGTAGTCATCTAAGATGATAGAAAAGGCAATAGGTCATGAAGATAGTGTAACTGCAGGGCAGCATTAAGAACCCACCAAGTCATAAATTTAAAATGAGACCAGTCAATGGGGTTGTGAAGAGGGGGGCAGTCATGTAGCATGCAGTCAACTGAAATACTCCAGTGAAGAGTGAAAATTAATGATGAATGAGATAGACGATGGGTCATGTAGGGGATTTGCCTTGTAGCTCAGATGGTAAAGAACCTGCCTGTAGTGCAGGAGACCCAGGTTTGATCCCTGGGTTGGGAAGATCCCCTGGAGAAGGAAACAGCAACCCACTCCAGCATCCTTGCCTGGAAAGTCCCATGGACAGAAGAGCCTCGTGGGCTGCAGTCCATGGGGTCACAAAGAGCTGGACATGACTGAGTGACTAACACGCACATACGTACAATGTGCAATAGCCAAGATGATTGACCCCGGGATTTAAACTCAATAAAGAAGGAGAGATGGTGTCACAGATGTGAGAGGCAGGGAAACAGGGGTGGGATCAATGAATCTGAGGTCTCACTGGAGCTCAACGATAGTTAAATATTAAGGAATTGTCATTAATTTTTTACAATAACAGCAATATAATCATAAAAGGTAATATATATCCTTTCTTTTAAACATTCACATTAATATAGCTACAGATAAAAATGTTGCCTTGTATTTCATTCACGTTATAAAAGGTGAACCAAAATTGGTGATGAAAAGTGAAAGCCAGTTGATGGTACATGAGTGTTTTATATGCTGTTTTCTCTACTTTTGAAAATTTCCACAGCACAAAGTTAAAAATAAACAGATAAGTGGATAAGTGGACATTGGATATTAGCAGGTTCCAGAGGTACCATGTGCCAGAAATACAAGCAGGAGTATTGGTCAGATGAGGATGAATTAGGTCCTACAGGATCTGCAGTTACAGACTGTGATGCTGTCAAGGACGTGATTGGGAGTCAGGGATGAGATGCATGTAGGACAAGATCATGGGAGGAAAGCAGGAAAAGGAACTGGTCTTTAGAAGGATCCTTTACACACATATTGAAATTGCCACCAGAACTGCTGAAAAGAGTGATGACACCAAGGAACAAAAATGGTCAAGAAACAAGAAGGAAAAGAAATACCCTGGCAATAGGAACATGGCAGCAACCACTAAGATAATGTGTTAGATACACTGCAAGTACACAGATGAAGAAGGTCATGGATAATCTCTGGCTTAATCCAATAAGATGCTAGAACAAAACACTGGACCGTGTTCAAACAACACAAGATGACATTCTTTAAACTATCAGTAAAACATACTTCAATCAGATTTTCTTTAGGAAGAATAATTTCAATCATTCTGATGGCCTCCCATGACCCTTTCCTTATTTATGATTGAGATGAGGTGCCAAAAGGGAGAAGCTAGTGAGACCCGCCTCATCTGTGTCTTCCTCATATTCTTTAGAAAATCAAACATGTGAAACACCTTCAGTCACATCCACAATTACTAATGTGTTTATGATACATTAATAATGAGTGATGTGATGGTATACGGACATTGACATAAAGAAATGAAAGTGTCCATTTTACAAACTTAGTTTACAAAATAACCTTAAGAATCATGTCTGGAGCAGTCTAGCACTAATTTTTTAACTAAAATTGGATTTTTTAAAATAGAAAAATAATATCATACTATATGGCATTTTTTAAAAATGACCCGCATATCTAAAGAATTTATTTATAATTTGCCAGAAAAATCATGTAACAAATTACTTCAGACTTTGGAAATGAACACAAATGTATGACAGATAAATAGAAGGTTTTGTTTGTTAAAAGTAATTGAAGCCATTCAGCCAATGGATGACTCTAGCACATATAAGATAGAAGAAATGACAGTCTCTCTTGCATGACAGATAACAGAATGCATCAGGATCCGGGAGACCAGATTACACATTTCTGACAAGTTTATCTGATGGCAGCAGAGCCAGGTACCTTATCAGGTATTTCTGGTTCCCAGTACCCTCAATAGCTACCTAGAAAAATTATATTAAGTCTACAGAGAATTTCAGCTGTGCCAAGAAAGGCAAAGTAAAATATAAAATGTAGCCACCTTTTTAAATGGTGGGTTACATTCATGGAAAAGAATGATAATTAGAAATGAGCTATGCCAAATCTGATATGAAGGTATTACATTCCCAGCTAGTTAGCTAAATCACACTGTGCTGTAGAAATAACCAAAATGACTGTATCTAATGAAATTAAAATGATATACTTGATTAGTACAAGGTTTATTAAAGGGTACATTAATTAATTTTGTAAGACAACACGGAAGTCATTTACATTAAATGGGATTCATTAAACTGCCATGTAACATATTTTTAAGCTTTTCTTGCCTCTTTATTAGTTACTTTTATTCTTTTTTGATAATTTAGAAATGTAAACAAGCAAATGCATTCCTCAGCAACATGAGACTTGGAAAACTTTTAGAAAGGTATTCTGTGTCACTTTTAACATTTGAGAGATATCTTGCATCTTTTAGCAGTTTCAGAGAACTTGATTCAAGGATGTGAGTTACCACTTATTTATCTCAGATTACTAAATTTTCCTGAAGGAACCTAGACACAATTAATTAAAATAATATAAAAAGTGACAAAACATTTATGGTAACTTCATATTCATGATACAACTTAAATTCATTTAGAGAAGGAAATAATGAGTTGTTATGTAATACACTCTAAAAATAATTCAGAGAAAGGAAAAAAATGTTCTATTGCTGCAAGAATGTTAGGGGTGAGTACAGAGTAGAATGACATACACTGCTGGGGCTTCATAAATAAGCCTTAAAAAATCAATAAAGATTATTTTTAGCCATACAACTGGAAGACTAGCCTTACAGGCATAGAGGCAAAGATCAGAATGATGCTCACAGTAATATTTTAATAAATGTTTATTGAATTAACCTAAATACAAGCACAAAGATTATCCACTTTATGAATATGGAGCAAATTTACTTAGGATTTAACTGTATAGCTCCTATGAAGGATCTTGCAAATCTGATATACGTTTAGATACGATCCTGATAGGAATATAAATCCTGAAAAAAAAAATATCCACACAAAATACTATATGCCTTTATAAGACCCAGATAGTTAATGAAATGTAAGTATACTTTGGGTTAATGTTATGTAGTTACAGAACTGTCAGCATCACTTTCAAAAATTGAAAAGGTGAATATTATACCTTTTATGCTTCAAAATACTAAGCACCATTTGAAAGTATTTAGACTTTCTGGGTAATTTCCTACATATATACAGGAGAAGGATTTATTTTCTTCTAACAGGAGAAAAGCTAAAAAGGAGCTCAAATTAAGAATAATAATAATAAAGAACACTTTAATAATTACATTTGTAATAAAAACACAGCTGGAAAACCTTAAAACCAAGTAACAGAAATTAAGATAAATGATCACCTAAGAAATACATATTTGTAAATCTGTAATGCCTGTTAAAAGCAATGTCCTAAATGAATTTTAGAAATAAAAGGAAGCCTGATATTAAGAATAAGAGATTTTGGTCCTTATCCTACTGCAGCCTAAGTGAAAGTATCCATTTTGTGTGAAATTTCACATATAATATAGTGTATTCACGGGAGTAAGTTTCAGCTTTACATTCGTTGTTCAGTAGTTCAGTCATGTCTGACTCTTTGTGACCCCATGGACTGCAGCCTGCCAGGCTTCCATGTCCTTCACTATTTCCCAGAGTTAGCTCAAACTCTTGTCCGTTGAGTCAGTGATGCCATCCAACCATCTCGTCCTCTGTCGTCCCTTTCTCCTCCTGCCTTCATCTTTCCCAGCATCAGGGTCTTTTCCAATTAGTGAGCTCTTCCCATCAGGTGGCCAAAGTATTTCAGCTTCAACATCACTCCTTCCAATGAATACCCAGGACTGATCTCCTTTAGGATGGACTGGTTGGATTTCCTTGCAGTCCGGGGGACTCTCAAGAGTCTTCTCCAGCACAGAAATTCAAAAGCATCAGTTCTTGGAATTCAGACTTCTTCAAAGTCCACTCTCACATCATTCATGACTAATGGAAAAACCATAGCTTTGACTATATATAGACCTTTGTCAGAAAATGATGTCTCTGCTTTTTAATACTGTCTACATCTGTCACAGCTTTTTTTCCAAGTAGCACACAACTTTTACTTTCATGGCTGCAATCTCCAACCACAGTGATTTTGGAGTCCAGGAAAATAAAGTCTGTCACTGTTTTCCCATCTATTAGCCATGAAGTGATGGGACAGGATGCCATGATCTTAGTTTTTTGAATGTTAAGTTTAAGCCAGCTTTTTCACTCTCTTCGTTTCACCTTCAAGAGGCTCTTTAGTTCCTCTTCACTTTCTGTTGTTACAGTGGTATCATCTGCATATCTGAGGTTGTTGATATTTCTACTGGCAATTTTGATTCCAGCTTGTGACTAATTGGAAAAGACCCCGATGCTGGGAAAGAATGAAGGCAGGAGGAGAAAGGGACAACAGAGGACGAGATGGTTGGATGGTATCACCAACTCAATGGACAAGAGTTTGAGCTAACTCTGGCATTTCACATGCTGTACTCTCTGCATTTAAGTTAAATAAGCAGGGTGACAATATACAGCCTTGACACACTCCTTTCAGATTCTGAACTAGCCTATTTTTCCACGTCTGTTTCTAAGTGTTGTTTCTTGACCTACATACAGGTTTTGCAGGAGGCAGTTAGGTGGTCTGCTATTCCCGTCTCTAAGGATATTCCACAGTTTGTTGTGACCACATAGTCAAAGGCTTTAGCATAGTCAATGAAGCAGAAGTAATGTTTTTCTATAATTCTCTTGCTTTTTCTATGATTCAACAGATGTTGGCAATTTGATCTCTGGTTCTTCTGCCTTTTCTAAATCCAGCTTATACATCTGAAATTTCTCAGTTCCCATACTGTTGAAGCCTAGCTTCAAGGATTTTGAGCACTACCTTGCTAGCATGTAAAACAAGTACAATTGTGGAACTGAAATAAAAACTGACCTTTTCCAGTCCCATGGCCACTGTTGAGTTTTCTAAATTTGCTGGCATATTGAGTGGAACACTTTAATAGCATCATCTTTTAGGATTTTAATAGTTGAGCTGGAATTCCATCACCTCCACTAGCTTTGTTCGTACTGATGCTTCCTAAGGGCCACTTGACTTCACATTCATTATGAATACAATAATTTGGCACACATATAAGTATACTAACAGCTAAATTGATATCAGCTGATTTGGTCTGCTATGAATTTTGTAATCTTTGGAAAGTCACTGAAATGATTCTGAGCCTCACTGACTGCTGCTGCTGCTGCTGCTGGTAAGTCGCGTCAGTCATATCTGACTCTGTGTGACCCCATAGACGGCAGCCCATCAGGCTTCTCTGTCCCTGGGATTCTCCAGGAAAAAATACTGGAGTGGGTTGCCATTTCCTTCTCCAACACATGCATGCATGCATGCATGCATGCTAAGTCACTTCAGTTGTGTTCGACTCTCTGCAACCCCATGGAACAGCAGCCCACTAGGCTCCCCTGTCCACAGGATTCTCCAGTCAAGAATACTGTCGTGGGTTGCCATTTCCTTCTCTCTATATTAAATTATCCACAGAAGATGGTGTGTGTATCAGGTTCTAAAATGCTATGTTTCGATAACTATTCACTTATTCCTAATTGCTCAGCAGCTGGATCAAAACATACGTTGTACTTAGCTTTTTAAAACCTTACTGACCACAACTCAGTGATAGTAAAAACAGACAAAAAAAAACCCAAAAAACAAAAAACTGGGCACTGTAGTAAAAGTCAACAGAAAATGTTAAATTGGAATGTCTAGGCTCTGTTATAGGTACAACATACTTTTGTAGAACTACATATGTTTGACAACTCAGAAGGGTTGCATAATTTCCCTCTGTTTCTGCCTTGTGTTATGTGATTGAAAGTATTTACACAACAGTGTTAGGGACTAAATGTTTGTATCTTTCAAAATTCAGATTTTGAAATCCTGAGCAGGCTTAAAAGAAACAGCAAGAAAAGTCATAGTCCTTTTACTGATTTCACAATTCAGCCCTCTTACAAGTTCTTGTCTTTCTAGCATTTTCTGAAAAGTGCCTTCTCCTGAAAACTGGCCTAACAAGGGTTCTGGGCATGGCCTGCCAAACCGATGGGTCAGGATCTAGATCTTGGCACACTGACAAAAGTAACTTGTTTTCCTGAGGCTTTTAGGATACCTCCTTTGGTTGTAACATAATTATCCATTGGCTTGGAATAGCTATTATCTTATTTAAAATTTTGCAACATAAAGGGGTATCTGTCAAGAAGAGTGCCAGGAGAAATATCGATTACCTCAGATATGTAGATGACACCACCATTATAAAGAGTGATGAAAATGAAAAATGAAGTGAAAGAAAAGAGTGAAAAAGCTGGCTTAAAATTCAACATTCGGAAAACAAAGATCATGGCATCTGGTCCCATCATTTCAAGGCAAATAGATGGGAAAACAATGGAAACAGTGACAGACTTTATTTTCTTGGGCTCCAAAATCACTGCAGGTGGTGACTGCAGCCATAAAATTAAAAGACATTTGCTCTTTGGAAGAAAAGCTATGACCAACCGAGACAGCATACTAAAAAGCAGAGACATTACTTTGCTGACGAATGTCTGTATAGTCAAAGCTCTGGTTTTTCCAATAGTCATATAAGAGTCAGGTGAAAGTTGGACCATAAAGAAAGCTGAGGGTCAAAGAATTTTTTCTTTTAATATTCTTCCTTTGTGTTTAGTTTTTGTTAGTTTGATTAGTATGTGTCTTGGCGTGTTTCTCTTTGGGTTTATCCTGTATGTGACTCTTTGTGCCTCTTGGACTTGATTGCCTATTTCCTTTTCCATGTTGGGGAAATTTTCAACTATAATCTCTTCAAAAATTTTCTCATACCCTTTCTTTTTCTCTTCATCTTCTGGGACCCCTATAGCTTGAATGTTGGTGTGTTTGATATTGTCCCAGAGGTCTCTAGGACTGTGCTAAGTTCTTTTCATTCTTTTTACTTTATTTCCACCATTTTATCTTCCAGTCCACTGATTCGTTTTTCTGTTTCAGATATTCTGCTATTGATTCCTTCTAGAGTATTTTTAATGTCATTAATTGTGTTGTTTGTCTCTATATGTTTATTTTTTAATGTTTCCAGGTCTTTGTTAATTGATTCTTGCATTTCCTCCATTTTGTTTTCAAGATTTTTGGTCATCTTTACTATTATCCTTCTGAATTCTTTTTTAGATAGTTTGCCTATTTCCTCTTCATTGATTTGGACTTCTGTGTTTCTAGTTTGTTACTTCATTTGTGTAGTATTTCTCTGCCTTTTCATTATTTTTTATTTTTTTAAATTAATTAATTAATTTATTTATTTTACTTTACAGTACTCTATTGGTTTTGGCATACATTGACATGAATCTGCCATGGGTACTGTGTTTGAGGTCTTATTTTCTCTGCTTCAAGGTTGAATTCTTTCTTCCTTTTGGTTTCTGCCCTCCTAAGGTTGGCCCAGTGGTTTATATAAGCTTCATTTAGAGTGAGATTTGTGCTGAGTTTTTGTTTGTTTTTCCTCTGATGGGCAAGGCTGAGTGAGGTGGTAATGCTGTCTGCAGATGATTGGGTTTGTAGCTTTGTTTTGTTTGTTGTTTAGATGAGGTGTCTTGCACAGGGTGCTATTGGCAGCTGGGAGATGCCAAGTCTTGTATTCCAGTGGTTTCCTCTATGTGCATTCTCACTATCTGATACTCCCTAGGGTTAGCTCTCTGGCAGGGTCTTGGAGTCAGTGCTCCCTCTCCAAAAGCTCAGTGCTTGATCTCAAGTTTTGCATGGTAGTATATATTCTTTTCCACCAGTCAGGCACTCCTGTCCACTCTCAGCTGGTGTTCTGCACACACTCTGTGTCTGAAGTTGTATTCCTGATGTATCTGTGGAGAGAGATGTACTCCATGTCCACCTGCTCCTCTGCCATCTCGCTCTTCGGAAGTGACACTTTCACCTTTGTGGGAGTGAGCATCCAAAAGGGCACGGTCGCAGACAGACACCAGCCTCCCCAGAGGGTCGACAGGTGGGCGGAGCCTTGTGAAGTTTAGCGACTACTCTGGGGACCCACTGGTTAGGGATCCACCTGCCCGCCTCTCCTCATGTTCTTAAGTCCATTCTCTATGTCTGCTTCTCCACTGCTGTCCCGTAAATCTGTCCTTCAGTACCATTCTTCTAGATTCCATATATATGTGGTAGAATATGATATTTATCTTTCTCTTTCTGACTCACTTCATTCTGTATAATAGGTTCTAGGTTCATCCACCTCATAAGAANGAGGTCTTATTTTCTCTGCTTCAAGGTTGAATTCTTTCTTCCTTTTGGTTTCTGCCCTCCTAAGGTTGGCCCAGTGGTTTATATAAGCTTCATTTAGAGTGAGATTTGTGCTGAGTTTTTGTTTGTTTTTCCTCTGATGGGCAAGGCTGAGTGAGGTGGTAATGCTGTCTGCAGATGATTGGGTTTGTAGCTTTGTTTTGTTTGTTGTTTAGATGAGGTGTCTTGCACAGGGTGCTATTGGCAGCTGGGAGATGCCAAGTCTTGTATTCCAGTGGTTTCCTCTGTGTGCATTCTCACTATCTGATACTCCCTAGGGTTAGCTCTCTGGCAGGGTCTTGGAGTCAGTGCTCCCTCTCCAAAAGCTCAGTGCTTGATCTCAAGTTTTGCATGGTAGTATATATTCTTTTCCACCAGTCAGGCACTCCTGTCCACTCTCAGCTGGTGTTCTGCACACACTCTGTGTCTGAAGTTGTATTCCTGATGTATCTGTGGAGAGAGATGTACTCCATGTCCACCTGCTCCTCTGCCATCTCGCTCTTCGGAAGTGACACTTTCACCTTTGTGGGAGTGAGCATCCAAAAGGGCACGGTCGCAGACAGACACCAGCCTCCCCAGAGGGTCGACAGGTGGGCGGAGCCTTGTGAAGTTTAGCGACTACTCTGGGGACCCACTGGTTAGGCTCAGCGCTTGATCTCAAGTTTTGCATGGTAGTATATATTCTTTTCCACTAGTCAGGCACTCCTGTCCACTCTCAGCTGATGTTCTGCACACACTCTGTGTCTGAAGTTGTATTCCTGATGTATCTGTGGAGAGAGATGTACTCCACGTCCACTTGCTCCTCTGCCATCTCGCTCTTTGGAAGTGACACTTTCACCTTTGTGGGAGTGAGCATCCAAAGGGGTGCGGTCGCAGACAGACACCAGGCTCCCCAGAGGGTCGACAGGTGGGCGGAGCCTTGTGAAGTTTAGCGACTACTCTGGGGACCCACTGGTTAGGGATCCACCTGCCCGCCCCTCCTCATGTTCTTAAGTCCATTCTCTATGTCTGCTTCTCCACTGCTGTCCCGTAAATCTGTCCTTCAGTACCATTCTTCTAGATTCCATATATATGTGGGAGAATACGATATTTATCTTTCTCTTTCTGACTCACTTCATTCTGTATAATAGGTTCTAGGTTCATCCACCTCATAAGAACTGACTCAAATGCCTTCCTTTTTATGGCTGAATAATATTCCATTGTTTATGGAAAGAGTTACCTAGGAACTTACATTACCATATGTAAAATAGATAGCCAATGGGAATTTGCTCTTTGGCTCAGCAAACTCAAATAGGGGCTCTGTATCAACTTAGAGGGTTGGGATTGGGAGGGAGATGGGAGGAAGGTTCAAAAGGGAGAGGGTATATGTATATACCAGGACTTCCCTGGTGGCTCAGATGGTAAAGCATCTGCTTACAATGCAGGAGACCTGGGTTTGATCCCTGGGTCAGGAAGAGCCCCTGGAGAAGGAAATGGCAACCCACTCCAGTATTCTTGCCTGGAAAATCTCATCGATGGAGGAGCCTGGTGGGTTACAGTCCACGGGGTCACAAAGAGTCACAACCGAGCAACTTCACTTTCACTTTCATATGTATACCTATGGCTGATTCATGTTGAGGTTTGACAGAAAAAAAAAAAATTCTGTAAAGTGATTACCCTTCAATTAAAATATTAAAAAAAAAAAAAAAAAGAATCCACCTGCCAATGCAGGGAGCACAGGTTTGATCCCTGGTCTGGGAAGATTCCACATATCTTGGAACAACTAAGGCCATGTGACACAGCTACTGGAGCCCGTGCTGAGGTTAGGAGAAAAGATGCTCAGGGAGGGTCTGTGAGCATCTATGTGCCCCGTCCAAGCCGGCCTGGGATCACTGACCCGCAAGCTCCTCCCTAGACTGCATTCTTTACTTGAGCAATAATTGTGTCTCTTGAATGTCAATGATTAATTAGCTTGACATAAAAAAGAAGTCAATCACATAGCGTGGCAAAAATACCACAGGTCCTATTTATCCAATAATTTCTATTTGAATAAGAAACGTGAATGTCAAGGAGTTTTACATAAAAGTCATGAACTATTGCAGTAGCATTTTTGTATTCAGTGTATGTCTTCCTGTGTCTTTACCCTGTAGTCAAGTTATATGAACTTAACTCCCTGTTTATTTAACTCTACTGTTCTCTCTTCTCTCTTGGATAATTTTTTTTTTTTTTAACCACTTGCCTATGAGAACTGTGTATTATTTTTCACTTTGATGCCTGAAAATTCCCTTTGGTGGTAGGGAAAAGTCGTTCTAAAAGCTGAGAGACAGGGGAATAACTAATTTTCAGAGTATCATCAACCTCGATTGAAAACAATTAGCCACATTACTTAGAATATTTCCTGAATAATTTGTCTCCCACACACTCCAAGTTTCTTAAGTATTTTGAACACCTAATGATACTCATTCTATATAGATAAACAATATTCAGATGCAAAGCAGTGAATGTTTATCAGTTGGGCTACAGAAACAAGACACAGGTTTCCTATTTTATTAGCATTTTGATGTCTTCATTAATATGATTAAAATCTCATTGTGAAAATCTTCACTTTCCCTGCTAGGAAAATTCTAAACTATAATTTATTTTCCTTCAGTAGGTTCATAAAAAGGATCTTGCCCTAATTCTAGGTTGAAAATCTGTTTATTAGCTATACTACATCTGAACATTGAGGTTTTATTAAAATAAAACTGCCTTTATCAAAAGCTGAGATAGCGGACGTTTATTCCAGCCACTTTCAGTAAGTTAAACCAAATTGTTTATCCATAAAATTAAGGAAGATCCATGTCTTTACATATGACCTTTGATTAATATTCTACATAATATGTTACTTGAAAAATAAAATATTTTATATAAATATATCCTAGAGCAGCTCTTAAAGCTGTAAATATTGTTAAAATGGGAGCTAATGATTAAAGAATAGGAATAGAATGAGATGAGGAAAAAAACTACAAAAATTTTCTGACTACATTAAATTTGTTTACTATATCAAATTTGTCAAGTGACATTTGAAAGCCATTTAAACTTCAAACATTTCCAAAGGTCAAATAATTTCATCTTTTAAGACACAAATAATATTTTAAGAGTACTTCTATTCTAACAAAATTGAATGTGGAGTTTCTATCTGGGCAAGTGAAATATTTTTGAAAAAGAATTAAATATGCCTGTGAATTTAGGTTTCTTGAGACTTTATTTCTGAAAACAGATCAAATGGCCAAAGAAAAGTACACTGGATAAGCATTAAAATGTTCAGATAATCATAGGGGAAGAAAAATATATCCAAATCATTAAAATGTAAAGCAGTTCAATAAGAAATCTAACCTTCAGCTTTTATTATTGAGCTGATCAAAGGCAACAGAAAGCCTCCTGACTGATAAGAGAACCAGAGGAATCTGTCCTCTGAGAGGACGGTAGAAAAGAGTGTGCAGTGAATTTAACTATCTGATAGGAAATAACACTGTCAATGACGTATTCAATTTCAAATTAAAATTAAAGAAAGTTTCATGAGTATCAGAAAAGATCCTCAGCCCCACTTTCTTAGAGAGGCTAATTATTCAGGTAAAAGATAATCTTGTGGCTTTTTAGACTTAATATTAGATTGCCTTTTTTTCACATTGAACTCAAACTTCCTCAGTAAAATTTAGGAGAATTTCTTTTAATTCTAGTGTCTGGATTGGAAAGTAAACAAACAAGTAGACAGCAATATTCTCATGTCATGCAAAATTTTATAAAGTATGCTTCATAATTATACACACACACAGGGTGAGAGAAAGAATGAGAGAGAAAGAGAGATGATCTGTCTCTTTCAACCTCCGGAGGAAGAATGATTATTTTTAAAAAACAGACTGAAAAAGGGGAACTTGCAATAATTTCACAATTATGCCCAGGACAATGGTATTTTTTCTTTTATCTTGTTGTATGCATACTTTTAGAAACTGAGATGTTATTTACATAATGTGTATGTTATATGTTTGTCATTAAGGAATGTTCTCCTACTATACAAACTGTCATAATACCATGCTTTTAGAAAAGATAGTTTTCCAAAAAGCAGTGTGAAGAATGTAGTCGGAACATAGAAGGACCATCTAGAAGTCTGCTGTAAAGGTTCAGAATCTGATTGGCAACCGGGATCATATCAATGTCTGTCAAGAAAACATTTCCCTAGGAATTTTCAAAGTTGAGAAATTAAAGAAAAGACCATTTACAGAAGTGTGGGCACAGTTAAGTAAACTGACTATAGAGACCCAAGTCTGTCACTTAAGGGGGAGAGAGAAAAGGAGAAAAACAGAAAATAAACTTCTTTCCTTCTGGGGTTCCCTGTCCTGCTGGCACCTCCCTTCAAGTGGATAGTGGGGTACACAAGGAGAAAATACTTCTGGACAACTTGCAGATTTCTTGATTGAATGACTGAGTGGCTGATGTCGTCAGTGACAGACACAGGCAGATGGGAGGTTGGAAAGGGAGAAGGTTGGCTTTGGGTCTGTGGATTGTCAACCATCTATGACACAGCTACATGGAAACCATTACAGGCTGCTGGTTGTCAGGAGAAAGCTTCTGGCCTCCAAATTCTACAGATTTCCACCCATAAGCCAGACTACTTAAGAATACGTAATTTATAAAATCAAATGTAAACTCTTTACAGTGGCATGCGGAGTCTGTCTTCATTTCAGGCCTCACTGCATCTTCTATGCCTCCTCCGATTCCTTCTGTCTAAAATCTCCACCTTCTCTTTATCAAAATCCAACTCCCCTCTCAAGGCCGAGTTTACCTGCAGGCCTCTTTCACAAAGCTGCTGCTGATTCCCTGAGCCTGCATCAATAACATCCTAATGTATGCTCCATCTATGGTTTTTAATACAATTAGCATAGCATTTATTTCATCAGCCTTGTTGCTCATTTACTACTTTCAAGGGAGTAATAAGCTAGGGGAGAGTGGGGAAAATATACCTCAGTCATTTCGTATCCCCATCAGCTTAACAATACAACTCAATAAAATTTATTAAATTATTCAAGCTATTTCTCTGAAGCATCAAGTATGGTTATTTTCAAATAGTAAATAAGCCAATGTTTTTAACTGAATACTTACACTTCTTATTTTGAATTCCTAAACATTTCTATGATTTTCTTTTTTTTTTTTTTTTTTTATTTATTTTTTTACACGAACTCCCAATGTTCAGTTGCTCAGACATGTCCAACTCTTTGTGACTCCACAGACTGCAGCATGCCAACTTACCTGTCTTCACTGTTTCCCGAAGTTTGCTCAAACTCATGTCCATTGAGTTGGTGATTCCATCCAACCATCTCATCCTCTGTCATCCCCTTCCAATGAATTGGCTTTTCGCATCAGGTGGCCAAAGTATTAGAGCTTCAGCTACAGCATTAGTCTTCCCAATGAATATTCGGAGTTGAATTCCTTTAGGATTGACTGGTTAGACCTCCTTGCCATCCAGAGGACTCTCAAGAGTCTTCTCCAACACCACAGTTTGAAGGCATCAGTTCTTCAGTGCTCAGCCTTTCTTATTGTCCAATTCTGACATCTGTACATGACTACTGGAAAAACCATAGCTTTGACCACATGGACCTTTGTAGCCAAAATAATGTCTCTACTTTTAAATATGCTGTCTAGGTTTTTCACAGCTTTTCTTTCAAGGGGCAAGTGTCTTTTGATGTCATGACTGCAGTCATCATCCACAGTGATTTTAGAGCCCGAGAAAATAAAGTATGTTACTGTTTCCACTGTTTCTAAAAAAACTACTTACTCAGAAGTTTCCCTTGACACTTTTAATTTACAGTTTAGAGTCTGTGATGGAGGTAGTTTGGAGCACGTGAACTGATGGTACAACTGTGTTATTGGTCTTCTCTTTCTGGGAATTATTTTATGTATGTACACCTGATGAAATAGCTAGAAGGCACCTAAAAGTCATCTGCCTGCTGTTCAAATGAAGTATGTCCCACAACTTATCCTAAATGGCACAGGTAATAAAGACAGAAAAAAGCAAAGAAGAACTAAAGAGCCTCTTGATGAAAGTGAAAGAGAAGAGTGAAAAAGCTGACTTAAAACTCAACATTCATAAAACAAAGATCATGGCATCTGGTTCCATCATTTCATGGCAAATAGATGGAGAAACAGTGGAAACAGTGACAGACTTTTTATTTTTTGGGTGGGGGGAGGCTCCAAAATCATCGTTGATGGTGACTGCAGCCATGAAATTAAAAGACACTTGCTCCTTGGAAGAAAAGTGATGACTAACCTAGACAGCACATTAAAAAGCAGAGACATTACTTTGCCAATTAAGGTCTGTCTAGTCAAAGCTATGGTTTTTCCACTAGTCATGTATGGATGTGAGAGTTGGACTATAAAGAAAGCTGAGCGCCAAAGAATTGATGCTTTTGAACTGTGGTGTTGGAGAAGACTCTCGAGAGTCCCTTGGACTGCAAGGAGATCCAACGTATCCATCCTAAAGAAACTCTGTCCTGAATATTCATTGGAAGGACTAATGCTGAAGCTGAAACTCCAATACTTTGGCCACCTGCTGCGAAGAACTGACTCATTGGAAAAGACCCTGATGCTGGAAAAGATTGAAGGCGGGAAGAGAAGGGGATGACAGAGGATGAGATGGTTGGATGGCATCACTGACTCAATGGACATGAGCTTGAGTAAGCTCTGGGAGTTGGTGATGGACAGGGAGGCCTGCTGTGCTTCAGTCCATGGGGTCGCAAAGAGACGGACATGACTGAGTGACTAAATTGAACAGAATAATAACATTTGTAACATGGAGGGTGTTAGTAAGAGTCATCTTTCCCAAAAAATTAGTTGGGCTGGATAAATAGTATTTTCATATCAGTGGCTGCTGCTGCTACTGCTAAGTCACTTCAGTCGTGTCCGACTCTGTGTGACCCCATAGACGGCAGCCCACCAGGCTCCCCCGTCCCTGGAATTCTCCAGGCAAGAATACTGGAGTGGGTTGCCATTTCCTTCTCCAATGCATGAAAGAGAAAAGTGAAAGTGAAGTCGCTCAGTCTGTCCGACTGTTAGCGACCCCATGGACTGCAGCCCACCAGGCTACTCCGTCCATTGGATTTTCCAGGCAAGAGTACTGGGGTGGGGTGCCATTGCCATATCAGTGGCACCAGCAACAAAAGCTGAAGAACATGGATATTAAGGTATTTATTTAAGATCATACCATAAGTGATAAAGCTACAGCTAGAACTAAGTTTTCTTCTAGTTCAGTACTTTGCCATCAGGCCATATGCCCTCAACCCACTGCTTGAGTCAGGCGGAAATGAGTATACCTAAGGAGGTTCTAATGGTGACCATCCATTGGTAGAGTTCAGTTTGTTCCCAGATGTGTGGTTAATGCATCGATAGTGAAAAGCAAAGAACACTTTGATGCAGAGTTCCATTCTTGAAATACAATTGTACCTCATTTTTTGAATCCTGGCTAAAAGTTCTGACAATCCCCACAGTATTATCATTGGGTTAAGCTAGTATCCAGTTCTGCTTTGTCTCTACACTCTGTCTATCGCTATGTCTGAGCCACTATGGTACAGAATCTTCCTTGGTGAGATTCTATCCCACACATGTACAAAACCCAGCAGACAGCTATTAGAATGGCTATCATCAAAAAGACAAGTTAACAAGTATTGCTGAGGATGCAGAGAAAAAGGAAACCCTGTGAAGAGCTGGTGGGAATATAAATTAATGAAACCACTATGGAAAACAGTATGGCAGTTCCCCCCAAAATTAAAAATAGAGCTACCACATGACCTACCAATTCATCCAAAGAGTACAAAAAGAATAACTCCAAAGGACATATGTATCCCTATGTTCCTTGGAGCATTATTTACAATAGCCAAGACATGGAAACAACCTAAATGCCCATCAGGAGATGAATGGATAAAGAGGGTGTGGTGTACAAACAACAGTGGACTATTAACTCAGCCCTAAGAAAGAATGCAATAATGCCACTTGTGACAACCAAGTGGCACAAACGTATTATGCCAAGTGAAATAAATCAGACAGATAAAGACAAATACTCTATGCCATCATGTACATGTGGACTCCAAGAAAGCAAATGAACATAACCAAATAGAAACAGAGATACAGAGATCAAACAGATGGTTGCCAGAGAGGAAAAGGTTGAGGGCAAAAGAAACATGGATGAGGGAGACTGAGACGTATAAACTTTAAATTATAAAACAAATGAGTCACAGACATGAAATGTACAGTATGGGGAAAATAACCAATAAGTATATAACACCTTTGAATGGTGACAGATGGTGACTAGATTTACCATGGTAATTATTTTGAACATATAGAAATATTAAATCACGGATTCCCTGATAGCTCAATTGGTAAAGAATCCGCCTGCAATGCAGGAGACCCCAGTTCAGTCCTGGATCAGGAAGATCTGCTGCAGAAGGGATAGGCTACCCGCTCCAGTATTCTGACCTGGAGAATTCCATGGACTGTATAGTCCATGGGGTCTCAAGGAGTTGGACATGACTGGGCGACTTTCACTTTCACACTATGTACCAGCAACTAACATAGTGGATTAGGTCAATTATGTCTAAAAAACAAATTCATAGATAAAGAAACCAGATTTGTGGTTACCAGAGGCAGGAGAAGGGCTGAGAAGAGGAGAGGAGAAACTAGATAAGGTTGTAAAAAGATACAAACTTTTAGTTATAAATATAAGGGATATAAGGTACAACATGGTAAATATAACTAAGGCTGTGATATATTATATATGAAAGGTGTTGAGAGTAAATCCTAAGAGTACTCATCTCAAGCAACATTTGTGTCTATATGAGATGATGGAAGTTTACTAAATTTACTGTGATCATCATTTCATGATGTAAGTACATTATGCTATATACCTTAAACTTACATAATACTGTACATCAATTCTATCTCAGTAAAACTGGAAAGAAAACGTATATAAGCTCACTCTGGATGCTTTCCAATACATGAGATATGTCTCATAAATATGTATCATAAATTATATGAGGTATGAAAATTATGGCTAGAGTTTTGTCTTTATATAGCTGACAAGTGGTTATTTGAAAAATCCATCTCACTAATGAACTTAAAAATCAAGTAATCAGAATATATCATATGTTCATCCATTCTAAAAATATATAGAATATTTAAATGAGATAGGTTTCAAAGTGTTTAAAGAAGTTCTACTTCATCTTGGCAGAACTGTACTTTCAGGATGTTTCTGAAAACGAAAGAGTCGTGCCAGGTAAGGAACTGTACTGCAAAGGTGTAAGTAGAATAGCTCATGGAAAAAAAAAAATGCTTAGTTTCTTATAAAGACATGGAGAAACAAAATAAAGTGGGATGAGAAGATAAGGAATTTGAAGCTGAATCAAATCAATAGTTACAATTCCTATTAATAGGATATCTTTTTTTTTTTTTTAGAGCTTTCATTTTACTTTATTTTACTTTACAGTACTGTATTGGTTTTGGCATACATTGACATTAATCTGCCACGGGTGTACACGAACTCCCAAACATGAACCCCCCTCCCACCTCCCACCCCACATCATCCCTCCGGATCATCCCCATACACCAGCCCCAAGCATCCTGCATCCTGCATTGAACATACACTGGCGATTCGTTTCTTACATGATAGTATACATATTTCAATGCTATTCTCCCAAATCATCCCACCCTCTCCCTCTCCCTCTCCTTCTCCCTCAGAGTCCATAAGTCCGCTCTACACATCTGTATCTCTTTTGCTGTCTTGCATACAGGGTCCTCATTACCATCTTTCTAAATTCCATATATATGTGTTAGTATACTGTATTGGTGTTTTTCTTTCTGGCTTACTTCACTCTGTATAATCAGTTCCAGTTTCATCCATCTTATTAGAAATGATTCAAACTATACACTAATAATGAGAAAGTAGAAAACAATATTAAGGAAACAATTCCATTCACCATTGCAACGAAAAGAATAAAGTAGGATATCTTTTACCAGCATCCTTGCCAGCATTTGCTAGCTTCTTTCCCCACCCTACTCAAGAAATGCCAAAAAGGCAGAGAGCTCCATTTGGTCAATAAATGAGGTAGCAACAGTTGTATTTCACAAGTGTTAAGTCCATTTAATTTTTCTTCCTCCAAATTTTGGTAAAGGAGAGCCTTAAATAAGTAATGGTATTTTTTTTTTTAATCCCTCAAGTGGATTTTCTTTCATGACAGGTTCTATGTCATATCAGCTCAATGTTATTCCTTTAATAAAAATCATATGGCCATTCAAGCTAAATAAGTCATCATAACACTTAAGTCATTATGTCTCTTTTCTGTGTGTGTGCTTAGACGCTCAGTCGTGTCTGACTCTTAGTGACCCCATGGACTGTAGCCCACCGGACTCCTCTGTCCGTGGGATTCTCCAGGCAAGAATACTGGAGTGGGTTGCTATGCCCTCCTCTAGGGGATCTTCCCAACCCAGGATTGAACCCAGGTTTCCCACATTGCAGGCAGACTNTTTTTTTTTTTTAATCCCTCAAGTGGATTTTCTTTCATGACAGGTTCTATGTCATATCAGCTCAATGTTATTCCTTTAATAAAAATCATATGGCCATTCAAGCTAAATAAGTCATCATAACACTTAAGTCATTATGTCTCTTTTCTGTGTGTGTGCTTAGACGCTCAGTCGTGTCTGACTCTTAGTGACCCCATGGACTGTAGCCCACCGGACTCCTCTGTCCGTGGGATTCTCCAGGCAAGAATACTGGAGTGGGTTGCTATGCCCTCCTCTAGGGGATCTTCCCAACCCAGGATTGAACCCAGGTTTCCCACATTGCAGGCAGACTTTTTTAACCATCTGAGCCCCAGGGAAGCATGTCTTTTCCGAGATTTCTTCAAAACTGAACACATTCTCAGAAGTTTGGTCCAGTATTTAACTGGACTCTTTCAGAGAAATTTTAAAAAACCATTTTTGAGCAAAGGCTTGAATTAGGTCAACTCTGCCCTCTTGAAGTGCTTTCAAGCTCTGAGATTCTATGCTTGTTAAAAAAGAAACTTCACATTTCACAAAAGATTCCCTATGAAAATATCACCAAGAATTCTCCCTTACTTCCTCTCTCTCATGCCATCGGCTCCTCATGCTATAGGCAAATGAGACATTAGGCACAGAAGTTGAAAGTCAAGATCAACTGGGAGTAAAGAGAGTAAGGAATTGAAGAGAATATCACAGGGTTATGACGTCATCCAGAAATGTTAGCCACGCTGGCATCTTCTGCTTATATAGTTCAGCAACACTGAACAATGCTTTGGAGTCATTTGGTTGTTTTCCCTGATAACAAGTCCAAAGGATTGAAATCAGCAAATAAAATTATATGTCTAAGAAAAATAATACATTCTTAAATGGCATTAGAGTAAATAAAACAATGATGGGAATAATCTTGTTTAATTTAGCTAAAATAGAATAAGGCTAATCTAAACAATGGCTTTATGCCACTGAAGAAATGACAAAAAAGGCTGAAAAGTATGTCTAACACTTGTTTTTTGCTGTTAACCATCACTCAAGAAAAGGCATTGTCTGAAATGGAATGCACAGCTCATACTAAAAGTAGACTTTCTCCACATAACTGTAATGAGCTTTATAGTTGATAGTCCTATTTACCCTAAACACATTATAATAATAGAATAAAATGGAAATGGGCTCTTCATAAAACAGGACACATTTTAATATAACCAGAAAAGAATGTCTAATCAAAAAGGCTCTTACGTACACATTGAATGAAAGAGATTTCATAATACTTGCCATACCTGTAAATGGATATTTCAGTATGTTGTTATTTATTCATAATAGTTTATGAAATCTTACAGATAATTCTTAGCAACATCATATCAAATCATTATAGATTTAAAATCACCTATTAACTGTAGGAATAGCCAATAATTGTTTGGCTTCTGACTTTAAATTCTACTAGAGTGAGTTCTAAGTTTAGAAAGGCTTTTTCCTTATGAAAATTTAGATGATAAAATCAGATAAAATAGCTAAGGCAGTGAAAGCAGCTTCTGGTAGGAAAGAGCTCTCTGTCAAAAGAGTTCTCTGCAGGCACCCCCCCCTTTTGTCTTGTCACTAACCTCACACCAGGAACCTCAGTCCTCCACTTATCTCAGTCTTAAGCATCTTTTTCAAATATTAATCACACGAAGCTTGCCCAATCTGTTCCATAGATGAAAGAAGTAGAAATGAAGAATAAGTAATTAACAGATGACCAGATCACTTCTCTAGCTTCCCCTTCAGTAATCTCGAGAAATAAACTATGTAAACAAGAGAGCAACTAAAGAAAGATCAGAAGAAGGTGACAAGCCTGCCCACGGGGAGGGATGGCAAGGACTCTGATTTCTTACCCCATTGATTCACCGAGATTATCCCCCGTTTGTCCCTTTAAGAACGTTCATGGTCAAGCAGAATCTTTACAGTTAGTTTTGGGGGGACATGAGTCTGCCTTCTCCCCAGCATTCTGATTAAAGGCAACTTCTTTCTATCAGTCTCTCTCTGTCTGTCTCTCTCATTGATTTTTCAGGGACAAGCAACGAACCTGAGTCCATAACGGTCACCAGCTTCACTCAGCCCATGTGTGTTACCAATACAGACTCGTCGCCACAGGTTCAGCTCCATTTATCTGCTCTTGATCAAATAAATGACCTAGCTTATTTCTAAATACAACCAGACATTCTGTACCTCGTGGTCTTTTGAAAATCTCATTTAAATGGAATTTCGGTTCTCCATAGAGATAAAACAGGAAGGTCAGATCAAACAAGAGGCTGGAATTTTTAATTTAGTTCTTTCAGCACAAAGACACACACGGAGAGCTTCATCTTGGAACAAGGGAGGAAGCTCTTTTCTGAGGCGAGGACCCCAGGTCATTGTGGAGGCAGCTGTGAGATTCACTGCTGGAGCCCACAGGCATTTCAATTTGTCCCCCAGGGTTCCACGTTTTTCTGTCCTTTTCTCCACCTCTCCCTCTCTCTTCGGGAGGGAGCACAGAACTCTACTCGCAGGAAGCAGAGCAGGCGGCGGCAGCCACTCCCCAGCTCTACTCCCCTGCCTCCTACGCAGCTGCGGCCTCTGGGGGGTCTTTTCCAGGCCTCTCCAGAATGTCCTTCCTTTTCCTTACAGGTCACTAACCTCCCTTCCCCCACCCACCACCCCCTCCCTATCACTTTCTCTTTTTAAATGGAAGCACAGCTGATTTACAGTGTTTTGTTAGTTTCGGGAGTTCAGCAACATGATTCAGATGTATATCTTTTTCAGATTCTTTTCCATCATAGATTATTACAAGATGTTGAATATAGTTTCCTGTGGTATACAGTAGGTTCCTGTTTATCTGTTTCACAGAGTTGTGTGTATATGCTAACCCCAAACTCTAAATGTATCCCTGCTCCTTGGTAACCATAAATTTGTATTGTATGTCTGTGGGTCTATCTCTGATCTGTATATAAATTCATCTGTATCCTGCAATCTGACTCTTGGGCTTATATACAAAGGAAACCATAATTTGAAAAGATACATCTACCCCAACATTAACTGCAGCACTATTTACAATGGCTAAGACATGGAAGCAACCTAAATGTCCAGGGACAGATGAATGGATAAAGAAACTGGGGCATACACAAAAATACAGAATTGGAGTACTACACAGCCGTAAAAAAGATGAAATAATGCCATTTGCAGCAACATGGATAGACTGAGAGACTGTCATACAAGGTAAATAAAGTCAGAGAAAGATACATCTCACACGTGTGGGACCTCTCATTTCTCNTCCTCTGTCCGTGGGATTCTCCAGGCAAGAATACTGGAGTGGGTTGCTATGCCCTCCTCTAGGGGATCTTCCCAACCCAGGATTGAACCCAGGTTTCCCACATTGCAGGCAGACTTTTTTAACCATCTGAGCCCCAGGGAAGCATGTCTTTTCCGAGATTTCTTCAAAACTGAACACATTCTCAGAAGTTTGGTCCAGTATTTAACTGGACTCTTTCAGAGAAATTTTAAAAAACCATTTTTGAGCAAAGGCTTGAATTAGGTCAACTCTGCCCTCTTGAAGTGCTTTCAAGCTCTGAGATTCTATGCTTGTTAAAAAAGAAACTTCACATTTCACAAAAGATTCCCTATGAAAATATCACCAAGAATTCTCCCTTACTTCCTCTCTCTCATGCCATCGGCTCCTCATGCTATAGGCAAATGAGACATTAGGCACAGAAGTTGAAAGTCAAGATCAACTGGGAGTAAAGAGAGTAAGGAATTGAAGAGAATATCACAGGGTTATGACGTCATCCAGAAATGTTAGCCACGCTGGCATCTTCTGCTTATATAGTTCAGCAACACTGAACAATGCTTTGGAGTCATTTGGTTGTTTTCCCTGATAACAAGTCCAAAGGATTGAAATCAGCAAATAAAATTATATGTCTAAGAAAAATAATACATTCTTAAATGGCATTAGAGTAAATAAAACAATGATGGGAATAATCTTGTTTAATTTAGCTAAAATAGAATAAGGCTAATCTAAACAATGGCTTTATGCCACTGAAGAAATGACAAAAAAGGCTGAAAAGTATGTCTAACACTTGTTTTTTACTGTTAACCATCACTCAAGAAAAGGCATTGTCTGAAATGGAATGCACAGCTCATACTAAAAGTAGACTTTCTCCACATAACTGTAATGAGCTTTATAGTTGATAGTCCTATTTACCCTAAACACATTATAATAATAGAATAAAATGGAAATGGGCTCTTCATAAAACAGGACACATTTTAATATAACCAGAAAAGAATGTCTAATCAAAAAGGCTCTTACGTACACATTGAATGAAAGAGATTTCATAATACTTGCCATACCTGTAAATGGATATTTCAGTATGTTGTTATTTATTCATAATAGTTTATGAAATCTTACAGATAATTCTTAGCAACATCATATCAAATCATTATAGATTTTAAATCACCTATTAACTGTAGGAATAGCCAATAATTGTTTGGCTTCTGACTTTAAATTCTACTAGAGTGAGTTCTAAGTTTAGAAAGGCTTTTTCCTTATGAAAATTTAGATGATAAAATCAGATAAAATAGCTAAGGCAGTGAAAGCAGCTTCTGGTAGGAAAGAGCTCTCTGTCAAAAGAGTTCTCTGCAGGCACCCCCCCCAAAATCACCTATTAACTGTAGGAATAGCCAATAATTGTTTGGCTTCTGACTTTAAATTCTACTAGAGTGAGTTCTAAGTTTAGAAAGGCTTTTTCCTTATGAAAATTTAGATGATAAAATCAGATAAAATAGCTAAGGCAGTGAAAGCAGCTTCTGGTAGGAAAGAGCTCTCTGTCAAAAGAGTTCTCTGCAGGCACCCCCCCCTTTTGTCTTGTCACTAACCTCACACCAGGAACCTCAGTCCTCCACTTATCTCAGTCTTAAGCATCTTTTTCAAATATTAATCACACGAAGCTTGCCCAATCTGTTCCATAGATGAAAGAAGTAGAAATGAAGAATAAGTAATTAACAGATGACCAGATCACTTCTCTAGCTTCCCCTTCAGTAATCTCGAGAAATAAACTATGTAAACAAGAGAGCAACTAAAGAAAGATCAGAAGAAGGTGACAAGCCTGCCCACGGGGAGGGATGGCAAGGACTCTGATTTCTTACCCCATTGATTCACCGAGATTATCCCCCGTTTGTCCCTTTAAGAACGTTCATGGTCAAGCAGAATCTTTACAGTTAGTTTTGGGGGGACATGAGTCTGCCTTCTCCCCAGCATTCTGATTAAAGGCAACTTCTTTCTATCAGTCTCTCTCTGTCTGTCTCTCTCATTGATTTTTCAGGGACAAGCAACGAACCTGAGTCCATAACGGTCACCAGCTTCACTCAGCCCATGTGTGTTACCAATACAGACTCGTCGCCACAGGTTCAGCTCCATTTATCTGCTCTTGATCAAATAAATGACCTAGCTTATTTCTAAATACAACCAGACATTCTGTACCTCGTGGTCTTTTGAAAATCTCATTTAAATGGAATTTCGGTTCTCCATAGAGATAAAACAGGAAGGTCAGATCAAACAAGAGGCTGGAATTTTTAATTTAGTTCTTTCAGCACAAAGACACACACGGAGAGCTTCATCTTGGAACAAGGGAGGAAGCTCTTTTCTGAGGCGAGGACCCCAGGTCATTGTGGAGGCAGCTGTGAGATTCACTGCTGGAGCCCACAGGCATTTCAATTTGTCCCCCAGGGTTCCACGTTTTTCTGTCCTTTTCTCCACCTCTCCCTCTCTCTTCGGGAGGGAGCACAGAACTCTACTCGCAGGAAGCAGAGCAGGCGGCGGCAGCCACTCCCCAGCTCTACTCCCCTGCCTCCTACGCAGCTGCGGCCTCTGGGGGGTCTTTTCCAGGCCTCTCCAGAATGTCCTTCCTTTTCCTTACAGGTCACTAACCTCCCTTCCCCCACCCACCACCCCCTCCCTATCACTTTCTCTTTTTAAATGGAAGCACAGCTGATTTACAGTGTTTTGTTAGTTTCGGGAGTTCAGCAACATGATTCAGATGTATATCTTTTTCAGATTCTTTTCCATCATAGATTATTACAAGATGTTGAATATAGTTTCCTGTGGTATACAGTAGGTTCCTGTTTATCTGTTTCACAGAGTTGTGTGTATATGCTAACCCCAAACTCTAAATGTATCCCTGCTCCTTGGTAACCATAAATTTGTATTGTATGTCTGTGGGTCTATCTCTGATCTGTATATAAATTCATCTGTATCCTGCAATCTGACTCTTGGGCTTATATACAAAGGAAACCATAATTTGAAAAGATACATCTACCCCAACATTAACTGCAGCACTATTTACAATGGCTAAGACATGGAAGCAACCTAAATGTCCAGGGACAGATGAATGGATAAAGAAACTGGGGCATACACAAAAATACAGAATTGGAGTACTACACAGCCGTAAAAAAAAATGAAATAATGCCATTTGCAGCAACATGGATAGACTGAGAGACTGTCATACAAGGTAAATAAAGTCAGAGAAAGATACATCTCACACGTGTGGGACCTCTCATTTCTCTGTGTCTCTTTTTTCCTCTTTGTTCCCTTGAATATATATTTTCTTTGCTCCTTTTTACTGTTTGGCTTCTCTAAAAGTTAGACTTTGACTCCCACAACCACTCTGCCAACGCTGGCTTGCGTGAGGCTCCTAGGCCAGAGCTCCACTTTGGTTCCCATTCTTTGCTGGCCCCATAACTTTAGCACTAAAGTATCTACAGACTCAGCCTTCTGAACTTAGGTCTAATGTCTTAACAGCCAGAATCTATTTGGCCCATCCATGGAACAAACTAGAATGGGCAGAGGCATTCATTATCCACTTGTTTATTTTTTAACTAAAGCGCACTGAGCTCTTATGCTTTGACAGACCCTGTGAGGTATTAAATAGAAGCTGGAGGAAGGGGCAGGGTACAGTGGAAGAGTGTTTATCTTAGAAAGGATTGGGGAGGCAATCATCTAGGTTAGAACAAGAATTAATCTTTGGACAATAGTACTTCTAGGTAGACATGGTAACTTCTGTAAATTAATTCAACAAAATACCTTAGGACTTTTGGAAGATGATGCTATTCATTGCTTTGGGACAAGTTTTGTTTGCTCAGGTGGACTCACTAATAATGGTCTGCATATCAACACATGTATGGACCATTGCTCCTTAACACTGTTAAATATCTGAGGAAACCAGATAATTTGTAGACATTTTGAAGAGAGAAATAGCCTTTCATCTATGATTTTTTAAGACCATTGACCTGTTAAAGCTGGATGTTAAACAATATGCAAAGACTTTATTTGTGATTAGTCATAGGAGACTTCCCTTTGGGGCTTCCCTTGTGGCTTAGCTGGTAAAGAATCCGCCTGCAGTGTGGGATACCTGGGTTCAATCCCTGGGTTGGGAAGAAGGGAAAGGCTACCCACTCCAGTATCCTGGCCTAGAGAATTCCATGAACTATATAGTCGCAAAGACTGAGCAACTTTCATTCACTTCACGTAGAGACTTAAAATAGAAAGGAAATATCTTGCAACTTGGTGACATCACAGTTCCCTGGGGATTTTGCAAGGATTTCTGAGGCTTGGGGCTATGTAAAAATGCACCTCATTTTATTGCATTCTGCTTTATTGTCCTTCACAGATAATGTGATTTTTACAAATGGAAGCTTTGTGGCAACTCTGCATTGAACAAGGCTTTTTGTTGCTGTTGTTGTTCCGTTGCTAAGTCCTGTCTGATATTTTGCCTGGTGGCTCAGATGCTAAAGAATCTGCCTGTAATGCAGGAGACCCAGGTTCAATCCCTGGGTCAGGAAGATACCCCAGAGAAGGAAATGGCTACCCCCTCCAGTCTTCTTGCCTGGAGAATCCCGTGGACTGGAGCCTGGTGGGCCATAGTTCAGGGGTCACAATGGGTCAGATGTGACTGAGCAACTATTACGCAAATGAACTATAGCATGCCAGGCTCCGCTGTCCACTGTTTTCCAGAGTTTGCTCAAATTCATGTTCATTGAGTTGGTCATGCTATTTAACAAAGTCTACTAGCATCATATTTCCAGTAGCATTTCTCACTTTCTGGCTCTGTGTCACTTTTTGGCAATTCTCACAATGCTTCAAATATTTTCATGATTATTATATTTGTCATTCTGATCTGTGATTGGTGATCCTTGATGTTACTATTTCAAAAAGATGACAACTTGCTAAAAGCTCTGATTGATGATGGCTAGCATTTTTTAGCAATAAGGTATGTTTAATTAACATTAAAAAAGCACATATCTTGGCTAAATGGAGTAAGACAATAACCATCTAGGGTGTCCAGGACAGTTTCAGCCTAACAAAGAACTCCTATCCAGTCACACCAGTTAAGGGTTGACACTAATTCCTTAGTGAGGAGGAGCTAGGAAGTGACATTAGAACTTACTCTATACACACATGATCTGTAAGCACATAGAGCAATGATTCTAATATTCATCTAGAAATGAAATGTGACTACAGAGAAATACTCAAAGGAAAGAATAACTGAAAGTGTAATAATATGATAAATAGTATGCTATGGCATATTAAAAACAGACCAATAGAAAGGAACAGAAAAATAAAGAATGAGTTAAAAAATATAGTCAAGAATTTATTAAAGGTGTTTTTCAAACAGTTAAGAAAGAACTATGTTATTACATTAGTGGAGTTAGGAAATAAAAAAAGTAAATAAAGACTAATACTCCAAAAGAAAAATGATGAAAGCAAATACACATGGTCAATAAAGCATAAGAGATGCAGTACAAAAACTCAATAACAGACAGTAATGCAAATCAAGCTATCATGTTTTACCTATCAGCCTCTCAAAAAAATTGAAGTGACTGACAGCACTCCCTATTGGCAGGTGGTGAGAAAAAATTCTCAATGGTCGTGTAAATTGAGACAATTTTCCGAAGTGACAATGTAGTAATGTTCTTTACAGTGAACAGGTACCAAGCCACATCCACCAGACCAATTCCCTGGACTCATCCGGATGGAGATGGTACTCAGATGTAGAGATATACATGTACACATTCAACCCTTCACTCCTTGTGACAACATACATCTGTAAGCAGTCTACATGCCCAATAAATAATATGGCATTACAGTTATGGTACAGTCATATCATGGAAAACAGTAGCAAAGATAAGCCAAGCTCCAAGCATTATGTAGGCTATAAACCCACTGACTGAAATATACAGAAATATATACATAGGAAAAAACTACAATTATAATCATCAAATTTGTTTCAGGTTATTTTTATTGTCTTCTATCTTCTTCTTATTCGTCTGTTGTATTATTGTAAGTGAGACTAGATCTATTTTCTTGATTATCAAATGTATTTGTTTTAAATATTTATGAAATCAAATAATATAATATTCACCTTTAATCATATTGTTCTATCCAAGAGGCTGAAGTTGAAGAGTCCTTCAAGATTCCTGAGCACAGAGAAAGTAAAGACAGTACGCAGCCCTCCTTAAAAATTTCTGTCTTAATGAGACATTTTTGCCTGAGTAAGTGAGCTATAGGTTACATATATGTAAAATTTTGGACCTCACTAGTAGTGGTGATTTAGTCGCTAAGTTGTTTCCAACTCTTGCAACCCCATGGACAGTAGCCTGCCAGGCGCCTCTGTCCAAGGGATTCTCCAAGCTAGAATACTGGAGTGGGTTGCCATTTCCTTCTCCAGGAAACTCTTCCTAGTCCAAGGATCAAACCTACGTCTCCTGCACTGCAGGCTGAATGTTTACTGAGTGAGCTACGAGGGAAGCCCATCACTAGGGGAGAACTAGGAATAAAATGAAAGGATAGTCTGACTCACTCACAAAATAAAAGAGGTCTGCCTGGAATTCAACAGTTCTTTTATCTTAGAACCTACACAAAAGTTTTGAAAATTGAAAGTTGAAAACAAGATAACTGTAATTATTAAGAAGGGCATGTAGCCTCTCCCATAATCATAGCAAATTGACAGAATTCTCAGACTATGATCACAATAGAGCTGAAGACAGAGATCATGGGAGACTTGGACAATTTCTACTAATGAATTTCCAGATAAGAAAAAATTCCATATAATCTATATTGGGTTCATTAAATGTCTACTTCTTGAAGTTGTTAGAGTCAAAACAATGGACATACGATCCAAAATTAATAGAAGTGAATTCATGATTTACAGATTCACAGCTCTGAAAGAGAAGGTGGGGGTGCTTAGGGAATTGGTCTTGTTTTTGGAGTCAACATTGGGGAGTGGCAATATTCTATCTCTCACATCACGCAGTTGAATGTCAATGTCAGAGACAAGACACAGACACACAGGACACAATGTCTGACCTAAGAAGGGCTTCCCAGGTGGCGCTAGTGGTATAGAACCCGCCTGCCAATGCAGGAGACAGAAGACACGTGTGGATTCGATCCCTGGGCCAGGACAGCATGGCAACTCACTCCAGGATTCTTACCTGGAAAATCCCATGGACAGAGGAGCTGGTGGGCCATAGTCCATGGGATCACAAAGAGTCAGACGCAGCTTCGTGACTAAGCAGAAATAAGGTCACCCCTTAGCTGGGAGGTGGATGCAAAAAGAAACATAAAAATAAATGTATGGTTACCACTGGGGAAGTATGGTGGGCGGGATAAATCAGGAGTCTGGGATTAACCGAGAAACACTACTATGTGTAAAATAGGTAATCAACAAGGACCTACTGTATATCACAGGGAACTCTAGTCAATACTCTAGAACATTCTAGATGGGAAGACAATCTGAAAAAGAATGGATACATGTATATGTATAACTGAATTACGTTACTGTACACCTGACGTTAACACAGCATTGTAAATCAACTATACTGCAATATAAAACAAAAGACATACAAGAATAATGGAAATAAACTATTTGAAAAGTTTGTGCCAAAAAAGAAAAGAAAAAACTGTGTTGAAAGTGATTCAAGCCAATGATGGCAATTCACAAATCATGAGTGAAAATGAAGTCGGTCTTAACCTCCCTAAATAAGAAAGATCCAAGGATGGGAAGACAGTTGACCTCTTTCAACTTGAAGTAGAGGCAGAGGAGAGACAACTCCTGGATGGAAAAATAGTCTGTCAACTTGGCTACTTGGTGTGCAAATGACATACCTGTCACTGAACAATGTCAACCTGTCAGAGTTAAAGTGCTTAATTACTTTACACTGTTTTATAAATCTGATTAATACAAATGTTATGAATATAGAATATTGACTTCTCTTAAAAGTCACTGCAAGGAAGAACCTAGTGCCTCAACAACCTAACTTCAGTCAGCAACTGCTCTTTCTTCCCTTTATGTTTAATATTAAAGGACTGAATAAAGAAAGCAATGCTATTTTCATAAGAACCTACATAAGTTGTTTTATAAACTTTTCATAGCATGGCAATCCTGTGTTATTACATTAAAAAAAAAAACCTTCTCCCCTGAGTATATAACGTGTTATACATATTTTCCTTTGACAGGAAATTCTTTTTAATGTTTATTCATTTATTCGGCTGAGTAGGGTCTCATGTAGCATATGGGACCTATCCCCCTGACCAGGGATCAAACCTGAGCCCCCTGCATTGGGAGCACTGAGTCTTAGCAGCTGGGCCACCAGCTTAGTCCCAACAAGGAGTTCTTTAACAGAATGGTTTCAGGGAATATGAGGATCAATCATCTACTTGCTTTATTGTAACAGGCTTTCACTGTATTTGCTTCAAGAGGATAATAACACACTTTTGTTTTAATGTTGAGCAACTTTGTCAACCTGGTAGTCTACTGACTGGGATTCTATACTGAACTACATATTTTCTCAATTCCCCAGTCCCCACGGTGTTTCCAGTCTAGGAAAACATAAATGTATTAAAAGGAAAGCCAAAGAGCNAAAGTCACTGCAAGGAAGAACCTAGTGCCTCAACAACCTAACTTCAGTCAGCAACTGCTCTTTCTTCCCTTTATGTTTAATATTAAAGGACTGAATAAAGAAAGCAATGCTATTTTCATAAGAACCTACATAAGTTGTTTTATAAACTTTTCATAGCATGGCAATCCTGTGTTATTACATTAAAAAAAAAAAAACCTTCTCCCCTGAGTATATAACGTATTATACATATTTTCCTTTGACAGGAAATTCTTTTTAATGTTTATTCATTTATTCGGCTGAGTAGGGTCTCATGTAGCATATGGGACCTATCCCCCTGACCAGGGATCAAACCTGAGCCCCCTGCATTGGGAGCACTGAGTCTTAGCAGCTGGGCCACCAGCTTAGTCCCAACAAGGAGTTCTTTAACAGAATGGTTTCAGGGAATATGAGGATCAATCATCTACTTGCTTTATTGTAACAGGCTTTCACTGTATTTGCTTCAAGAGGATAATAACACACTTTTGTTTTAATGTTGAGCAACTTTGTCAACCTGGTAGTCTACTGACTGGGATTCTATACTGAACTACATATTTTCTCAATTCCCCAGTCCCCACGGTGTTTCCAGTCTAGGAAAACATAAATGTATTAAAAGGAAAGCCAAAGAGCTCAAGAATAGCCTAAAAAGCAGGATCGATATTAACTGAGTTCTGAGACACATGTTGTCTTTAACCTTTAGACTTCTTCTTTGTAGCTTATTCAAGAATACTGATTTGGTGAGACACATAGGTGGATTCTCACTTCTTTCCACATATGTGTCAACAAAAGCTTTTGTTGCCAGGAATTCAGTAAATCAGTAAAGTTGACAAGTGTCAAAGAAGAGTCATGATCTATTGAAAAAATTTAAATTTTGATCTATGGTTGCCCTTTAATCTCCTAATACACAATTAGAGTTGCTTTGAATGTTGAACACGCCAGGACGGTTACACATGGGGTCCCTGCACCCCACATTTCCCAGCCATTCTTAACAGGTCGATGGGATGGCCCAACACAAGCATCACCTTTTGCATTTCTCAGTTCTTGCTAAAAGAACTTACTTGATTCATGCTGCCATTTAAGCTGAAAGCACAGTCAATTCAGCCTCCACCATCAGGCATTTTATTTGCTCTGTATATTTGTTATACATATACATGTGTGTGTGTATGTCATTGACATGTGCCTTTTCCTCCCCTCAGTCATCAACATTTACTTGATTAACAGCAAAGACAGAATCCGTGGCACCAAAACTATTATTTTTATGAATGCTTCATCTGAGTATGTAAAAATACAAATAAGTGTTTTATTTTTGGTGTTTCTGGAAATATGAGAAGGAAATCCTGCCAACTGCTGACTTCATTCTTAATACTCTCATTTTTTTTCTGCCTCAATCTTCCTCAAGAATACCACACTCCCATCAAGTGAACGCTTTCTTTACACACTGAGATTGTACACCACCACCCCTGCCAGGGCTGTGAATGAATAGCTTGAAAAGGGCCCCCATAATTCTGCTCTGGGGCCATCGGGGTGGGATAAGGCTGGGGACACCTCACTCTCTTCCCATCACTCCATCCACTGAAAGGCCATGATCTAAAGAGAGACAAGCTGCTCAATCCTGCTTTTCAAGTAGTGCCTTAACCTGAAGTATGCTGCAGTATTAATTGTATGAATATCTTTGTGTGCATGCTTACACTGAACACATCAAAGGTGCATTTTCATAAAACTTTAGTTGATTTTAAATGTGATGCTGCATGTTGTAATCATCTATAAACTATATATCATGGGATAAATTCTTTTAACCTGTTTCATACATCAGGCTTGACTTCTGTTTGTTTTAAACGGAATCATTTCATTTCATTGTCATTAAAAAGCGTGCTGTTAGTCATTTGGTCCTTGGAGCTCAATTTATTTTGAGTCATGAAACTCTGAGAATGAACATTTTAAAGCATTCAGCTTGGTAATTTTCATGAGCTTTTAAACAGAACAGTGTTAGACCTAGGTAACGAAGGCACTGGATTATAGGGTATGACAAATGATAAAACACACTTTATTACTCGATATGACTAAGGATAAAATGAGCATTTTGAATCAAGAGAGAAATGTTTGGAAAAACCTTGGACCAATTCTCCCATTTGCATAAATGTTATACGTAAAGTTCACGTAAAATATAATAAGGCTTTGCTAATTTCTGCTTTATCAGTTTATACCACTGATTTTGGGGTTCATGACAAATCAGGACCCATCTTTCTATTTCTCATTTTTATTTAAGAAGTATGCTGTGCATTCACTGTGGATCAGGAATTTTAAAGGGTGCAAGATAAAGTTCCTTTCTCAAGGACTTTAGAGTCTAGTTGGAGAAACTGAGGCATAAACAGAGATTAGAATCACAGAGAGATTAAGGGCTACACAGATAGGCACAGGAACCTGGAAGGTAACACTGAACAAACCTGGAAAGTTCAAGAAATGCTCAGCAGAGATGTGATAACTAAAACATAAAGGCTAAAGGGAAATCAACAGGAAAGATGACTATAGAGGAACACAGGAGAGGCGTCCAAATCAGACCAGACAAGAGACCATGTAAGTCTGAAGTTGAGAAGAGGCACTAGGGGCAGGGTGTTGGTGAAAGAACCAACACGTCTTCATAAAAATTTGTTTGGGTGTAGACAAGTATGGGAGAGAGGAAGGAATTAAATTAATTAATTTCAAGGTTATTATTATTATTTTTGTTTTAATTTTTATTTTGTATTGGAGTATAGTTACTATTTTGAATGCATGTGAGAGATGGAATATTTCCTGCCATATCAGTAAACAAGGATTTCACATTCATCAGCAATTGTGCCTCTCCAATTGAAGAGGTAAACCCTGAGGAAACTCAGCTTGTGAAAATACAGGATACTGGCCCCAGATAGCTCCCCAGGATCAAAGGAATGATTTCAGGGAGCCCAGATTAAGTATAGTTACTATTTTGAATGCATGTGAGAGATGGAATATTTCCTGCCATATCAGTAAACAAGGATTTCACATTCATCAGCAATTGTGCCTCTCCAATTGAAGAGGTAAACCCTGAGGAAACTCAGCTTGTGAAAATACAGGATACTGGCCCCAGATAGCTCCCCAGGATCAAAGGAATGATTTCAGGGAGCCCAGATTCTTGCATCTTTCCATACACAGAAAAGCACTGAACTCCTTAACTTGACATATCTGGTTTTCATTAATTAGTAGTAATCTTTTGATGCTGAGCCTGAAGCTCCAATACTTTGGTCACCTGAAGCAAAGAGCTGATGCATTGGAAAAGACTCTGATGCTGGGAAAGATTGAGGGCAGGAGGAGAAGGGGGCAATAGAGGATGAGATGGTTGGATGGCATCATTGATACAATGGGCATGAGTGTGAGCAAACTCTGGGAGAGAGTGAAGGACAAGGAAGCCTGGTGTGCTGCAGTCCATGGGGTCGCAAAGAATCGGACACGACTTAGTGACTGAACAACATTTCGATGTTCCCAACTACCTGCCCTTTGTTGCAAAATTCCTTTATATCCTAGTTTCTCCCTCGCCTCCTCAGAGCAGTTTCTCAACGCCATCTGAAATGATGTTTCCCAGGCTACAGTCCTCATTTTGCCCCCAATAAAACTTAGCTCAAAACTCTCACATTGCATGTTTTTTCAACACGTGATAAGATGGTGAGAGAGTCAGAAAATGTAAACGCAACATCTGATTGGAAGTGGGGTAGAGGAAGATGCGCATCTGGGGAAGTACTAAATGTGGAATGCTTGGGACACTCAGATAGCGATGTCCTGAGGTCTCCACTAGTCACGTCGCTTCATTCTTTCTGACCTTTGTCCCAAATCTTCACAAATATCACATGACCTACAAAGACCAGCCATCTCTGTAATCTGAGTTTCTGTCAAGTGTTGAGCATCTTTGAGCCTGCTTCACACCTGAACAGAGCCTCCCATGGACTCCTGTGCTTCCTGCACTGATGTAGGGTTGGCAGAAAACTCTTCTTTGAGCTGCAGACAGCTTGAGAGGAAACAGCATCAGACAGGAGCAACAGGTGGGTTCAGCTATGCCAGAAGCTTCTGGTTCGTTTCAGATTTAATTCCCAGGGAATATACAGGAAAACCATATTGATCCTTAGAAATTAAACCCTATACAAAACAAAAAGTTTAGCTAAATACCCATAGGAGGAGGAAGAAAATGCATTAGCCACTCTAAGAAAGGCCACCCTGAGTAGAGGATGGAAGGATATTTTCCTTGTTCTACTCTTCCCTTGGGCCCCCGTAATTGATTGCTTTCCTTCAGTATGCTGTAATTATCACATCGAAATTCCATAACTTTCAAGGTTGCTAATTAGGAAGACAGTACAGGTACTATTTTTATTTCATATATGTCTAATCGCTATCTGCTTGCCAAAATCTTTGCTGGCTGTGAACTGGCTGGCCTGTGCCCTGCGTAATTCTTCTGGCAGATGCGTTGGTGTTACTGACATGTCTTTTTTTTACCATCACATTATCCTACTGGTCTGGACAAAAAGAGAATGACTGGAAGTTCCAGGATATTCACCAAATGAAAGCTTAAACACTTTGACCTGAATTTGACAGCTAACTTAACAGCTAGGTTTTCATCTTCTTTTGTCTCTTTCCAGACATCCACCGAGTTTTTCACACAAAAATTGTTACCGGAGTTTCTGTCAAAAGCTGTAAGAAAAATGTGTGAGTCCTCTATCCCTATATTCGATCTGTAGAGAACACAATAATATATAAGCACATGTCAGAAATTTTAATCTCACTGAAGAGCTCTCCAATTTAAAACATTTAAACTACTCAGGATATACAGCTATGCAATCAAGGCTTTTATTCTCAGCAAGAAGATTGCAAGTGTTATTTTAGGTCAATCGTGGTGCCCAGAACTGTCGTCCACCTCTGGCCTCCCTACTTTCCAGATGCTGTTGTTCATATTTTCTATTATTGGGTCACATGGTGGGTTACTCCGCCCCAGTGCAGCTAAAGCTGTCTTAGGTCTGCAGACTGGACTAAGTAACCTGATGGGTCTCCGAGAAAAGTCCTGGGAAGGAATGTAGCAGTAACAAGTAGGAAAACAAGAACAATTGAAATAAGAACCACAAAGATGAAAGGGAAGGAAATAAACAACATCTCACTAAATACTAACAGGGTGGTGTCAAAAGTAATCTTATACTATTCTGGGCTGTATGGCTTCCATATGATCTCTTAGGATCTAGACTTGATTATAGGATCAAATTATGTTTAATTTTTAACAAATGCAACTGATTTTTATTAAGGAAGATCTTTCCAAGGATTTGGGGTAACATATATAAATGCAAACCAGGTAAATTTTCCTAATAATTAATGAAATGTGACTAAACATCAAAATATGTTTGTTGTTTTTATTCTATCAATTTTAGATTGATAACATTCGTAAATACAGAATAATTTTCCCTTGATATATACACAAACATATATAAAATAGATAAACAACAAAGACCTACTGTATAGCAAAGGGAACTATATACAATATCTTGTAATCATCTATAATAGAAAACAATATGTATCTATATATGTGTGTGTTTACACACACACACAGCTGAGTCACTTTGCTGTACTCCTGAAACTAACAAAATATTGTCAATGAACTATACTTCAATTTTTAAAAATGGTTAATAAAAAAAGAATAAATCTTCCCTGACTTCTCAAGCATAGCAGTAGACTGATATGATTCAAATTCAAGAGTATTTAAATGTACTATAAGACAGTGACAGTATTAAAGGTTGATTGCAGAGGCAGTTGCTGTATCGAGGGCCTTATGAGGCTTCGCTTATGTTATTCTTTTGTATGGTTCTTACTGTGTTTCTCCTGCTATCAGGATGTCAAGCTTTGTGTTCTAATTTAATATTTGTAATCTGATCAGGTTTGTAAAGATTTAGGAGCTAATTTGAATTTTGTAAGGGACTCCCTGGGTCAGGAAGATTCTTAGTATCCTTGCCAGGAAAATTCCATGGATAGAGGAGCCCGGCAGGCTGTAGCCCATGGGGTTGCAAAGAGCTGTACATGACTGAGCAACTGAGCGCGCACACACACATAAGGGACTAAGAGGGCTGTACCACCAAAAAACTGTAGATTTCTCATGTCTGCTTTGGCTGTTCTAGGGTTGATTTCCTTATTTCTTGATTCTATGCATCATTCCAGATGGGTGCTACAAATAGGCAGCCAGATCTGCAAAGGTAGCATGTTGCTGTGTGCTTTAGTTTTAAGCAATTGATAAAGTATAAAGTATTTTAACCAATGTTTTTTTTTTCTTTTTTGGCTTTGCCATGCTTTTCTCTGGAAGGAGTGGTGCTGAAGCTGAAGCTCCAATACTTTGGCCACCTGAGGTGAAGAGCTAATTCACTGGAAAAGACCCTGACACTGGGTAAGACTGACTGCAAGAGGAAAAGGAGGCGACAGAGGATGAGATGGTTGGATGGCCTCAGCATCTCAATGGACCTGAGTTTGAGTAAATTCTGGGAGACAGAATGCCAGACAGTCAGGACACAGGGCTCACGTTCATATAAGTGAAATAAGCAGGGTGACAGTATACAGCCTTGACGTACTCCTTTTCCTATTTGGAACCAGTCTGTTGTTCCATGTGCAGTTCTAACTGTTGCTTCCTGACCTGCATACAGATTTCTCAAGAGGCAGGTCAAGTGGTCTGGTAGTCCCATCTCTTTCAGAATTTTCCAGTTTATTGTGATCCACATAGTCAAAGGCTTTGGCATAGTCAATAAAGCAGAAATAGATGTTTTTCTGGAACTCTCTTGCCTTTTCCATGACCCAGCAGATGTTGGCAATGTGATGTCTCGTTCCTCTGCCTTTTCTAAAACCAGCTTGAACACCTGGAAGTTCACCGTGCATGCATTGTTTAAGCCTGGCTTGGAGAATTTTGAGCATTACTTTACTAGCGTGTGAGATGAGTGCAATTGTGCAGTAGTTTGAGCATTCATGGGCATTGCCTTTCTTTGGAATTGGAATGAAAACTGACCTTTTCCAGTCCTGTGGCCACTGCTGAGTTTTCCAAATTTGCTGGCATATTGAGTGCAGCACTTTCACAGCATCATCTTCCAGGATTTGAAACAGCTCAACGGGAATTCCATCACCTCCACTAGCTTTGTTCTTAGTGATGCTTTCTAAGGCCCACTTGACTTCACATTCCAAGATGTCTGGCTCTAGATTAGTGATCACATCCTCATGATTATCTGGGTCGTGAAGATCTTTTCTGTACAGTTCTTCTGTGTATTCTTGCCACCTCTTCTTAATATCTTCTGCTTCTGTTAGGTCCATACCATTTCTATCCTTTATCGAGCCCATCTTTGCATGAAATGTTCCCTTGGTATCTCCAATTCTCTTGAAGAGATCTCTAGTCTTTCCCATTCTGTTGTTTTCCTCTATCTCTTTGCATTGATTGCTGAAGAAGGCTTTCTTATCTCTTCTTGCTATTCTTTGGAACTCTGCATTCAGATGCTTATATCTTTTCTTTTCTCCTTTGCTTTTCGCCTCTCTTCTTTTCAGTGCTATTTGTAAGGCTTCTCCAGACAGCCATTTTGCTTTTTTGCATTTCTTTTCCATGGGGATGGTCTTGATCCCTGTCTCCTGTACAATGTCACGAACCTCATTCCATAGTTCATCAGGAACTCTATCTATCAGATCTAGGCCCTTAAATCTATTTCTCACTTCCACTGTATAATCATAAGGGATTTGATTTAGGTCATACCTGAATGGTCTAGCGGTTTTCCCTACTTTCTTCAATTTAAGTCTGAATTTGGAAATAAGGAGTTCATGATCTGAGCCACAGTCAGCTCCTGGTCTTGTTTTTGTTGACTGTATAGAGCTTCTCCATCTTTGGCTGCAAAGAATATAATCAATCTGATTTCGGTGTTGACCATCTGGTGATGTCCATGTGTAGAGTCTTCTCTTGTGTTGCTGGAAGAGGGTGTTTGCTATGACCAGTGCATTTTCTTGGCAAAACTCTATTAGTCTTTGCCCTGCTTCATTCCGTATTCCAAGGCCAAATTTGCCTGTTACTCCAGGTGTTTCTTGACTTCTTACTTTTGCATTCCAGTCCCCTATAATGAAAAGGACATCTTTTTTGGGTGTTAGTTCTACAAGGTCTTGTAGGTCTTCATAGAACCGTTCAACTTCAGCTTCTTCAGCATTACTGGTTGGGGCATAGACTTGGATTATTGTGATATTGAATGGTTTGCCTTGGAAATAAACAGAGATCAAGATCATTCTGTCATTTTTGAGATTGCATCCAAGTACTGTAATTCGGACTCTTTTGTTGACCATGATGGCTACTCCATTCTTCATTAGCAGCCCAATTCCAAGGGTCTACTACTCTTTCTAATGTGTCATCTATTGAAAACTGGAGATAACAGATTTTTTATTCTATTCCAATAAAAACAATAATGTTAATTCAAACACCACGCTAAGGCACACCTCTGTAGAATTCTGTTTTTTACATTCCCTAAGATGACACATATTTTTAATTAAAATTTCCTCAAGTATGTTCTCTCAAATATAAGACACCTGCATAAACTATATTGTATTTATACCATTTTTGGCATATGTGCATTTTTTTTTATTGGCAGACATCACAAACATGATATGTTACAGAATGTAGATTATATTTCCCCAATTTACCTAATGATTAGCATCTTAAACAAAATTAAGAGGCTCATTAGCATCCATATAGACTACATATATCATCTATCAGGAAAAAAAAAATATTGCTTCTAGGACTTGGAGTTTATAAATTCTGGCAGATCTGTTGCTTTGTGAATTTAGACAGGGGACACTGGGAAAGTCATTTAAATAAATGGACTGAAGGTCACTGGCTGCATACACCATAGCACTTACAGGATTCAATTGCAAAAGACACACTGTTAAATATGAGCCAGGAAGAAACTCTTCTCTCTCACTCTTAAATTAACCCCCAAACTAACAGACAAATGTAAACGTCCAAATGGAAAACAAAAACAAAAACAAAAAAAAATACAGTCTCTTTCATGGAATAATTAAACAATACAGTTTTCCAACCACCATAAAACATATTGATTAAGGTTCAAGTAAGGCTGACTCATTGGAAAAAACTCTGATGTTGGGAGGAATTGGGGGTTAGGAGAAGGGGACGACCGAGGATGAGATGGCTGGATGGCATAACTGACTCGATGGACGTGAGTCTGAGTGAACTCCGAGAGATGGTAATGAACAGGGAGGCCTGGCGTGCTGCGATTCATGGGGTCGCAAATAGTCGGACATGACTGAACGACTGAACTGAACTGAAGGTGACACAAAACCAATTACTTTTTAGCACTTGTAACACTTAAAGTAATTTGAGTGTTAAACCACTTCCAGAATTGAGAGGAGCAGGATGATTACAGGAATAAACATTGAGGCCTCACATATATTCACGTGTGCACGAGAAAGGACTCCAAAGGTTCCTTGTATTTCTCTTCACATAAATATTGTCAAAGCAGACTCCTACATGCTAAACTTTAGAAGGATTTCTTTTTATAAAAAGTCACTTTCCATCTGCATCATTTTGTTCAGATATTTGACCTTCAATTTAATTTAGAAATTGACTCTGTATAAAACCTGATTTAGTAGAAGCACAACGTTTTAATTGGTCCCTAGATATTGGGCATATATCATCGCTAGAAATGTGAAACTTGTGATGCTGAGAATGTCTTTTAACAACCAGCAGCTGATTTGGCAAAGATCATCTCTAGAACCAAGATATAAAGTGTTAAGTTACTGAACTGACTGATATCAGAAATTTGGTTCATGTTAAAAGTGCTGATGCATTTGGCATAGGTATTAAACATAATATGCATTCTGCACATTATTAAACAGTTTAGACTTGTAGAAACGTGTCCTAATACATAAACTATAAAATGGATTAACAAATAACTATAATAGGAATAGTCTGTGTCAAGGAACACGTCATTGGTATAAATCAAAAGATTTCTCAAACGTAATCTCATCTCGCTAGTTGAGATCAGGCTTCTTATAATAGTTATCTAATGCTGAATAGAGAATTTTCTCTAAAATGCAGTGGCTTCAAACAACAAACATTAATTATCTCACAGTTAGTGTGGCTGAAGAATGTGAGAGCAGCTTAGGTTGGCTGGGTGGTTCTGACTCAGAGCCAATGTCATAGTCATCTGAGGCTGGCTGAGGAGTATCTGCTCCGAAGGGGGTTCATTCACACATCGGTTGTAGGAGGTCTTGGTTCCTGCCCCTACGGGCCTCTGTATAAACTGCTGAAGGACCTCATGACACAGCAGATGACTTCTCTCAGAGCAAAAATCATCCAGACAGAGAGGGCTAAGCAAGATATCCTACTTATCACCTGGTCTCACTTCTACCATGTTCTATTCATTAGAGGGGAGTCACTCAGTCTAGAACACACTCAAGGAGAAAGGAATTCAGCTCTACTTCTGGAAGGAGGACTGTTAAGAATTGTGGACACATTAGCACAGGCAACATTAAGATGGTGTGCCCAAAGTATATACACTACTAGTAGGGATAGATGAAGAAGAGCATTTCTGGAAGAGGGAAAAGCAGAAGCGAATATTTAAAGGTAGAAAATGGCAGATGCCAAAGCTACAGGGGCAGATGCTGGATGCATCGGTGCTTCTGTGCCACTCGCACAAAGCAAAGCTACAGGAGTTTGTCATCAGAGAAGGATGACATGGATCCTTCCGGCAAGTGACTGCAGGGATACTGGAGAAAGCAGAATCGTTAGGTAGCAAGATGAGTTAGAAGGACTATTGTGATTAACCATGGAAAGTTGAGAGCAGAACTTGGGCGGTAGCAATGGAGAGAATTAGAGGGAGGGAGACGTGGCAGAGGCCCAAACCTCAGGGCCTGATGGCAAAACTGGAGGTGTGCAGTGAGAGAAGACTGAGTCATATATGCGATTCCAAGGTGGCCTCGGTATCAGAGAAAGTGATGATGCCTTTCACACAGAGAAGACGGGAGAAAACGTTCAGTGAACTTCATAAACTCTTTTGGACACAAGTGCATTTGAAAGCCCAGTGAGCCCTGTATGTAAAGATATGAGACAGTCAGAAAAATTAAAGGGCGACATCAGCAGACAGTCCACACCAGAGCTGTAAAGAGGAGGAGGTGTGGACGTGGAAAGGCGCACTGAGGGATAATGCGCAGAGAGAACAGGACCCGAGGCTAAAAGCTTTGAAACATTTACTTTCGGGAAAAGGAAAGAGAGCCACAAATGGACAGGAAGAAGAGAGAGGAACGTCAGCATGAACAACAGCAAGAGATGAGAGGTGACCAGCGCTTAGAGAGAAGTTGAGGAGGCTGGGTTTGTTGAAAAGTGGCTGGCGTGTCTTAACCACGTGCAAAACAGTGGACTCTGAGGCACCGGGTTAGAAAGGAATGGAACAGAGACCCGGACTGCAGAGGTGAGAGGAAGGAGAAAGAAAGATGCAGAGACACTTGATGACCTACTCCCGAAGGAAGTATAGTGATTAAAAAATGAGAGAAAGAATGGCAACAGGATGGAGGCAAGCAACTCAGAGCGACGAACTGGAAAGCAGAGAGAAATGACCATAAATATGAAATAAAGATATAGAAATCAGAGTAATAGCGCTGCAGGGGGCAGTTAAGATCATAGTTTCTTTTTTCTTTTTCTTTTTCTCCTCTCTCCGAAGAAAACAGATTAAAAGAGACAACAGCCTACATCAGACTTTTGCCAGGAAAAAGCTAGCAGTTGAAAGGGAGTCACTTGGAAAGTCCTCACATCAAGGATTTATCCAGGGACGCAGTTCTTAGAGATTAAGGAGTAAAGACGTTCAATACAGTTTCAAATGCTAAACCCCATTCAAAAAATTCTATAAACTGAATGCTGGAGTAAGTGTGGAGAAAAGGGAACCCTCATGCACCGTTGGTGGCAGTGTAGACTGATACAGCCACCATGGAGAGGAATACGGAGGTTCCTTAAAAAACTAAATACGTAACTACCATGTTATCCAGTAATCCCACTCTTGGGCACGTATCCAGAAAATGCCATAATTCAAAAAGATACATGTGCCACAATGTTCACTGCAGCACTGTTTACAACAGCCAGGACAAGGCAGCAACTTAAGCATCCATCACCAGAGGAATGGATAAAGATGTGGTACATATATCCAACGGATTGGATATCAGTCCATAAACAAAGAAAGATATTGGCTCATTTGCAGAGACATGGATGGACTGAGAGAGTATCATATAGAGTGAAGTAAGTCATAAAGAGAAAACCAAATATCATATATTAACGGGTATATGTGTCATCTAGAAAAATGGTACAGGTGACCTTATTTGCAAAGCAGAAATAGAGACACAGAGGCAGAGAACAAACATGGATACTCAAGAGGAAGGAGGAGTAGGAGTTAGGAGATTGGGACTGACACATACACATTATTGATACTCTATACAGAACAGGTAACCAGTGAGAAGCTACTGTATAGCACAGGGAACTCAGTGCTCTGGGGTGATCTGAATGTGAGGGAAATTCACAAAGGAGGGAATATATGTATACGTATGGCTGATTCACTTTGCTATACAAAAGAAACTAACACAATACTATAAAGCAACTATACTCTAATAAAATTAATTTAAAAATTATCTTGTGACCCCTTCTTTTTTATGGTGATTGCATGAGTTGAATATATGGTGACATAGGTTGCAGCAATCTGTAAGCAGTCTCTTTGGCAGTTAAATAGGAAACCAAAAAACAGAGCCTTTTTCAGGGGAGAATTTCACATGTGTAATCAGTGAGTGCATTCCTTGGGTCACATTTCCTGAAGTGTTATTTTCAAATGATTGCTTGGGCTCTCAACGTATTTGGTCTTACCATTAAAAATAAAACAGCGTGGGCATACACGTTAATGTGAAACTAAGCTCTGGGAAACCCGTGACTCTGAGCTCCAGGGATTCTGCTACTGTGAAATTATGGAAATAAATCCTGAAAGCTCTGATGACTCAATCAGAATGGGTCTTCTTTTACAAGAACATTAAAAGGCAGCTGACGTGATAACCTTTTATTATAGAGGCAAGTTGCATGGTTTTCCAAATTGGATTATTAACAGTAATAAACTATTTGAAATTTAACATAGAAAGAGAAAAAGGCCTGGCATGCTTGGCTCAGTAAGTACANCGTGATAACCTTTTATTATAGAGGCAAGTTGCATGGTTTTCCAAATTGGATTATTAACAGTAATAAACTACTTGAAATTTAACATACAAAGAGAAAAAGGCCTGGCATGCTTCGCTCAGTAAGTACATTTACCGTTTGAATGTGGCAGATGTTTTCCGAAAAAAGATGAAACGAACATACATTTGAAAAAATTAACACTGCATTTTCTCAAACCTTATGCTTTCTATACTATAACTTTTGATGAATATAATGCTATAAAATCATTGTATTTGTTTTCACTTGGGGCAGTTCTTTCCTTTTGACACTTTGAATAGATCTGGCATTATATATTTTTCTTTAAAAAAGTTTAGGTAGTTCCCTGATGGATCAGTAGTTAGGACTAGGGATGGTACGGGGAGGAAGGAAGGAGGGGGATTCAGGATGGGGAACATGCGTATACCTGTGGTGGATACATGTTGATGTATGGAAAAACCAACACAATATTGTAAAGTAATTAACCTCCAATTAAAATACATAAAGTTTTGTTTTGTTTTGTTTTTTTTAAAGGACTCTGCACTTTCTCTGTTGTGGCCCCAACTTCAATCCCTGGTCAGGGAACTAAGATCCCACAAGTCGTGCAGCACAGCCAAAAACAGGAAAAAAACAGGTACCACAGCTTTCTTATCCATTCATCTGCTGAGGGACATCTAGGTTGTTTCCATGTCCCGGCTATTACAAACAGATACACACAGAGGTTTCTTTTAAGGCTTTAAACCTAAGAGCACTTACATTTTATTAAATTTCCCAAAGAGTTAAGCAGCTTAAACAATATGCTTTAAGATTTTAAACATGAAGAAAAGTATGCACATATAAAACCTATGTAAACATGAACATCTATCCTTGCACAGATAGAACAAGTATACATAAACTTATTTTCACTTGTATACTATTTTAAGTAGTATTTTAAACACAAGACTGCGTCATTTGTAGCTTATAGATGAAACTATGAAGATAATGGTTGAAATAATGAACTTGATGAGCTTGATGATGTGTTAAATATTGGAAAGTAAGGCATGCAGAGGAAAAACAAAATACAGGGTGGTTTCTGTCCACCTGGAAAATCCCATGGACGGAGGAGCCTGGAAGGCTGCAGTCCATGGGGTCGCAAAGAGTCGGACACGACTGAGTGACTTCACGTCACTTCACTTCTGTCCATAAACATACTGGAAATTCTTAAGAGTAAAATAAAAAGTCTTTAACTGATTCACTGAATGAGTACTATGTATANACCTGGAAAATCCCATGGACGGAGGAGCCTGGAAGGCTGCAGTCCATGGGGTCGCAAAGAGTCGGACACGACTGAGTGACTTCACGTCACTTCACTTCTGTCCATAAACATACTGGAAATTCTTAAGAGTAAAATAAAAAGTCTTTAACTGATTCACTGAATGAGTACTATGTATATTTAAGTAGTAGGCAAACTTTAAACAACTTCTCGAAACTTTAAAATAGTGATAACTTTACCCTCTAGTTTTATTTTTAACTCTATAAATATACATCTAAGATATGCATAAATGTTTTTCTTAAATTCACATGCAGATAGACTCTGTGATATTTAATCATACCAATTCATTCTAAATTAAGTGAAAGGCAGTCCTCTGATACAAGACTATGATAGCTTGTTCTAGACTAAATTTCTTACTGAAGACAATAAGGGCTGAAAAACAAAAATAAAGGTAGCCAGGATTTGTGGAGCCTAAATCAGAGATAAAGGAGAAACAAGAGGAAATGGAATGTTTCCTGCCACTTTTCACCTAACATTTTTTCAAATGTATTTGCCAATTCACAGAGAAGGGCACTAAAGGCAGTAAGCCATGGTGAAGAGCTTTTCCAATTTCAGAGCGATGAGGAAAGCAAAAACTAGATTCTAACACCACCAAAAAGGACGTTAAGACACCAGATAGCAGAGAAAAGAGAATCACAGCAAAGTGAACTCAGGATTGTCCTAAAGACACTCCTGAAATCTTAAATGGCTCACTGAGTAAAGGGAAGAGAAAACAGAGAGAAGAAAGTTGATAAGAGGGTAAAGAGTTTAAGAAAGCTTTTTGACAATCAGATTACGAAGATAAAAATTGGAGTTGAGATTCTTCCAAGAAACAGAGGCTCCTGTAAATACCTCCTATGAAATCCCAGAAGAGTTACTCTAGAAATAAATGAAAACTGGGAACAGTCCACTGTTTGTAAGACTAGATATCATCCTCATACCTCAGTCTCTATGGAATAGGTTGATTTACTCTTACTTCAATTGTCAGCTTAAAGAAAACTAAATCCTCTTAATGGAGATTACTTTGCATCTTTTCATACTCAATAGTCAGCATTCAATCAAAGAAATTCCAAGGAGGTGAAAGGACACAAAGGACCAAAAACACCAAGAGGAAAAAACAAAACACAGATAATAGAAATAGATTTATAGGTGATCCAGACTGCTGGTGTTATCAGAAACAGACTTTGGAATAACTTATTGAGGCATTCAAGAATTATATGGGAGATGTGGGTTCAACCCTGGGTCAGGAAGATCCTCTGGAGAAGGAAATGGCCACCCACTCCAGTATTCTTGCCTGGGAAACCCCGTGGACAGAGAAGCCTGGTGGGGNAACACAGATAATAGAAATAGATTTATAGGTGATCCAGACTGCTGGTGTTATCAGAAACAGACTTTGGAATAACTTATTGAGGCATTCAAGAATTATATGGGAGATGTGGGTTCAACCCTGGGTCAGGAAGATCCTCTGGAGAAGGAAATGGCCACCCACTCCAGTATTCTTGCCTGGGAAACCCCGTGGACAGAGAAGCCTGGTGGGGTATAGTCATAAGGTCACAAAGAGTCAGACATGACTGCGCAACTAAACAACAGCAACAATTATATGGGTGAAAAATACCAATACCAAAATTAACAATTCAACAGTTGAGTTTAATAATAATCCTCAAAGAAAGGATTAATGTCTTAAAGATACCTACATAGAAAACATCCAGGATGAAATACAGAGAGAGAAGATGATGGAAAACACAAAAATGAATATAACATATATGCAGGTTATGTTTAAATAAAAATAAACAAAAATTTAAAAATGAACAAATTAATACCAGCAATTAGAATTCCTGGGACAGGAACAGAAATAGGAGAGAGACTCAGCATTTGAACAGACGGTAGCTGAGATGCTACCTAAAAAAGCAGAAAGACACAATACAGATTAGAGAAGCTCTACTAAGAAAAAATTTTAAAAATAAGTACTCACTCAGTTACATCATATTAAAGCAATAGAAATGAAAGTAACATCTTAAAAGCAGATATGGAAAAAAGATACATTATCTCTAAGTAAGCAACAATAAAAGTCAGCTGACTTTACAAATATAGTAATATTTTATTTTAAAAAATTTCACAGAAAGTACTGGTTATATTTCATGTTATATTTAACATTATAAAAGAAGCCCTAGCAATATAATAAGGTACTCAAAAAATATAAAAGTTATATGGATTGAAAAAGGGAAGATAAAACTAGCATTAGTTACAGTTATAATTATATACCTAGAAAATCCAAATACTCTATATATAAACTATTGGAATTAATAAATGAATTTATCAAGTCATTGAATCCAAGTTAAAATCCAAGAAGAAAAAAAAAACCATGTATTTCTATACAATAGCAAAGGAAAAATTAGAACAAAATGTTCAAAATATCATTTCTAACATGATCAAAAAGTAACAACTGCTAATAAATCAAATGACGTATAATATCTATATACAGAAAACTACAAAATCCCACTGAAAGAATGTATTTATAACTAAATAAATGGAGGAATNCTATTGGAATTAATAAATGAATTTATCAAGTCATTGAATCCAAGTTAAAATCCAAGAAGAAAAAAAAAACATGTATTTCTATACAATAGCAAAGGAAAAATTAGAACAAAATGTTCAAAATATCATTTCTAATATGATCAAAAAGTAACAACTGCTAATAAATCAAATGACGTGTAATACCTATATACAGAAAACTACAAAATCCCACTGAAAGAATGTATTTATAACTAAATAAATGGAGGAATATATCTCGCTCATGAGTTGGAAGATTCAGTATTGTGAAGTTTAATTCTGTTTAAACAGTCTGTAGATGGAATATAATCCCAATCAAAAGCTCAGATTTTTCTTTTTAAATTATTCAAAGGATTCTAAAATTCCTACAAAGAAGCCATGGATTTAGAATAACTAAGACAATATTGAAGGAAAACAAAACTAGAGGACATAATACTACCAAATAGAGACACTTACAATAAAGGTATAAAAACTAAAACACTGTAGTCTTGGAACAAAGGTAGGAAGAGATCCAGGGAACAGAAAAAAGCAAAAAGGATATTAATGTCTGAAAGGCAATGGTGGCACTGCAGCTGCACATGGAAGGGATGATAAATGCTGCTAGGTCAACTTGATACTATTTCTACAAAACCTGAAATGGACCCTGACTTCATGACACATACAAATCAGTACCAGAAGGGTTTGCACACCCAAAGGTGTGTATGTGCGTGCTCAGCTGTGTCTGATTCTTTGCAACCCCATGGACTGTAAGCCACATGGACTGCAAGCCACAGAACATATTTGCAAGACATGTATCTTGACAAAGAATTCAGGTGTACATGAGTACTCAGTTGTATCCCACTCTGTGATTCCCTGGACTGTAGCCTGTCATGCTCTTCTGTCCACGGGGTTCTCAAGGCAAGGAAACAGAGTGGGTTTCCCTTTCTACTCTGGGGATCTTCCCAACCCAGGGATCAAACCTGCCATCTCCTGCATTGGGAAGCAGATTCTTTACCACTGAGCTACCTGGGGAGCCCCAAAGAATTCACAGACGGTGTAAAAGATTCTTAGAAATCAATTTTAAACAAACAAACACCTAGCTTTAAAAAATAAGAAGAAGAAAACAGTGGATGAAGAACCCTGAGCCCTATGATAGAGTGGAGAACACAGCTCATCTAAAATCCAAAGGACAAGTATAAACGTGACAATATCATAGGGCAAATGACTAATCCAAGTCTGGTGAGGGAATTGATCAGAGCTCAATTTAGCAAGTAAAGCTGAACAAGGATTTTAAAAGACGAATGGGAGACAGAGAATAAGCAAAGGAATGCTCCACAGAGAATAATCATGTTGAAAATCAGGAAACAATCAGCTTCCATGGAAAGCCTGCAGAATGGCAGTGCAGTAACACTGGAGAGTCAGGGGATGGGAGGGAAGAGGAAGGACATAAAGGGCAAAGGTGAGGGCAAAGCCACCTTCAACAGGAGGAGCCTCGTATATGCCATGTTTATCCACCTAGACTCTATCAGGTAGAGCATCAGAACCCAAACGTAGTAAGACCTGCACAAAAGTGTCCTGAGAATTCAATGGTTTGTCCGGTACCAATAGGCAAGGACTATTAGGTGCTCTGTCTGGGTTCAAGTTCCAGCATCGCCTTTCCTACTTCAAATTCTAGTAAAAAGTTATTAATATCTTTGTTTTTCATCCATGAAAGGAGGCAACAGAGGTACCTATCTGAGAAAGCTGCTGTGAATATAAATGTCAGTATATATAAAGAGCTTACCATACTGCCTGGCACGTACCAGTCAATAAATGCTAGATAGTATCAATGTCAGGAACAAATTTTGTGCTCCTTCCCAGTAGAGGAGCAACCTGGGAGGTAAGAGTTTGGGAATGGAATCAAGACACCTGAAGACAATCTGTCCTGAGGGTTACTGGGTGACTTTGAACTTTTGCGTAAAAAAGCTACATGGTCACTGGGTTCAGATTCTTTTATTTTTTTTAAAGTAACCATTCTTGAATTTCAGGCGGCTTGATTATGACTGCGTACAGTGACACAGACACTGATTGTTTTCCATGATTATGGATTTTCCAGTAGCACATATTGGATTGATATTTAGCCAAATGGCAATGTTTTTGCATGTTCACATTTATTTACTTGCTTAAAATATTCGTTTGACTTATTAGGGGGAAATTGATAGGTGATGATTAATAAGACATGAATACAGCCTGAAACAAAGTTTAGAAAGAAAATGTACACTTACTGATTTCTCTGCTTTTAAAGCTTCGAGAGTGCTTATTGAGTAGCTAATAATTACACAAAGACAGTTATGAGGCTTTCTTCATTTCTAAAGGAATGTTACTGGGATTCTCATCATATCAGCACTGATGTACAGAGGAGTGGGAAGAGGGTGGGGATGGATCTAGACAGAAGGACCTGCTCTGCCTTAGCAGAAGGCTGCCCTGCTGAGATTCTCTGCTTTTAAAGCTTCGAGAGTGCTTATTGAGTAGCTAATAATTACACAAAGACAGTTATGAGGCTTTCTTCATTTCTAAAGGAATGTTACTGGGATTCTCATCATATCAGCACTGATGTACAGAGGAGTGGGAAGAGGGTGGGGATGGATCTAGACAGAAGGACCTGCTCTGCCTTAGCAGAAGGCTGCCCTGCTGAGAAACAGGACATTATTACTGATATTATTTACAACTGCCAGTGCACAGTGTCATAAAAAAGCAGACTGCCTCTTACTCAAACTTATTACTGTTTTCAAATTTCCAAGAGGCAATGAACTTCCTTATTACCGGCACCCAGGCATCCTTCACTGTCCCCGTTCTATGCCACTGCTTACTGGCACAGGAAACCAAGTATTTTATTATGGGAAAAGTCCTAAGTGGAAAAGTTCGGAGGCAAATTGTTATACATAATTTCAAGTATGATCTCAAGTATATTACACACAAACATTCTATGTCAGAGATATAATATTGGGTGTTCAGAGATTTACACTCACATATAAAATACACACTTGGGTGCACATGTACTTTCCTGTTCATCTATTTATATCTTAGAGGGAAGAAAATACCTAAATTTTATTTTCTTAACTCTTTCTTGTATTTTCCCCATATTTTCTATAAGGAATGTGCATACTCTGATAATAAGAAAAAGTAAAGCTTTATTCTACGTATTCGTTGAACTAGTAATCCCTGTTTACCAATAAATATTTTGGCAAAATATTTTTCTGCTTTGAAACTTTAAGAAGTATCTCTATATCACCCTGACACATAAAGTAAAAAAGGTGGAAAAAAATCCAGACCCTTTGTAACACATAGGTCACTCACATAATGGCCAATACCCTCAAGCTCTTATCTATAAATCTCCCATAAATATTTTACCACATCCCCCAAATACTAGACTCTAAACCACTTGAAGCATTTCTTTTTCCACTTGTATGACCTAGTAGAGTGTCTTGAACTTAACAAAGATTTAATAGCTACATATAAACTATATATAGTATAGTATATAGTTATAAGTTTTTATTCAGAAATAAATTTTATTGACTTAAAATCAAATAGTTAGGACATTTAAAAATAACTTCCCCAAATCACCTTCCTTAAGATACTGAATTAAGTAGTTATAGTATTCTACCTCTGCAAGAAATTGAAGGTATAATATATTCTCATTTCAAGAAAAGATCTTCAGCTCTGGGCCACTATGAGCCTCTCAGTGAGCTTTATGCCAGCATTTGTTACAATCTACTTATATTTCCCTCTACATTATAACTAACCAACAAAATGTTTATATGTGCAAGACCAGATGTGATGGTCACCCAGAAACATTTCATGGCCTCCCACCATCCATACTCACAAAGCCAGACTGAAGGACCTTCACAGTTTGATCTCAACACCCTCTGCCTTCCTTGTTCCAGCCCCACTTTGCTCCCTCCACATTCCCTGTTGTCAAAAATGCCAAGCTCTCCAGGGTACATCTCCTACTCCTCCACAAATATGATCCACAGTGACTTCTCAAGAAAGTGAGGTCCCAACAAACACCTTCCCAGTTGTTGTCTTACTTCACCAGATCAGCATATGTGGTTGCTTAACACTTGCCTTTGGGAGGTTCTGCTTCTCTGCAGGTTTTATAACCTCCTGCCTTATCAGTCATGAAAGGAGATCAGGCCTTGGGTCATCAGCCAGCCAGGCTTCTTATCTCACACGCTCTATTTACCTACTTATTTATATCTCTGGCTTATCCAGCTATGTCCCAGTCCATTCCTTACCAATGACCTCAGGACCAGGACTGTCTCCAAGTCCAGTCACTCTGGGGATAGATTATAATCTGAACCCTAGTCACTATTTAGACAGTGGTAGCTATAGTCACCAGTCAGCTATCTCAGGGCTGTGGTAAAAATGATAACTTAAAGGCCTCTGTGAGTTGGTCTCTGCCTGCATCTTGATTCAAACAAGCTGATGACTCTGAAGCCAACTTCAAGGACAATGTCATTATCCCAAATGCTCACATCAAAAATGTTGGAGTAATCTTATATTTTCAATTTATTTCATATCTTTCTTTAAAATATATCCAGAATCTGATCAGCACTGCTCCCATCATGGCAATCTAAGACAAGATAATCTCACACTTGAATTACTGTAATAGCCTCTGCTAAGTTTATTCTTGGGTTCCTTTCCAGATGGCGCCAGTGGTAAAGAACCCGTCTGCCAATGCAAGAGACATAAGAGATGTGGGTTCAATCTGTGGGTCGGGAAGATCCCCTGGAGGATGACACCACAATCCACTCCAGTATTCTTGCCTGGAGAATCCCACAGACAGAGGAGTCTGGAGGGCTATACTCCATGGGGTCGCAAAGAGTCAGAGAGCTCAGTTCAGTTCAGTCGTCAGTCGTGTCCAACTCTTTGTGACCCCATGGACTGCAGCAGGCCAGGCCGCCCTGGCCATCACCAACTCCCAGAGTTTACTCAAACTCATGTCTATTGAGTCATTGATGCCATCCATCCATCTCATCCTCTGTCATCCCCTTCTCCTTCTGCCTTCAATCTTTCCCAGCATCAGGGTCTTTTCCAATGAGTCAGTTCTTTGCATCAGGTGGCAAAAGTATTGGAGTTTCAGCTTCATCATCAGTCCTTCGAATGAATATTCAGGACTGATTTCCTTTAGGATGGACTGGTTGGATCTCCTTGCAGTCCAAGGGACTCTCAAGAGTCTTCTCCAACACCACAGTTCAAAAGCATCAATTCTTTGGTGCTCAGCTTTCTTTGTAGTCCAACTCTCACATCCATACATGACCAGTGGAAAATCCATAGCTGGACCTGATTAGATGGACCTTTGTTGGCAATGTCTCTGCTTTTTAATATGCTCTCTAGATTATTGGATCTCCTTGCAGTCCAAGGGACTCTCAAGAGTCTTCTCCAACACCACAGTTCAAAAGCATCAATTCTTTGGTGCTCAGCTTTCTTTGTAGTCCAACTCTCACATCCATACATGACCAGTGGAAAATCCATAGCTGGACCTGATTAGATGGACCTTTGTTGGCAATGTCTCTGCTTTTTAATATGCTCTCTAGATTCGTCATAACTTTCCTTCCAAGGAGAAAGTGTCTTTTAATTTCATGACTGCAGTCACCATCTGCAGTGATTTTGGAGCCCCAAAAAATAAAGTCAGCTACTGTTTCCATTGTTTCCCCATCTATTTGCCATGCCATGATCTTAGTTTTCTGAATGTTGAGTTTTAAACCAACTTTTTCACTCTCTTCTTTCACTTTCATCAAGAAGTTCTTTAGTTCTTCTTTGCTTTCTGCCATAAGGATGATGTCATCTGCATATCTGAGGTTATTGATATTTCTCCCGGCAATCTTGATTCCAGCTTGTGCTTCCTCCAGCCCAGAGTTTCTCATGATGTACTCTGCATATAAGTTAAATAAGCAGTGTGACAGTATACAGCCTTGACATACTCTTTTCCTGATTTGGAATCAGTCTGTTCCAAGTTCTAACTGTTCCTTCCTGATCTATATACAGATTTCTCAGGAGGCAGGTCAGGTGGTCTGGTATTCCCATCTCTTTAAGAATTTTCCCTAGTTTGTTGTGATCCACACAGTCAAAGGCTTTGGCATAGTCAATAAAGCAGAAGTAGATGTTTTTTCTGGAACTCTCTTGCTTTTTCAATAATCCAACAGATGTTGGCAATTTGATCTCTGGTTTCTCTACCTTTTCTAAATCCAGCTTGAACATCTGGAAGTTCATGATTCATGAACTGTTGAAGCCTAGCTTGGAAACTTTTGAGCATTACTTTGCTAGTGCGTGGGATGAGTCAGACACGACTGGAGCAAATTAGCAAGCTTAATCTTGAGCACTTATAGTTAATTTTCAATACTGTAGCCGGATGTATCCTTTTAAAATACAGCATATTTCAAATTGATCATGTCTCTCTTTTGCCCAAAATTCTCCAGTGGCTCCCCATTTTACATGGAGCATAAACCAAGGTGCTTGTAATGGTCCATGAGGACCTCATATTACCTCTCTGAACTCACATGCTCATCTGCCTTTGTTTTCTTGGGTCCAGGAACTGGCATCCACACTATTCCTCTAATACACAAGAAGGCATGTCCTTGCCCTAAAGCTTACCCCATGTCCAGTCTGCTCTGCCCACAAGTAGATGCAGGACTCACTCCCTCTTTCCTGAAATCTGGACACCATCATCACCTTGTTGATGAAGCCTCTTCTGAGAATCCAGTTTAAAATCCTAAACTGCCCCCTGCCACCACTCAGTGCTCCTTCCCCTCCATGTTTGTATTCTGTTTTTCTCCATAGCACTCCTCATTTATTGTGCTTATTATCTAAATCGCCCTATTTGTCCATAAGCTCCATTCAAAGACAGTGTTTCTTTGGGGTTTTATTCCCTTATGTATCCTCAGAATTTAGAACTGTATTTGACAAGCAGTTTACATTAAATAAATATTTGCAGAATGAGTGAGCCGCCTGCTATACTGATCACCTGTTAAGGCTCGCCAAAGGCTGGCTGATCCAGTCATAGCTGAACGCAACAGAGGCCAAAGGACAATCTCATTGAGTACTTCTTCTAAGGTCTCCTTTATGTGAAACCCAAGGAATTTGTTTCTTTCCTGTGTATCCTAACACAGTCTGTACCCTAGGTGCTACACCCCATCCACGTATCACAGTCTTCTGTCGGTTCCAATTGGTCACTTCTGACTTCCAGCAGCAAAGCCCACAGTGGCCTTGTGCCTGGTCCGTTTAGAAACCAGCACTCCCACATGGCCACCAACCGCACTCCAGGCCAGACCCTCTCACCAGGTCTTCTACAACCTCCATTTGGGAATAGGCCGCCATTCACACTTTTCGATTATGATTCTTTTGGATCATTACCACTGACTTCATCATGCCTATTACCAGAAAGCAGATTATTCATCATTAAAATATGGATCGTAAAAGTACCTATTTCATGAGGTGGGCGGTGTGAAAGTCAATTTAAAGTAGTGCATGTAAACTGCTGAATAAGGGTTCCACAAATATTACACGTTACTGTTACTGGAGTATACAACACAAACCCTTTCCTCAAAATCAGTTGCTAGCTCCAGTCCTGATAATAAAAGCTAAGCAATGTTTTTCAAGAAATTTGAAGAGTGACTAGTTAAATGACATGAAAAATTGATATAAAGTATATGTCTCATGATGAATCTATGGCAACTACAGGAGAAAAGGCAAAAATCCTTGAACCACAAAATGTCAATCTGATGCGAGAACCTCCCTCACTTCAAAAAGACATCCTAAAGCAACACCCCCACCCCATTACATTTCACATCTCATTAAGAGGACAGATAAGCAAAGGACAGTTGCGCCCTTTATTCTCACGGAAGTTAACATTTGATAAGATACTTCAATCTGACCTGATTCCCTAAGTTTATCAGCACAATCAGCTGCAAGCCTCAATTTATTTATATCATCTTAAAATAACTTTGCTTATTCATTTATTTTGGCTGTGCTGGGTCTTCATTGCTGCATGCACTTTTTTCCAAGTTGCAGCCACAGGGGCTCTTCTCAGTTTCAGAGCACAAGCTTCTCATCACAGTGGCTTCTCTTCACATGGAGCACAGGCTTCAGTAGTTATCCTGGGTTCTAGAGCACAGTGCCAACAGCTGTGGAGCACAGGCTTAGTTACTCCACGCATGTGGGGTGTGCCCAGACCACCAGTGACTGAACTGTATCTTTGGCACTGGCAGGCAGATTCTCCACCACTGAGCCACCAGGAAAGCCTGTGTTTGCATCACTTTAAACAGGGATGCCCTAAAGTCAGGAACAAGCCAAGGGTGCCCACTTTCACCGCTACTATTCAACATAGTTCTGGAAGTTTTGGCCACAGCAATCAGAGCAGAAAAAGAAATAAAAGGAATCCAAATTGGAAAAGAAGAAGTAAAACTCTCACTGTTTGCAGATGACATGATCCTCTACATAGAAAACCCTAAAGACTCCACCAGAAAATTACTAGAGCTAATCAATGAATATAGTAAAGTTGCAGGATATAAAATCAACACACAGAAATCCCTTGCATTCCTATACACTAATAATGAGAAAGTAGAAAACGAAATTAAGGAAACAATTCCATTCACCATTGCAACGAAAAGAATAAAATACTTAGGAATATATCTACCTAAAGAAACTAAAGACTTATATATAGAAAACTATAAAACACTGATGAAAGAAATCAAAGAGGACACTAATAGATGGAGAAATATACCATGTTCATGGATTGGAAGAATCAATATAGTGAAAATGAATATATTACCCAAAGCAATCTACAGATTCAATGCAATCCCTATCAAGCTACCAGCGGTATTTTTCACAGAACTAGAACAAATAATTTCAAGATTTGTATGGAAATACAAAAAACCTCGAATAGCCAAAGCAATTTTGAGAAAGAAGAATGGAACTGGAGGAATCAACTTACCTGACTTCAGGCTCTACTACAAAGCCACAGTCATCAAGACAGTGTGGTACTGGCACAAAGACAGAAATATAGATCAATGGAACAAAATAGAAAGCCCAGAGATAAATCCACACACATATGGACACCTTATCTTTGACAAAGGAGGCAAGAATATACAATGGAGTAAAGACAATCTCTTTAACAAGTGGTGCTGGGAAAACTGGTCAACCACTTGTAAAAGAATGAAACTAGATCACTTTCTAACACCACACACAAAAATAAACTCAAAATGGATTAAAGATCTAAATGTAAGACCAGAAACTATAAAACTCCTAGAGGAGAACATAGGCAAAACACTCTCCGACATAAATCACAGCAGGATCCTCAATGATCCGCCTCCCAGAATACTGGAAATAAAAGCAAATATAAACAAATGGGATCTAATTAAAATTAAAAGCTTCTGCACAACAAAGGAAACTATAAGCAAGGTGAAAAGACAACCCTCTGAATGGGAGAAAATAATAGCAAATGAAGCAACTGACAAACAACTAATCTCAAAAATATACAAGCAACTTATACAGCTCAATTCCAGAAAAATAAACGACCCAATCAAAAAATGGGCCAAAGAACTAAATAGACATTTCTCCAAAGAAGACATACGGATGGCTAACAAACACATGAAAAGATGCTCAACGTCACTCATTATCAGAGAAATGCAAATCAAGACCACAATGAGATACCACTTCACACCAGTCAGAATGGCTGCGATCCAAAAGTCTGCAAGCAATAAATGCTGGAGAGGGTGTGGAGAAAAGGGAACCCTTTTACACTGTTGGTGGGAATGCAAACTAGTACAGCCACTATGGAGAACAGTGTGGAGATTCCTTAAGAAATTGCAAATAGAACTGCCTTATGACCCAGCAATCCCACTGCTGGGCATACACACCGAGGAAACCAGAATAGAAAGAGACACATGTACCCCAATGTTCATTGCAGCACTGTTTATAATAGCCAGGACATGGAAACAACCTAGATGTCCATCAGCGGATGAATGGATAAGAAAGCTGTGGTACATATACACAATGGAGTATTACTCAGCCATTAAAAAGAATACATTTGAATCAGTTCTAATAAGATGGATGAAACTGGAACCGATTATACAGAGTGAAGTAAGCCAGAAAGAAAAACACCAATACAGTATACTAACACATATATATGGAATTTAGAAAGATGGTAATGAGGACCCTGTATGCAAGACAGCAAAAGAGACACAGATGTGTAGAGCCGACTTTTGGACTCTGAGGGAGAGGGAGAGGGAGAGGGTGGGATGATTTGGGAGAACAGCATTGAAATATGTATACTATCATGTAAGAAACGAATCGCCAGTCTATGTTCGATACAGGATGCAGGATGCTTGGGGCTGGTTCATGCGGATGATCCAGAGTGATGATGTGGGGTGGGAGGTGGGAGAGGGGTTCATGTTTGGGAGTTCGTGTACACTCGTGGTGGATTCATGTCAATGTATGCCAAATCCAATACAGTACTGTAAAGTAAAATAAAGTAAAAATTAAAAAAATAAATAAATAAACAGGGATGCCCACAGAGTTGAGCTTAAGTTCTCTTCATCCATGTGCTTTTGACTTCCCATTGGGATATCACTTGCCCCTTTCTCCTGTGCAGAATTAATTTTCTGGCTTTCCCCCCAAAAAAGGCATCTCAGTTTGCACAACTGCTAAATTCTATCCCTATGAACTTTTGGTATCACTGAGACATTAGGAAAACTGAATGTTTTATGATCATAATGTTTTATGATGACAATTAGATCTGACATTCCAAAAACTACTAAAGGTGTGGTATCAGAAAAATGTTACACACTTCAATAAGTACCTTTTATTTTTTATTTTAATCCTATGACAGGAAGGAAAATGAGTAAACAGAAATTATCATTAAAAAATAAACTGTCTACTTCAGAGATCCCAGAATACAGTGAACTAAGTTCAGTGCCATGGTCGATAACAGTCTCCCTCACAGTTCAGTAGAAAGATACACACCACATGCAATCCTAGGGGAACTGATTCTCACAGCTCATATTGTAAAAAGAAAAGAATTAAAGGATACCAAAAGATAGTACCTGAGGGCAGAAAATGGTCTTAAAAACATTTCCCTTGATCAAACAAATCACGTGCACTCTGAATAATTTAAATNACATGCAATCCTAGGGGAACTGATTCTCACAGCTCATATTGTAAAAAGAAAAGAATTAAAGGATACCAAAAGATAGTACCTGAGGGCAGAAAATGGTCTTAAAAACATTTCCCTTGATCAAACAAATCACGTGCACTCTGAATAATTTAAATTAAAAACTCTTTTTTTCCCAACTAGTAAAAGAGGTATAGGTTAATATCACCAAAGCAGAGTTTCTGATAAATTTACTGTCTCCTATAAGTGATTTTAAGTATTGTTTTAAAAGTTAAACTCTTTCCCAAATTGCCACTGTCAAATAAAAATGGGTTAAAAATGAAAATCAAGGGTGATTTTTAGATTTTACCTGATAAGACATAGCCTGGCAAAATACCTGAAACTCATAAATCACAAATGACTTTAGAATAAAAAACAAGCTGGAGATCTTATATAACAATTTTATTTGTATTTTTTCATACATTTCAGATTAATTGCTTCTCAGTCTGAAAAGTAAGAGTTTTAAGCTGAGATGACTAATTAGGGTAAGTCTTAAATAATATGTCCTATATTACTTGTTTAATTAATATCAGAAATATTTAGTAAGTAATAATAGTTCATAAATTCAGGGTTACTTGAACTTTGGACACTAAATGTCAGGTCTAAAATAAAACTTACAAAAAAGTGCTCTATATATAACAATTTTATTTGTATTTTTTCATACATTTCAGATTAATTGCTTCTCAGTCTGAAAAGTAAGAGTTTTAAGCTGAGATGACTAATTAGGGTAAGTCTTAAATAATATGTCCTATATTACTTGTTTAATTAATATCAGAAATATTTAGTAAGTAATAATAGTTCATAAATTCAGGGTTACTTGAACTTTGGACACTAAATGTCAGGTCTAAAATAAAACTTACAAAAAAGTGCTCTTCTTTTTTTTTATAAATATAGAATCTTTGTATAAAAATCCAAAAAATTATCATTTTTCAAATTAGAAATGAAATGGAATGACTCTTTTTTTTCCCTCTTGGTCTACAACAATGTTCCCTGTCCTCTCCCTTAGCTTTTCACCAAAATTCTGTATCTTTTCAGATCTTAGCATGGTTTAGAATGTTTTTCTTCAATTCTGAACAACTGTCCATTAAAGAGGATGCCTTTTCTGCAGAGTTTTAAGCTGAGATGACTAATTAGGGTAAGTCTTAAATAATATGTCCTATATTACTTGTTTAATTAATATCAGAAATATTTAGTAAGTAATAATAGTTCATAAATTCAGGGTTACTCGAACTTTGGACACTAAATGTCAGGTCTAAAATAAAACTTACAAAAAAGTGCTCTCCTTTTTTTTTTTATAAATATAGAATCTTTGTATAAAAATCAAGAAAATTATCACTTTTCAAATTAGAAATGAAATGGAATGACTCTTTTTTTTCCCTCTTGGTCTACAACAATGTTCTCTGTCCTCTCCCTTAGCTTTTCACCAAAACTCTGTATCTTTTCAGATCTTAGCATGGTTTTAGAATTTTTTCTTCAATTCTGAACAACTGTCCATTAAAGAGGATGCCTTTTCTGCACATCCTGAGTATAAAATTTATAACATGTGAGCTGTCTTCACAGTAGGTAGTATTTTCACGAATGCATACTTATGTTGAATCAATATTTTCCCATTTGAACCTTCTAAGCAATAACCCTTGGAAAATGCTCTGTACTTTGCTAATGCACTGTTACATAATCACCACAATACTTCAGAAGTGGATTTGAGTCATTTCACCAACAGCTAATAACCTTGGCTGCCATGCCTGGTAAGATGCTATCATCTTAGATGCTGGACTTGGTCGTTCATTTGCTCTCACTTTTAAAAAAGAAAGGCCAAATCACAGTGATGTAAAAATAAAGGCTGATGAAACTTTGACAACGTAAAGGTCTGGAAAAATATAGGAAGAGGAATAAAAGTAGAAGGAGGAGAGAGAGAGGCAGTGGTTGTCATCATCTCAGCACCACACGCACCAAATGTATGGGGGTAACATGGCAGACATGGTAACGTATGGGGGTAACATGGCAGACATGGTAACATATGGGGGTAACATGGCAGACATGGTAGCGTATGGAGGTAACATGGCAGACATGGTAACGTATGGGGGTAACATGGCAGACATGGTAACGTATGGGGGTAACATGGTAGACATGGTAAATGAATGTCAGCCCATTCATTCCACTCTCACCAGGACCCAATGGAGTATTACGTCAGCCCATTCCTTCCACTCTCACCAGGACCCAGTGGAGTATTAGCATATCCACTTCACAGATGGGAAAACCAAAGCTCAGAGCAGCTGTAGCACAAAGCCTAGTGCAAACAGTTGTTTGAGTTGGGATTCAAGCTGGCCCTAACTGCTTCTGCGATTCAGAGCCTTCATGAGATTCCATGAAGTCTCTTTGAAAAAAAGCATTATTTGAAATTGCGCAATTTTTAAAGAGGATACAATATTTTGCCCATAAAAGTTATCAAGTCAATCAAGAAACCTAAAACACTCCTTTGCAGCCAAAGATGGAGAAGCTCTTTACAGTCAGCAAAAACAAGACCAGGAGCTGACTATGGCTCAGATCATGAACTCCTTATTGCCAAATTCAGACTGAAATTGAAGAAAGTAGGGAAAACCACTAGACCACTCAGGTATGACCTAAATCAAATTCTTTATAATTATACAGTGGAAGTGAGAAATAGATTTAAGGGACTAGGTCTGATAGAATGCCTGATGAACTATGGACAGAGGTTCATGACATTGTACAAGAGGCAGTGATCAAGACTATTCCTAAGAAAAAGAAGTGCAAAAAAGCAAAATGGCTGTCTGATGAGACCTTACAAATAGCTGTGAAAAGAAGAGAAGCAAAAAGCAAAGAGAAAAGCAAATATGCCCATCTGAATGCAAAGTTCTAAAGAATAGCAAGGAAAGATAAGAAAGCCTTCCTCAGTGATCAGTGCAAAGAAGTAGAGGAAAACAATAGAATAGGAAAGACTAGAGAACTCTTCCAGAAAATTAGAGATACTAAGGGAATATTTCATGCAAAGATGGGCTCAATAAAGGACAGAAATGGTATGGACCTAACAGAAGCAGAAGATATTAAGAAGAGATGGCAAAAATACAAAGAAGAACTATACAAAAAAGATCTTCATGACCCAGATAATCACGAAGGTGTGATCACTCACCTAGAGCCAGACCTCCTGGAATGCAAAGTCAGTGGAACTTAGGAAGCATCACTATGAACAACGCTAGTGGAGTTGATAGAATTCCAGTTGAGCTATTTCAAATCCTAAAAGATGATGCTGTGAAAGTGCTGTACTCAATATGCCAGCAAATTTGGAAAACTCAGCAGTGGCCACAGGACTAGAAAAGGTCAGTTTTCATTCTAGTCCCAAAGAAAGACAATGCCAAAGAATGCTCAAATTACTGCACAATTGCACTCATCTCACACGCTAGTAAAGTAATGCTCAAAATTCTCCAAGCCAGGCTTCAGCAATA
>SJYX01023462.1:439085-466540 GCA_006410675.1 Oreotragus oreotragus | reverse complement strand
TTTTTTTTTAAGTTCCTCAAATCTGTTATGTCGTTTAGACTATAAGCTACTGACGTACATTTTAAGTATGTTCTTATGTTGACTAAAAACACTCACCATTTTATAGTGACCAGTATCTAACCATGCAATCTGAAAAGAAAAATCACAAGTATCTTCCTCCCAAACCACCATTTATGTTACTGCAGATGTGATAATGCAGTAGGTACAGTAGACAGATCCTCAGTCCAGTGGTTTTCAAATTCAGCACAGAATCCAAAAAATTATGTAACTAAGAAAGCTATTATGAATCTTTCCAGATATTGCAATTAGTTACATTTCTTTCAATAAGCACCTATTACAATTCAGTAAGTTCAGACTTAGTGTATACCAGGCAATGGCACCCCACCCCAGTACTCCTGCCTGGAAAATCCAATGGACGGAGTAGCCTGGTGCTCCGCTAACAGTCGGACAGACTGAGCGACTTCACTTTCACTTTTCTCTTTCATGCATTGGAGAAGGAAATGGCAACCCACTCCAGTATTCTTGCCTGGAGAATCCCAGGGACGGGGGAGCCTGGTAGGCTGCTGTCTATGGGGTCACACAGAGTCGGACACGACTGAAGTGACTTAACAGCAGCAGCAGTAGTTAAAATAAATAATACTAATAATACGAAATACTTAAAACATTGAGCAGGACAGGTATTAGCCTCATTTTTCAAAGAAGGTAATAAGCTCGATTTCTAAGGCCACAGCCCTGTTCATATTCTGGTTCAAGACTCCAACTCTGTAACAGGGCTGCGGCACCTCACAATTCCAGGTGCCCTGCGTGCACAATGCCTGGCCCCAGCATGTGTGCCCACTGGTCCTACCTCGGGGTCATTACTATCCTTCAATATTTTTCTTTAAATGTTGGCACACATGTCATATCTGTTTCACCAAGAAAAAGAACAATCAACAAAGAATTGCTTGGGAAACTTTCTGCAGATACTAACAAAAATTTTCATTAATAACGCTGAACTGTAACGTTACATCCTGATATAATCAATAAAGAGGGAATTAACCTAAATCAAGCCAGTGCAATCATATTTTGTATGTCATACTTTGTTACATTTCAAATATACAATATACCTTTCAATTTCTGGAGGTTGTTTCTTGGACTGAACTGCTTTAAGAAATTCAGTAAAATATTCTGGTTTTACAATCGGACGCCCACAAATGAGTGCACATATTGTCTAAAAAGAAGAAAACATGTGAATGCATATACCCATACCCTAGTTTTTTTAAAGTTCTATTTTTCCTTGCGTCACTTTAAATTTATAACAGAGACACAATCTATAAAACAGAAGTCAGTTTTGTGTCATGGCTTAGTTTTAATATACAAATCCCTATAAAATCACTTGATTATAAGAAGCTCTGTCTCTTATACACATCTAGATGTGTATAAGAGACAGGAGTAATATCAGTAACCTCAGATATGCAGATGATACCACCCTTATGGTAGAAAGTGAAGAAAAACTAAAGAGCTTCTTGATGAAAGTGAAAGAGGAGAGTGAAAAAGGTGGCTTAAAGCTCAACATTCAGAAAATGAAGATCATGACATCCGGTCCCATAATTTTATGGCAAATAGATGGGGAGATGGTGGAAACAGTGACAGACTATTTCTCTGGGCTCCCAAATCACTGCAGATGGTGACTGCAGTCATGAAATTAAAACACGCTTGCTCCTTGGAAGGAAAGATATGACCAACCTAGACAGCTTATTAAAAAGCAGAGACATTACTTTACCAACAAAGGTCCATCTAGTCAAGGCTATGGTTTTTCCAGTAGTCATATATGGATGTGAAAGTTGGACCATAAAGAAAGCTGAGTGCCAAAGAATTGATGCTTTTGAACTGTGGTGTTGGAGAAGACTCTTGAGAGTCCCTTGGACAGCAAGGAGATCCAACCAGTCCATCCTAAAGGAAATTAGTCCTGAATATTCATTGGAAGGACTGATGCTGAAGCTGAAACTCCAATACATTAGCCACCTGATTCAAAGAGATGACTGATTTGAAAAAACCCTGAGTTTGGGAAAGATTGAAGGCAGGAGGAAAAGGGGATGACAGAGGAGGATATGGTTGGATGGCCTCACCTACTCAATGGGCATGAGTTTGAGTAAACTCTGGGAGTTGGTGATGGACAGGGAGGCCTGGCATGCTGCAGTCATGGGGTCACAAAGAGTCGGACATCACTGAGTGACTGAACTGAACTGAAAGGGCATTTTTTTCCTCTTTCCTCTCCCTTAAGTAACTGTGTTAAAAATTATATACTTAATATCAGGGTTATTGGTAGTAATGGAAGATAGGAAAACAGCACCAAGGTTGGCATAGAAAGAGTATTCCCATGCAATCACAATGACAGTTTACATGGTAAAATCAGTGTAATTTAAAAAAGACTTTTTCACAAAATCTAAAAACAAGAAATGCTGGAGAGGGTGTGGAGAAAGGAGAACCTTTTTGTATTGTTGGTGGAAATATAACTTGAGATAGCCACTATGGAGAATAAGAGAGAGGTTCTTTAGAAAACTAAAAATAGAACTATCATATGACCCAGCAATCCCACCACTGGGCATATACCCAGAGAAAATCATAATTCAAAAAGTACCCCAGTGAGTGTTCATTGCAGCACTGTTTACAATAGCCAGGACATCAAAATAACCTAAATGTCCAATGACAGATAAAATAAAGATGTAGTGTATATATACAATGGAATATTACTCATTCACAAAAAGGGACAAAACTGAGCCATCTGTAGAGATATGGATGGACCCAGAGATTGTCATACAGAGTGAACTAAGTCAGAAAAAACAAGAACAAATATTAATGCGTATATGTAGAATCTGGAAAAAAGAACTGGTATAGATGATCCTATTTATGAAGCAAAAATAGAGACACAGACATAGAGAATGTACGGATACCAAAGGGGAAGGCGGGATGGGATGAGTTGGGAGATTGGGATTTACATATATATACTCTTGATACTGGAGAAGGCAATGGCAACCCACTCCAATACTCTTGCCTGGAAAATCCCATGGATGGAGGAGCCTGGTGGGCTGCAGTCCATGGGGTTGCTGAGGGTCGGACAAGACTGAGAGACTTCACTTTCACTTTCATGCATTGGAGAAGGAAATGGCAACCCACTCCAGTGTTCTTGCCTGGAGAATCTAAAATAGATAACTAATGAGCATCTACTGTATAGAACAGAGAACTCTACTGAATGCTCTGTGATGACCTAAAATGGGAAGGAAATTCAAAGAAGAGGAGATATATGGATACATATAGCTGGTTCACTTTGCTGTACAGTAGAAAGTCATACAACACTGTAAATCAACTATAACTACTCCAATAAAAATTTTGTAAAAAAGATTCTTAACAAGATTTCTCTCTTTCTCAAAACACACACAGACACACAGACACAGATACACACACACATTTACACACATATATAATGCATTTACTCAAAGAAAAGCTATTAAATTAATGTCACAGGATACCATCGTCATTAAATCTAACTAAGCAAAAGCTATTTCCGGGAAGAAACTAATTTTGACTCAAAGTTAAAGAATGAAATATTCATGGTGAGTGTTGAAATAGGAAGGGTGCAGAGAGGAAATTCTTAATGAGCATTGGAAATATCAGGAGAGAGATAATAAAGGTAGTGATAAACACATAAATATCCCTTAGCTGGGCAGGCTATGACTGCAAAGAAATGGCAATGGAAGTGTCACACACAGTGACACAGTAAATTCTACTTGTGTAATGAAGGAATATAACATACTGAAATAATCGTGACTCCGTAACTGCTATCAGAGATTTGGATAGGAACATTCGATTTAAAAAATCCTAAAAGGTTTTGCTTTGTGTCTTTCATTAAATAAGTGGAGATAGCTGGAGAGGCATCATGACTTGTTCAATCCATAACTAGTTAGCAGTCAAGCCGCCAGCACTTTGATTGCACCCATCAAGTCCCAGGAAAAGTCCCCATTATCAGCCACCTTCACTTTGCAGCAATGGGGCCACCCGGTACTTAAGTTTCTGTTAGTATTAAGGATCCTGAGGCCATAACAGACACACCCAGGAACGGTGACTCAGGGAGCAACCAAGATCTAACTCAGGAGATGCAGGTCTGAGCACCTTGGGAATCACGCTGCCCTAATTCTCACTAGATTTTTGCTTATGTGACTCCTCCATATTTCACAAGAGTAAGAGTCACATCTCACAGAAGACACGAGGCTAGAATTAGGAAACAGAAAAACCAGCAGTATTTGCTTAAACATTTACATATTCAAGATGATCCGAAATGATGACTTTATGGATATCCACCACTGAGTAGCTAGAAGAAAAGTGACTTTAATGAAAGATGACTTGTCAAAGTAATTAGAGGAGACATTTTCATAAAAAGTATTCATGGTAATTAGGAATAAATGCATATATCATCTTGGGAACACTTCTTGAGAGACAAATAATTACCTGGGAAAAGTCTTGCTAGACGCTATCAGACTTTATAAAGCTTAACCAAATATAATTATGTCAGCCATACAGGGACATAAGTAGAAAGAGGTTAACAAAGAGCCAATAAATAAAAATAAGATCTTCTTAGGGCACAAGGTGCTACCTACAACTGGATTTTCTCATAGGAAAATTTTCAAATAATCAAATTTGCAAAAGAAAAAGAAAAGAAAACATCTTTCTGAACAGCTTGTAAGTGACAACTGGCAAAAATAAAATGAATAAATATAAATCTATGAATCCTTGAAATGCTATAAAGATTATAGTCTGCTTATAAAAACAGAATGATTCAGAGATAAAGCAAATGTAATAAATTAGCAAAGTTCAAAAACAAAATATTCCCAGACAAGAGAGATGAGATATAGCATCATTTTTATTTCCTTTCTCAAGGAACTGGAAGGTTAGTTTCATGGTTATGATTGGACTTCAAATATTTGAACCTCTAAGAAAACTGCTTTTGAATTCTTTTTATTATTTTGATTTTTTTCTATAAAATGACATTTATTTCATAAGCAGGTTATCTCATTTGCAAACAGAACAGTGAAAACAAATTTAAATTCTTCTCTGAGATCGTTACTGGGTTCAGATATGCTGGTTCCTTGCATTACTTGTTATTACCTCATAGCTCCATAGTCTCATAACGATTAAGAAAAGAATTTCCATAGACTTCCCTGGTGGTGAAGAAGTGGTTAAGAATTCACCTGCTAGTCCAGGGGACATGGGTTCGATCTTTGGTTTGGGAAGCTTCCACACCCCACAGGGCAATTAAGTCTGCACCCCAAACTACTGAGCTCCGTGCACCCCAGAGCCTGTAATCTGAAGCAATAGAAGCTGCTGCAGTGAGAAGCCCACGCAAGGCAACCAGAGAGAAGCCCTGCTCATCACAACTAGAGAAAGCCGGCAAGTAGCAATGAAGACACAGCACAGCCAAAAATAAAATAAAAAAACAAAAGAATTTCCCCAAGAAATGTGGAAGCAAGAAACTTGATTCCATCCTCTAAAATAAACATTATTCAAGTACTTTATCTTAAAAAAAAGATAATCCTCTTTGTACATTTCATCCTCTCATGACAATTCATTGACAGTTACCAGTAAAGAGAATTCATCCCCTGAAAATAGTTCAGAAACAAGAAGTTTATTATGATAACTAATAGGCTAGAATCTGAAGGTTTACAAGAGCCTAACTCAGCTGCTGAGTCATGAAAAGCAGGAAGAATATTTCAAAGGCAACGTGTTTTGACAAGCTACGATTTCATAATAATATTTACTTTCTTATTTTAACGTTTTTCACAGGACCTATAGGCAAGCAGTTTAAAAATGTGGTCAATAACTCTGTCTTCTCTGGAGTATTGTATCCTTCAAAAATCTTTAAATTAACATTGTGACATAGTAAGAAACTTCCAAAATACTCGCACAACATACATCCCATATACTTATAGCCCATTTGGCCAAAATATGTATTAAATCTGGTTAGAAACAAACACATTCTCCAGTGCTTTTGGGAAAATAACAGAAAACCACTAAGTTATCTACTGCGATTTATAATTAATTTCATTTTACTCAACTTATAAATTTTAAATAATTCTCTTTCTTTGAATTCAGAATAGATATATGTATGCAAGGCAATATACATACCTTGGGTAAGTGTAAAGGTAAAATTCTTCTTTATTTTATGCCACTTGGAATTGGTGAAAGAGAAGCAAAGCATCATATTATTGTTTTACAGTTTGGACTTTGAGATCCTTGTTTGCTAATTCAAGTGGGAATTCCCAGCAGACAATGACCAGGCAGAGGATATTACATTTAAAGGTTTACTAAATAAACAGCTGTCACATTAGAACAAAAACACATCAGCAGCTCATGACTGATGTTCAGTGTCCACTGAGTGCTCACCTGAGAACTCAAGCTAGCTCCTGAATTTCACTTTGTATCACAGATGTGCAATGCCCCAAAGGAGACTGCCCGGGGTTCAGGCTGATGAACTAACAACTGCAAAGATCAACATAATAAAACTATGAAGCTTCACTGATGCATTTTTCAGTTCATACTGTGGTTCAAAAGCATACTGTCTCCCTAAACAGAAATTCACAAATGTTACTACTTGGTCTTCGTTATATTACCTATGAAGTGAAAGTGAACTGAAAGCCACTCAGCTATATCCAACTCTTTGCGACCCCATGGACTATGCAGTCCATAGAATTCTCCAGGCCAGAATACTGGAATGGGTAGCCTTTCCCTTCTCCCGCAGATCTTCCCAATCCAGGGATCTTACCCAGGTCTTCCGCATTGCAGGCGGATTTTTCACCAGCTGAGCCACAAGGGAAGCTCTATATTACCTATACAAGGACTCGTATATACTTAACTAATATATTGAATTTATATATAAATTGAACTATGAGAATTTTTAAAACTGCACTATTCTATGTTCTGTAAACAAATTCTACAGTTGTATTTTATAAAACAGCACAACTCAAGAATATATATGAGTTTATATATGAGTATATATATATTCTCGAGTTGCAATACAGTAGAATTTGTTTACAGAGTGTAGAATAGTCCAGTTTTAAAAATTCTACAGTTCAACTTATTCAGTGAAAGTCTAGATACCTACCATGTGCCTGATTCTACAGCTAATTTTTAACAACTGGAATAGATGAGTTCTCTCTTAATGTAATCCTGCTAAAGGGGTTAATACGAATACAAAGTCAGCTTATTTGAGCTTTGAAAATCTAAGGGGGAAAAAAATCACCTTACTTTGAAAAGCCTGCATGTGACATTGGTCTTGGAACATTGTGTCTCCTTAATGAAAACTAGAGATTCTTAGCTTCCTGTCTTGCAAACTATCATGTCCCTGTGGGTTTCAAGGAATCTAATACATCTGTACTTCATAAAAGCACACTTTTCCAAACATCTCTGTGTCTTGTAGACATGAAAGAAAGCAATGCCAGGTATGTCTGCATCCCTAACTCCTTTTAGTTTTAAATTTCTAGACTGTATAGTATACATAGAGAAGTATGCATAGATGTACATAGCATGTATGGTCCACTGTGTGGATCACAATAAACTGTGGAAAATACTTAAAGAGATAGGAATACCAGACCATCTTACCTGTCTCCGTGAAACCTGTATGCATGTCAAGAAGCAATAGTTAGAACAAGACATAGAAGAACGAATTGGTTCAAAACTTGGAAAGGAGTGTGTCAAGGCTGTATATTGTCACCCTGCTTATTTAACATACATGCAAAGTACATCATGTGAAATGCCGGGATGGATGAATCTCAAGCTGGAATCAAGAAGGCCGGGAGAAATATCAACAACCTCAGACATGCAGATAATACCACTCTAATGGCAGAAAGTGAAGAGGAACTAAAGAGCCTCCTGATGAAGGTGAAAGAGGAGAGTGAAAAAGCTGGCCAAAAACTCAACATGCAAAACGCTAAGATCATGGCATCCAGTCACAACACTTCANTCTAATGGCAGAAAGTGAAGAGGAACTAAAGAGCCTCCTGATGAAGGTGAAAGAGGAGAGTGAAAAAGCTGGCCAAAAACTCAACATGCAAAACGCTAAGATCATGGCATCCAGTCACAACACTTCATGGCAAACAGATGGGGAAAGAATGGAAACAATAAATGACTTCAATTTCTTGGGCTCTAAAATCATTGAAGACAGTGACTGCAGCCATGAAGTAAAGACATTTGCTCATTGGAAGGAAAGCTAAGACCAACCTAGATAGCATATTAAAAAGCAGACATCACTTTGCCAACAAAAGTCTGAATAGTCAAAGCTATGTTTTTTTCCAGTAGTTAGGTAAGAATGTAAGAATTTGACCATAAAGAAGACTGAATGCTGAATAACTGATGCTTTTGAATTGTGGTGCTGGAGAAGACTCTTGAGAGTCCCCTGGACAGTAAGGAGATCAAACCAGTCAATCCTAAAAGAAATCAACCCTGAACATTCATTGGAAGGACTGATGCTGAAGCTGAAGCACCTGATTCAAAGAGCTGACTTATTAGAAAAGAACCTGATGCTGGGAAAGATTGAAGGCAAAAGGAGAAGCTGGTGGCAGAGGTGAGATGGTTAAATAGCATCACTGACTCAGTGGACATGAAGTTGAGCAAACCCAAGGAGATAGTAGAGGACAGAGGAGCCTGCTGTGCTGCAGTCCGTGGGGTTGCAAAGAGTCAAACATTACTTAGCAACTGAACAACAACAACACAGCATCCATAACTAAGAAATAGACACTTCATAGTTAACGATCATAATCTTTTGTTTATATATTTCAAAACTCAATAAACAACTTCGGAAATGGTGTTGTAATGTCCAAAACATCTATCATGGTGCTGAGTACATAGAAAGCTCTCAATAAGCTTTCTGATGTTAATTTAAAAATATTTCTACAGTTTTGTCTGAGTTCTATGATAGAATTTCTGGGATTGATAAGCCAATATAAATATTTCATAAAGAAAACAGACACCCAAACATGCGAAACACCTCAGAAAGTTAACTTCAGAATTTTACATTAAGCCTGACTAAATACTGTTTTCACAAAACTCAGGAAATAAATAAGAAAATCTATGCTTTATTAAGTGAAAGTGGAGAGTGAAAAAGTTGGCTTAAAGCTCAACATTCAGAAAACGAAGATCATGGCATCCAGTCTCATCACTTTGTGGAAAATAGATGGGGAAACAGTGGAAACAGTGTCAGACTTTATTTTTGGGGGCTCCAAAATCACTGCAGATGGTGACTGCAGCCATGAAATTAAAAGACGCTTACTCCTTGGAAGAAAAGTTATGACCAACCTAGATAGCATATTCAAAAGCAGAGACATTACTTTGCCGACTAAGGTCCATCTAGTCAAGGCTATGGTTTTTCCTGTGGTCATGTATGGATGCGAGAGTTGGACTCTGAAGAAGGCTGAGCACTGAAGAATTGATGCTTTTGAACTGTGGTGTTGGAGAAGATTCTTGAGAGTTCCTTGGACTTGTAAGGAGATCCAACCAGTCCATTCTGAAGGAGATCAACCCTGAGATTTCTTTGGAAGGAATGATGCTAAAGCGGAAACTCCAGTACTTTGGGCACCTCATGCGAAGAGTTGACTCATTGGAAAAGAGTTTGATGCCGGAAGGGATTGGGGGCAGGAGGAGAAGGGGACGACAGAGGATGAGATGGCTGGATGGCATCACTGACTCGATGGATGTGAGTCTGAGTGAACTCTTGGAGTTGGTGAGGGACAGGGAGGCCTGGCGTGCTGCGATTCATGGGATCGCAAAGAGTCGGACACAACTGAGCGACTGAACTGAATGAACTGATGCTTTATTCAAGGGATAAATAGATTCAAGAGATTAGATCTGACAGAGTGCCTGAAGAACTACGGACCAAGGTTTATAACATTGTATAGGAGGCAGTGTCAAAACCATCTACCCCCTCCCCCAACCCCTGCAAAAAAAATAATAAAGGCAAAATGGTTGTCTGAGGAGGCCTTACAAATAGCTGAGAAAAGAAGAGATGGAAAAGGCAAAAGAGAAAAAGAAAGATAATACTCATCTGAATGCAGAGTTCCAAAGAATAGCAAGGAGAGATAAGAAAGTCTTCTTAAGTGAACAATGCAAATAAATGGAGGGAAACAACAGAATGGGAAAGACTAGCAATCTCATCAAGAAAATGAGAGATACCAAGAGAATGTTTCATGCAAAGATGGGCACGATAAAGGACAGAAATCGTATGAACCTAACAGAATCAGACCACTCCAGTACTCTTGCCTGGAAAATCCTATGGACGAAGGAGCCTGGTAGGCTGCAGTCCATGGGGTCACTGAGAGTCGGACATGACTGAGGGACTTCACTTTCACTTTTCACTTTTATGCATTGGAGAAGGAAATGGCAACCCACTTCAGTGCTCTTGCCTGGAGAATCCCAGGGACGGGGGAGCCTGGTGGCCTGCCGTCTATGGGGTCGCACAGAGTCGGACATGACTGAAGCGACTTAGCAGCAGCAGCAGCAGCAACAGAATCAGAAGAGATTAAGAGGTGGCAAGAATATAAGAAGAATTATACGAAAAGGTCTTAATGACCCAGACAACCATAATGGTATGGTCACTGATCTAGAGTCAGACATCCCAGAGTCTGAAGTCACGTGGGCCTCAGGAAGCATTACTACAAACAAAGCTAGTGGGGGTGATGGAATTCTAGTTGAGNATTGCCAGGAGAAACATCAACAACCTCAGACATGCAGATCATACCACTCTAATGGCAGAAAGTGAAGAGAAAAGAGCCTCTTGATCAGGGTGAAAAGAAGGAATTGCAAAGCTGGCTTGAAACTCAACATTCAAAAAACTAAGATCATGGCATCTGGTCCCATCACTTCATGACAAATAGATGGGGAAATAATGGAAACAGTGACAGATTTTATTTTCTTGGGCTCCAAAATCACTGTGGACAGTGACTGCAGCCATGAAATTAAGTCACTTGTTCCTCCGAAGAAAAGCTATGACAAACCTAGACAGCATGTTAAAAAGCAGAGACATCATTTTGTCAATAAAGGTCTGTCTAGTCAAAGCTATGGTTTTTCCAGTAGTCATGAATGATGTGAGAGCTGGACCGTGAAGAAGCCTGAGCACCGAAAAATGGTGCTTTCAAATTGCAGTGCCAGAGAAGACTCTTGAGAGTCCTTTGGGCTGCGAGGAGACCAAACCAGTCAATCCTAAAGGAAATGAACCCTGAATATTCATTAGAAAGATGGCAGCTGACGTGCCAATATTTTGCCACCTAAAGCAAAGAGCCAATTCACTGGAAAAGACCATGAAGCTGGGAAAGACTGAGGGCAGGAGAAGTGGGCAACAGAGGATGAGATGGTCGGATGGCATCATTGACTCAGTGGACACGAGTTTGAGCAAGCTCCAGGAGATAGTTAGTGAAGGACAGGGACGCCTGGTGTGCTGCAGTTCATGCAGCTGCAGAGTTAGACAGCACTGAACAACTGAACAACAACAAAATGTTTTATTTACCAAAATAAACTATATCCAGAGCAAGAATTAGGGCTCTGTGCACTTATGAACAAGGAAAAGTTCCAATATTTACTAACTACATATTTCCTTTCAGAGATTAAAGAAAAGTTAAATGATTTAGATTATGAATGCATCAAATCATCCCATTTCCAGTCCATACAGCTTAGCTACCATGCATGATGGTCTCTCAGATGCATGAACATGGTGAAGAGAAGGAAATCTCCACCTGCAGCAGGGACACAACACCTGATCTCAGAAACTTGCAGCATGTGAGAAGTACAGCCTGGCTGTATATTTGTATGTATATTTCCCAAAAGTAACAAATATGGTCTATACACAGAGAGATTCTTATTAACGTATGTATCTGTTATACCATGTATCCCCAACCCCTGGGTCATGGGCTGCTACCAGTCTGAGGTCTGTTAGGAACTGGGCTGCACAGCAGGGGGTGAGTGGAGGGTGAACACGCGAGGCTTTGTCTATATCTCCAGTCACTCCACATCGCTCACTTTACAGTCTGAGCTCTGCCTCTTCTCAGATCAGGGGGGGCATTAGTTCTCAGACAAGCATGAAGCCTGCTGTGAACTACTGGGACCTAAATGGCTCATTCCTTATGAGAATCTAATGCCTGGTGATCCGAGGCAGTGATGCTAGCACTGGAGAGCAGCTGCTACCGTCTCCCATCATCCCCAGATGGGACCAGCCAGTTGCAGGAAGACAAGCTCAGGGCTCCCCCTGATTCTGCATTATGATGAGTGGCACGATTATTTCATTATATATGACAATGTAAGAATAACAGAAAAAAATGTGCACAATAAATGTAATGTACTGAAATCATCCCCAAACCATTCCTCCCGCCCCCTCTATCCTGGTCCGTGGAAAAACTGTCTTGCACGAAACTGGTTCCTGATGCCAAAATGGTTGGAGACTGCTGTATTGATACTACTCTAGTGATTTCCCACGCTTCAAATCTTTCATCTAGAGATAGAAATATTACCTTTCTTGCTTCTTTGATCATCTTCCGAATGGTTTCCTTAATTGTAAGCAGTTGTGCTCTTGGTGGATGAAAGAGGAGCTCAATGTGCGTCCCCCCTAAGAGTCCAGGCATTACATATGGCCAGCCTAAGTCAAGATTTGGGGCTTCCACATCGGACTCCACAGGCCAGTAAGTCCCTGAAGATGACGCATCATCGCAGGAATTATCAGGACCATGTGCTGTGCTTTGTGCAACTTTTTGAACATTGTTCAAAATGTAATTAATTTCTTCCTCAGCTAGAAAGTCTGACACTCGTTCCTTGGCAAGAAATTCTTTGTACGCATCTAACCCATGTTCAATCAGCGTGTCCACGGCCACTCGGTACCATTCCTTATAGTGAGGTTCAATGTAATTGTCTGATTTACACTCGTCATTCAAGGAGGAAAGCATTGATGAGGACTCCATGCTTGCAAATCTTTGACAAGGGCACTTTCAGATGTCCATTCGTGAAGGAATGAGAGGTATCTGGATGTCTAAAAAGAAGAATATCAAAATCAGAATTTGGAAATCAAATGTCTTAAAATCCTTGTCAACCGTTATTTCTATATTTATTTACTTTTACTACTAGCTCAATATGACATACATTTTCTATTCAAAGTGGCATTATTAATACTACAATTTACATAATCCCAATAATTATTATAGTATTATTCACATAATACCATAATCCAAATAAGTTAAACTGATTTCATTTTACAGATTCCTAGTTGATAAATCCCTTCCCAAGATACCTCTAACTTTAGTTTCTCATCTAAGGAAATATACCTTCCTCCTCTGACATTCTGAAAGCCCATCCTTCTTAAATTTAATCTGGGATTACACAAGGTATGATTAGAATCAGAATAAAGCAAATGCCTGGTCAGCCATTTATATAGATCTTTACCAAGTACCTGTTAAGCATATATCCTGATGAAATATAAAAAGCTCGAAACACCTGCCTTCCAGGGATGTATTAATAAGATGAAGAGGGAACTATACACACAAAGCTGTTTGTTATCACTTTGAACAAAGACATATACTGCTAAGGGCCAAAATGAGTACTGTATGTAGTCAATGCTTTCAGAATAAAAGCAAGTCGAGATNATATACCTTCCTCCTCTGACATTCTGAAAGCCCATCCTTCTTAAATTTAATCTGGGATTACACAAGGTATGATTAGAATCAGAATAAAGCAAATGCCTGGTCAGCCATTTATATAGATCTTTACCAAGTACCTGTTAAGCATATATCCTGATGAAATATAAAAAGCTCGAAACACCTGCCTTCCAGGGATGTATTAATAAGATGAAGAGGGAACTATACACACAAAGCTGTTTGTTATCACTTTGAACAAAGACATATACTGCTAAGGGCCAAAATGAGTACTGTATGTAGTCAATGCTTTCAGAATAAAAGCAAGTCGAGATAAATATGCATTGGGTAGATACTGGACTGGACTTTATGTCCGTCAAATCGGGGACTTTCCAGGCTTTTGAAGTCACAAGCTCCATTGTGTGGATGCCGATAAAAGTACAGCTCTACAATGTGCTATAAGCACTCCAGGGCTTTTCTGACTAAAAACGTCTTTGTCAGTGGCCCTGCCGTAGTCGTCAGATTTCTACTTCACTCAGCCTTACCGAAAAGCTAATCTGGAAGTCATTACCATTGATTAACTCCTCACCTGAAAATCCGTAACAAGAGTCACTAACCATAGACAGAAGTCATGAAGGAATGGACAATAAACAGGGCCATAGTTCTGCTGGGGAGAGAAAAGGTCAGAAAAGATCCAGTGTACAGTAAGCCAGACTAGGAGTGAGTGGGGTTCAGGGTACCTCACTTTACTATTTTATGTAAATAGATGGAGACAAACCTGCCTCCATCCCTAGGCTTGGAGGTTTTACAGAGAAAATCTAGCAGTAATGAAACCTAAAGATTAAATCTGACATAAGAAACGAAGAGGACACGTTGCTTTCAGTCTCCTGGAGGATCCTCAGCTTGAGCCATGACTTGACCAAAGCCAAGCCAACTGGAACTGTCCCTGGGTCCTGGGACCATCATCATCTATGCAACATGGCATCGGAGTTCTGGGCAACACAGTCTTCCTGCCTCCTATGGAATTATGGTGCAGTTTTGGGGTAACATGCTCTCATTCCTCCATGGGCTGGAGGAATAAGGACTAAGCTGTCCATTAGTCTGATAGATAAGTTATAAAGAAGTAAAATTTGATTATTTTATTACCTCATTGCATCCAATTTAATCTATTGACATGTACCAAGATGTTAAGAAGGAAACTTTCATAAGTGTCTCAATCTTATATAGGTACCCAGGGGTTCTTAACAGGAGAGATTTGACGCCACCCCCACTCTAAGCACGAGCAATGTCTGGAGATGTTCTTAATGATAAGGACGTGTGGGGAGGTGTGTTACTGCCATGTGGTGTGTAGGAACCAGGGATGCTGCGAAGTCCACATAAATGCACAGGACAGCTGCCACAGTAAGGAATTATCTGGGCCAAAATGAAAATGGTATCAAGGTTGAGAAACCCTCATCAAGTTGCTCGCTTCCTGTGCATAGTATTAAACTACTAAATAGTGACCTCTGCAGTGCTCATTAAAGTTATCTTTTTGTACATTAATACTCATTTATTAATAAAGAAATAAGGTTTTTATTTGTTTGACAGAATGAATTAATCTGATCAAAGTTTAGTTTCCTAAGGTTTAGTGAAGTGTAGTTTTCATTTGATAATTCCAATCCATGAAGGGACAAACATCCAGTGATCACAGGAAGTCACACAGATCATCTGTAATTATTAAAAACAGTAGGCAACTGATGACAGTTCATAACAGTCCCAGGCCTTCTAAGCACTCATTTTTAAACTTTTAAAATTTAACTTTTGAATTCCTAAAACATGTGATGCTACCTACCTATTCAATCTGGAAATCAAAATGCATAAAATGCTTTAAAAAAACTGGATGCTTGGGGCTGGTGCACTGAGATGACCCAGAGGGATGGTATGGGGAGGGAGGAGGGTGGGGGCTTCAGGATGGGGAACACATGTATACCTGTGGTGGATTCATGTTGATGTATGGCAAAACCAATACAAAATGTAAAGTAATCAACCTCCAATTAAAACAAATAAATTTATATTAAAAAAATACTCAATTCATTTCTGAGCTTTACCTATGCAAATATATACACTGCAAATATTTTTTAAAACTTCATTCTTGAACTATGTGTAAGCTGAGAAATCACAGAAATCAGAGGGATTATGAAAGTAAAATAAAACTAGGAGGACACATATGAAAAATTAATTATGAAGGAAAAAACAATTGGAAGTGAGAATAAAAGTGAAACCCTATAGGACTAATCAAGAGCAAAACCAGATATGATGCAGAAAAACACATCACAGGAAAAATGCAACAGCCGTAAGTACTGAAGTTGAGATATGATGTATAAGAGTTAAGATAAGAAATAAATATACTTGATTTATCCTGCTGGAGAGAAGCTATCCTTCAACCATTGTCTAGAGATCTACTCATTTATTGCAAGAGCTGTTTACAGGGGGGTACTTATAAAATATGAGCCATCTACATAAATGTCAGTGGGAGACAGCTCCCACATCAAGAGCTACTGCAATAAAATAGCTCCTGTAGTTAGTTATAGACTCAGTACAGCACTTCAGAGTTCAGTTGTTAAATATTTGAAGGGTTATATTTGAGGACAAAATGAATTGGGTATGCCTTCAAACATAGAAAAATGTAGCATCATTTAATTCATAACCATTCAAAACTCTTAGAAAGTATAGTCTTTTCACATACTATTTCATGTATATTCTTTTCACAGGATAGAGTTAATGAGAAAAGAAAAATAAAATCTCTCCATGATATAAACACTGAGGAGACTGTTTGGCTCATCTATTATTTGACTCACTCCAGAAAAAGAGACTTGCAAAACACATGATTCAAATCCAGACCCCCAAACCACCACATACTACATTTGCTATCAAACTTTAGGGTCATTGTGGGAAGTATAAATTCCAAAAATGAAATCTGTAAATACAAAATATGTAAACAAGGTATAAAAGAATAGATTTCAATGCATGGGCCACTCTAAAATACAGTTTGGACATTTCAATTATAAAACTAAATATACGACTAACACAAGGCAACAGCTGCACTCCTAGGGCTTATCCTGAGAAATGGAAACTTACCCTCACACAAAGATTTGTACACGAACGATTACAGCAGTCTTATTTATAACAGCCCCACGCTGGCAACAACTCAAACGTCTTTTGCAGTTGAGTATTATACAAACTGTGGTACCCCCATATCATGGAGTATTCATCAGCTATACAGTGAACTAACTTCTGATGCCTGATCAACCTCTATGAACCTCACGAGAAGTAGGCTGGTTGAAGAAGGCTAAACCCCAAAGACTATGATACAGACTTACAGTTCTGAAGGATATAACCACTGCCTAAAAGGAGGGAAACTGCATAAAAGATAACAACCAATTTCTCTGTATTATTTCCCTCAACTTCATGTCAATCTACAATTATCTTAAAACAAATTGTGCTCACTAGCAATTTCACCTGCCTTGAATAGAAAACAAAATAAAAATAACATATAACTAGGAGGGTGAGAGCTTGTGTTCAGGGTCACATCACTAGGTTTAAAGCCTGCTTCCCAAATCACAGTCAGTTCCCTACATATGAACTTTAAAGTTGTGAGCTTTCAAAGATGCAAACGTGTGTTCCAGCAACATCAGGGTGGGTGAAACTGCAGCTTGCCCTCTGATTGTGTTAGGTGGGTACCTAGGGTAACTTTGTTTGACTTATGAACAAATTGGACTTGCAAATGGCACTCTTGGAATGGAACTCATTTGTATGTAGGGGACTTAACCGTGTTGTGAAGTTTATGGACAAGTGACCTGAGCACGCAAGCCTCAGTCTGTGCCTGTTACCGAAAGCAAGTTTTTGTTCCTGATCCACAGTGAGGTCAAACAAACTGAAACATCGGAGTTTGGAGGAAGGTATATTGCAGGGCCCTGAACAGACAATGTGTGGCTCCTGCTCAAAAACCCTGAACTCCCTGAAATGCTTCAGCAAAGCATTTTTAAAGGCAGGTGAGACAGAAGCATCTCAAGGAATGTATCATCTGATGCACAAATCTCTGGTTAATGGTGAGGTACCAGCGTGGTGTCACAGGTGTTAACATTATCAGTCCTCAGGCTCCAATAGGTCTGGGGCTATATCCTCCTGGTCATAATTTCTTTCACTTGGTGGTGGCTTTTAGCATCTGAAAATCTTGGGAAAATACAAGATGCTGTTATGCTGGGGGTACTTCAGAGGGGGGCTCAAGCAGAAGACATGGGGAGGGGTCTGTCCCAAGAAGGCCCCATAGGTCCTGCTCAGTTACATGTTCATGACATGAAGTCATTCTAAAAAATAAATGAGGCAAATGCCTGTGAAATATTATACTAGTATTCCTATTTTACATAATGTTACAGTATAATTACTCTAAAGATATAAAACATTTGGTCACAAAAGTCTTTTAGGATTCAAAAACGGGCAGAGTCTCTGTCATCCCATCAGCAGTGTTAACGCTGTTTTGTCAACTGTAGTATTAAGCCAACAGCTAAACCTAGTCTCCATTGCGTACAGTTTCTGATCACAGAACGATCATTGGAAAGACTTCTGAAATAAGAGGTTGGTGGAAAAATGCTCCAAGGAGAAATTATAAGCTTCTTAAATAACAGATAGTCTGAGGTTATGATTAGCTCATGGGCAAGCGGCTGGCCCCAAATCAGGATTTTGGCTGAAAGAAATCCCAGAGAGATAAGCATTGCCAATGTCCCCGATGTCCTGTATCAACTTCAGTCTTAGGCTGTTTCTATTCAACCAATGCAGATGATACCACCCTTATGGCAGAAAGCAAAGAGGAACTAAAGAGCTTCTTGACGAAGGTGAAAGAGGAGTGTGAAAAAGCTGGCTAAAAGCTCAACATTCAAAAAATGAAGATCATAGCACCTGGTCCCATCATTTCATGACAAATAGATGAGGAAACAATGGAAACAGTGACAGACTTTATTTTGGGGGGCTCCAAAATCACTGCAGATGGTGACTGCAGCCATGAAATTAAGAGACGTTTGCTCCTTGGAAGAAAAATCACGACAAACCTAGACAGTGTATTAAAAAGCAGAGAAATTACTTTGCCAACAGAGGTCCACATAGCCAAACCTATGGTTTTTCCAGTAGTCATGTATGGACATGAGAGCTGGACCATAAAGAAAGCTGAGGAATGAAAATTGATGCTTTTGAGCTGTGGTGTTGGAGAAGACTCTTGAGAGTCCCTTGGACTGCAAGGAGATCAAACCAGTCAATCCTAAAGGAAATCAATCTTGAATATTCATTGGAAGGACTGATGCTGAAGCTGAAACTCCAATACTTTGGCCACCTGATGCGAAGAGCTGCCTCGTTAGAAAAGACCCAGATGCTGGGAAAGATTGAAGGCGGGAGGAGAAGGGGACGACAGAGGACGAAATAGTTGGATGGCATCAGTGACTCAATGGACATGAGTTTGAGCAAGCTCTGGGAGATGGTGAAGGACAGGAAGCCTGGTGTGCTGCAGTCCAGGGGATAGCAGAGATTCAGACATGACTGAGTAACTGAACAACAACAGTACTGTCATGGATTCAACTGAGTCCTCCAGGAAAATATGCTCAAGACTTAACCCTCAGTACCAGTAAATGTGATCTCACTTGGGAACAGGGTATTCTCTGCAAGACCCAGGACATAGACAAATACATGGGATAACTCCAAGTGACTGAAGAGGCAGAGATCGGAATCCTAGAGATTACTGCCAACACCAGACCTAAGAGAAAGTCATGAACAGATGATCCTCTAGAGCTTCCAAGGAAACAGGATCCCAAGGACACCAGTCTATTAGCCTCTAGAACTATGAGACAATACACTCTATGGTTATAGGCTAAAATTTGTGGTGTTTTGTTACAGCAGCCCTAGAAAGCTAAGATAAACACACATAGGATTATTTTTATTTGTAAATCTTAAAAATGTCAAATAAAGGAACTTAAAAAAATAAATTTACCCTTCACAAATGATTTCAATTCTTTTTTTAGTGTGTTATTATAAAACAAGGTTTCTGACATAACTTCAACATTAGGCAAATTTCTTTAAGGGACATTTGATAGTCTTTCAAATATTGAGGGAAAAGATACCTCAAATCACTCTTTTTAGAGTGGGCATTGACTCTATGATGTGCATCAAAATGTTTGCTTATAGAAAATAAGAAAATGTTTTATAAAGGCTTGTTTCAGAACATCCTTGACTGATAAAATCGTAATCTACAGTGGACAACAGTTGAAAATAACTCTTCTTTCTTCAAATTTTTTAGTTCAGTTCAGTCGCTCAGTCATGTCCGACTCTTTGCAACCCTGTGGACTGTAGCACACCAGGCTTTCCCATTCATCACGGACTCTGCCAATATTATGCTTGACTTTGATTTTAAGAAATTTAAGATGACCATGAAAACATTAAAGAAGCTACTATTAAATTTAAAATTCACTGTACTAGTCTGCCAAGGGCAATCAAATACCTAATTGTGGCAACCAAACATACTAAGATTCTAAGCTAACTTCATAATAACACTTAGGACAAAATGGCCAATAGTGCAGGTCACAGGCTTCCACAGAGCAAGCCAAGGAATTCAAGCTCCTGTGGCACACGCTGGATGGGTGCAGACTTGCCCACAGGCAGATATGCCCATGTGGCACACGCAGTTAGTGTGGGTGCAAATGCCTCCATAGTGGTCATCAAGAGAATCATCCATCTTATCAAATTCATGAAAAGGACAAAACTAAGCAGCTGCAACTCATTCTATAAATCCTGATGAAAATATAATTTGCTCACTATCTAATCATTTCTCAGTTTCCTTAATCTCTTTTAACTGGGGAATAGCATGGCGATTACTTTCACACCAAAATAATTCCAGGGTTTGTTTCTTCCTGGCTGCTCTGCTATATACTGGCATCCCCAGTCTGAACTATAGTTCAAATGTAAGAACATAAAGACCATGAATTTATGTTCATGACAATAAAACATAGTCATTTTTTATATTTGGAAGGATTTATTGAGCAATTCCTATAGAGAAATGTGTAGGAGAAAGAATAAACACTTTACTGATAAAACATGTACTTAATAGTCAAACTGCAGAGAATTACTCTATGCATGGCTTAAAAGGAAAGAGAAATTAAAGCAAATTACTCTTGGACCAATATCTGACCTATTCCTAAATTGTGTTTTATTATGATATTAGTACACCAAAAGATCCAAAGACTGGAACAAGGTAAACCTAACTGGTGGCATCTTGTGCCAAAAATGCTCTATCTCAGCCTGGTCCTGATCAATGTGTGTGACAATCACTTGTACCTATAAATAGAAAAATATTGATACAGTTTACAGAATTGAACCACATATGTGTTAGATGACAGACTCAATATTCAAAATGATCTTACATAGTAAGATAATAAATCAACTGGATAGGATAAAACCCAATACAAAAAATTTTTAAGTTTAAGTTTACATTAAAGACTAGTTCTATAAGTACAGGATGGAGGAGGGTAGGGGGACGATTATGTCATGAAGAATATTTGAAAAATGGAATTGTTCATCCAAAGAGAACACAAAGCGAGACATATTAGGGTCATCTTTAATTACACGAAATAGGGAAGGAGAATGATTTTAAAGGCAAACAACAAATCAGAGGTTGTTCAGTGACCCAGGCTATCCTAAAAATAGCCTAGGATTCGACTTCTGCTCTGCCACATACTTGTTGTAAGATCTTGGTCACTGTCATTTCATGACTCCAAACATCATGTTCCTGTACTGATGGCAAAGGGTTTCTATAAAAGCCTTACTATCTATCTGCCATAAATATTGCTACAAATGGTGAGGCAGTCATATAAGGGATTTTATTTAGTAATAAGTCTCCATTTTTTTTTCTTATTTTCTACCTGTGTACTCTCTTTCTGTACATATTCAGGCAAAGGACACATTTTTGGACAGAGTTCTATAACATGTCACAAGTTGGGTTCTGGGGGCACACATTTTGCTTTAAAACTCTCTGACATTTATATTGCCTGCTGAAAAAATTTGGAATAGATACCCACAAACTCACAAACTTTACTTGGAAGCATGGAGGTGGTTAAGAAAGCATGTTTCACTTAGGTGTGACAAAGACCTGCCTACTAAGTCCTGTCCTGGATTCTCCTGGGTCAGCCTCCATCATTCAGCTTCATTTTATTGAAGCTAAATAAACAACATTAAACACACCCATTTTCAAATGTAAAACAAAAGAACAAAAAAGCCAAGACCGTCAGGTGTCTCTCACTTCTGCCGGGACGTCACATGGACAAAAAGCAGGCTACCGAACTACTCAAGAGCAAAATTATAACTTAAGAAAATTCATCCAAAATCAAAAGGAAACACACACATAAAAATTAGAGTGCTGGCAAAACCAATACAATATTGTAAAGTAAAATAAAGTTAAAAAAAAAAAGAACGTAAAACCCATAAAAAAAAAAATTAGAGTGCTTGTCTTTGAGTGCTGGTGTTATGGGCGATTTCTTTAAAACTCTTTACACCTTTCTGTGCCAAATATTTAGTAATGAATTGGGCTTCCCTTGTGGCTCAGTTGGTAAAGAATCCACCTGCAATGCAGGAGACCTGGGTTTGATGCCTGGGTTAAGATCCCTTGGAGAAGGGAAAGGCTACCCACTCCAGTATTCTGGTCTGGAGAATTCCATGGACTAGTCCATGGGGTCACAGAATTGGACATGACTGAGTGACTTTCACTTTTTTAACAATGAATATATGGAATTCCCTGGTAGCCCAGATGGTAAAGTATCTGCCTGCAATGCAGGAGACCGGGTTTGATACATGGGTCAGGAAGATCTGGAGAAGGACATGGCTATCCACTCCAGTATTCTTGTTGGAGAATCCCATGGACAAAGGAGCCTGGTGGACTCCTACAATCTACTGGGTCACAGAAAGTTGGACACAACTGAGCAACTAACACACTTTTATCAATGAATATATATTGTTCTCACTAGGGAAGAGGATGTTCCCACTGGGGAAAAAGAAAGTTGATAAAACAATTATTCCAACAGTTAATTTTAACTTGAGAAAATCCTCTTCTTTTTTCATTCATGTGCTAAGTTGACTGTAATAGGTAATTCAAAACACTGCATATAAAACAGTCTAATAACTATTACAAAGCAACACATGAACAGGTATAAAACATGCAAAAAATAAAGCTATATTGTTACAGGGGCCATAAAGAAAACAAAATGAAAATAACTACATGTGGTTAATGAGGTCTTAAATAAGTAGCTCAGGGAGACAGATGCAGTGTCATCCCCAACTCTTAGGGAGTCAGGACCAAGGCCAGGGCAAGGGGCAACCACAGCACTTCCAGCACCAAGCATCTTATGTGGTGCATCAAGTAAAGGCCTTGTTCTCTACCTCTTTCCTAAGGCTAGGAGCCTGTGATTGAGGAGACTGTGTCTGTTTAGCACACTCATCAGTGATCAGGACGGACATAACTGTTAAATAACCAATTAATCACATATTACCTTAAAAACTCAAAGTAACAGAATTAGAGTTGATTAAAGTGGTGTTAGTGCCAATGCAGGAGATGTAGAGAGACAAGGGTTTGATTCCTGGGTCAGGAAGATCCCCTGGAGAAGACAATTGGAACCCACTCCAGTATTCTTGCTTGGAGAATCCCATGAACAGGGGAGCCTGGCGGGCTACCGTCCATGGGATCACAAAGAGTCAGACAGGACTGAAATGACTTAGCACACATGCGAAGTATGATAGTCCCCAAAATACTGAAGTATAATTTTTTTTAATGCTAAAACCTCTGCATAACGTTTGGGCTTCTCAGGTGTGTACATGAAGTGTGAAAGTCACTCAGGCGTGTTGGAATATACAGTCCATGGAATTCTCCAGGCCAGAATACTGGGGTGGGTAGCCTTCCCCTTCTCCAGGGGATCTTTCCATCCCAGAGATCAAATCCAGGTCTCCCTCACTGCAGGTGGATTTTTTACCAGCTGAGCTACAAGGGAAGCCCAAGAATACTGGAGTGGGGCTTCCCAGGTGCCTAGTGGGAAAGAATATGCCTGTGATGCAGGAGATGCAGGAAATGTGAGTTTGATCCCTGGGTTAGGAAGATCCTCTACAGGAGGGTGTGGAAACAACTCCAGTACTCTTGCTGGGATAATCCCATAGACAGAGGAGCCTGGCAGGCTCCAGTCCATGGGGTTGTAGAGAGTCAGACACGACTGAAATAACTAAGCACTCACGCCTGCATGTGCAGAACTTGAAAGGTGTAAACACCTATTTGTTTCTGCTAAGTGGAGCTTAGTTTTTCAGTAATACAAATTATTGCCCTTTTGTAAAGCACTTTAAGAGAATAATCAGAAATCCAATGAGTACTATAAAAGTTCTTAGATAAATCCATGCTCTCTATAAAAAAAATTAATTTCAAATGAGCACTTTATCAGAAGTATGGAGAAGTTATTGTGTCACTTGGAGATTCTCCCTAAAATTTGTATATTAAAACGTTTAATTGTTAAAGTCATTCTGAAAAATGACTTCTCTGCACTTCATCTTAACAAAATAAAGTTCTAAGTCTTGCATTTTTCAACAGAAATAGTGATGCAAATTAGCTGTAAAGCATGACTCATTTCCCTGTGTCATTAATGTCAGTTCTATTATTAAACAGATTTATTTCAGCAGGAAGAAAGGATTCATTGGGTGTTTAAATGAATTATGATTACAGATGTTTGGTATATCATTAACATGAAACTGGAGTAAACTATATATTCCTGAGCAGCCCTGAGAAGTTTCAAAGTCTGTATTTCTTTTGACAACTTGATAAAACACCGCACAGTGAAGCTTCCGTTTATCCCACAAGTTAACCTGATACAAACCCAGATTATGGTTTCAAGAAGTATGTAAATCTCTCTGTTCTAAAGGCAGGCAAAACTTGCAATAGGACCAGGATCTCCTTTTATCTTGAGAACTGCTAGAGTGTTAGGGGAAGTGATTTTTATAGTGGTAGTTGTTAGAGCCAACAATATAGAAAAAACACAGCTGAGATATCTTCCGTGCTGGGTTCCAGGACAGCAGCGGAGAATTACCTTCAAATGTCATCAAGGCCCATTTTCCCATTTCTTCACTTGAACTTGAGAGCTACACTCATCTCTGTCCTCAACCGTCTCTGTCAACACTCTCCCAGGAACCTTACAGGTGGACACACTCTGTGCCCACAGGTGACAGGTGAATCCCCGACCTGACTGCTCCCTTAGGCTCCAGATCGATATAGTCAATCGGTTCCGACATCTTCCCTGGGTACCTTTCTTTCTTTAACATTACGAGTTCATTCCCATCTTAGGATCTTGACACCAGCTGTTCATCTACCTGGAACACCCCTTCTTTTCACTCCTTTCTTATATGTCACCACCTTACAGAAGTCTTCCAGACTGCTGATTAAAAAAACAAACAAAACAAAACAAAAAAAACCACACCTGTCCCTGGCTGCCATGCTTAATTCTCTTACCTGGTTTTATTTAACCTGTATCACTTACCATGCTGTAAAACAGCAAAGGTATTTATTTACGTGTCACGGTCTGTATCCCCCTCACTAGAATGGAAACCTCTCAAAGGCCACCAAACAGTCTTCTAATTTACCAGTGCCCTTACCATACTGGTTAGTACATATCCCCACTGTTTTGGATAGGTCTCATGTCTCATGTTCTCCCCTTGTGTTTTATTCTCTCTGTGTAACCACAAAGGAGAAATATCTAAGGATCCATCTCTATGCCTCCATCCACCTATCCACNCCTGTCTCTTATACACAACTAGATGTGTATAAGAGACAGTCCATCCACCCACCCATCCGTCCACCCATCTATCCATCCATCCGTCCATCCATCCACTCATCCATCCATCCATCCCTCCATCTATCCATCCATCCATCTGCTCACCTCTTTGCCTTGCCTTTCCTCTCAATTCACAATACCCATCTACAGTTCCCTGATCCCACAGGAAGTGGGGTTCAGGATCTTTCAACCTCAGTTTCTGAACTTTAGTGGAATTTATAACAAAGACTTGATATATTTAGCCCAGGGCACGGCAGGCTACAAGGACCACCTGGAGAGGAAGGTTGAACATGTGTTAAATGCATTCCTGGGCCACCTTTTGAGTCTATTTAAGGTAATAAAAGGTTGATCGTGGTTCACATTGACATTTGCAGAAGAACAGGTGCTGTAGGAAAACATGATAATCCTGTGCCCCAACGTGAACTATAAGAGGCTTTCCAAATACATCAGTAAAAACAGTGTACTTAAAAAATGGAAGCTTCTAAATACAATGCCTTGAGAAAATGTATTTCGTGAAGGTATGTTGGGAACAGCCATTGAAATTCAACGCGTTATAAATATTTAGCAGCAAAAAAATAATCTTGGACTGTTAGAAAGTAAACATTTAAAACCATGTGAAGATGATGTGGATACTGTACAAACTGATACACATTTGTTTCATTAAAATGCTAAAAAATGGTAATAATATATCTAGCTCAGAAAAATATTAGTTTCAATTTGTGTAAAGAGCCATAAAAAAAATCAGAACATCTAAAACAATACCAACATCTAGCAGTCTTTTATTTGTCTTTTCCCTCGGGAGTCACTTTTAACCAAGCCTTCCTAGATATCACAGTTGAAGTAGAGTATTCCTCTTTTATTTCCTCCCAGAAATCCCCCCAAGAAACTGTGACTGGAAAAAGAGCCCATGCTAAATCAGCCCTTTTATTATTTTCTCAATAAGTTTCTTCACTGGCTCCTTTCGCTTGTTTATAAAACACATGCACACAAAGAAATGAATCAATGAGGTCTAAAATACATTTCTTAAATGTGTAAAATGCTGCTGGAATGTATAATGGACCCTAGGTCTTAAGGATTCCACAGGAACAGTAACCTCGGTTCCCCGTGACCTCTCTCCATAACTGTAGGAGGGTGTAACAAAAGGCACCCACAACAATGTACACTTCTAAGTGGAAGGAACTTAGCACTGTTCTGAAGGTGTGTTATCATCGGTTACATTATCAAAACCTACCTTCTGTTTGCTTCAGGGCTGTGTGTGTGTGTGTGTGTTAGTCGCTCAGTTGTGTCTGACTCTGCAACGCCATGGACTGTAGCCAGCCAGGCTCCTCTGCCCATGGATTCTCCAGGCAAAAATACTGGAGTGGGTAGCCATTCTCTTCTCCAGGGGATCTTCCTGACCCAGGGATCGAACCCAGGTCTGCTGCATTACAGGCAGACTTTACTATCTGAGCCATCAGGCAAGCCTCAGTTGGAACCATCCTTTATACAAATCAAGGAAGTAATTCATGTCTCTGCAAAGGGCATGATTTTGTTCCTTTTTTGGGTGAGTAATATTCCATTGTATAAATGTACCACATCTTCCTTATCCATTCCTCTGTCTATGGACATCTACACTGTTTCCACGTCCTGGCTATTGTAAATAGTGCTTCAAGGAACACAGGTGCATGTATCTTTTGGAATTATGGTTTTATCCAGGTATAGGATGGACACAAAAGGGGGAAAAAGGAGGGGTGGGATAAATCGGGAGATTGGAAGTTGACATAAATACCCTACTATAAATAAAATAGGTAACCAATGAGTACCATGTATAGCACAGAGATGGGGAAAAAAGAAGGTACAATATATCTGCAGGACATATACTAAGTTAACCTGAAAAATGCATTCCAATATATATTGCTAAATCGCTTCAGTAGTGTCTTACTCTGTGCGACCCCAGAGACAGCAGCCCGCC